>CM075985.1:2155005-2325005 GCA_038087875.1 Malacoraja senta
AAAGTGGTATTGAGGTTATTAAATTATGTATTTTTTGTTTATTTTGTATTATCTATGTGTATTGTGTTACAGACCTATTGCACCGCTGCAAGTAAGAAGTTCATTGTTCCACTGTCGGTACAAATGACAATTAAAGACCCTTGATTCATATGTTGTTTAAGAAGGAACTGCAGATGCTGGAAAAATCGAAGGTAGACAAAAAATGCTGGAGAAACTCAGCGGGCGAGGCAGCATCTATGGAGAGAAGAAATAGGTGAAGTTTCGGGCCGAGAGTTTCTCCAGCATTTTTGTCCTGCTTCTTCCTACATTCCCAAGCCATGTAGGTTTGTATGTTAATTGGCTTTTGTAAATTGCCCCTGCGTGTAGGATGTGAAACTAGGGGTAACATATAACATAGTGTACGTAGACAAAAATGCTGGAGAAACTCAGCGGGTGAGGCAGCATCTATGGAACGAAGAAATCGGCGATGTTTCGGGTCGAGACCCGAAACGTCGCCTATTCCTTCTCTCCATAGATGCTGCCTCACCCGCTGAGTTTCTCCAGCATTTTTTGTCTACCTTTGATTCATGTGTTTCTCCATTTGATTCTGGTTACCTGGTAGCATCTTTATTCACCCTCGTTTCTTTCAGTTAGTGGTTGAACAATTATAAGATTTCACCTGCTGTAGGCGAGTTACAATTGGAATAGGAATAGGAATACTCTATTGTCACATGTGCCTAGTCACAGTGAAATTCTTTGCTTGCATACACAATGTATACAATTGTAGAAGTTACTTAAGAGATTTTGCAATTGAAAAAAATAAGAACAGCTTGAATGGGACGCTGAAGTATTTATGCAATCCTTGTACGTGGCACAGTTAGCAAATTGTCATACTGTCATCATATTAAGTGGATTTTTCCATTTGTAATATTCTAGGCCATTTCTGCCACAATTGTAAGTTTAATATTCACAACACATTGAAGTTTTTAATGGTTGGAATAGCTTGTTGCGAGACTCAGTTATATTGAGAGTTCAACTTTTCATTTGATTTACAGTCATTTGGGAAGACTATTATCTACATACACTAAATCAGCTTGCATGATACATTGTAGTTCTCCTGCTGTATTGGGAATTTATGAAAACCAAGTATGACTTTTTTCTGAATTTTCTATTCCTTTGTTTTTGAAATGAAAAGGAAATAATAATGCTTGTGTTCGCAGGACCTGTTCCCCACAGTGTATTTGCCATATTTTTGATGAGTCCTAGAAAGTTTTGAAGGCCAGAAAAAAAAACCTTGTAGTCTCAGCGGCCAATGTCTTGATAGCCAATATAAGTCACCCCTACAAACCCGGAGGTATGTACATTGGGGTTGTTTGGTCCCTGTATCTAGGACAATATGTGCAAAATTTGGGAACAATTGACCCATTTACCATTCTCTGCTGTGAACTATGAGGCCCTCTTCATTTGTGGCAATTAAGGGAAATTTTGGCCGTAATTAGACTGGTATTCCCTCCACAGATGCTGCCTGACCTGTGGAGTCTGTGCAGCACTTTGTGTTTTGCTCAGGATTCCGCAATCTCCGTTCCTTGCTGCTCCAAGGAAAGTTTTTGTGTTATGTTTAAATTTGCATACTTGTTATTTGTGACCATTGGAGCATTATTGGTGGGAAATTAACAACCTGATAATCAATCTAAAAGAACAACCAAATGGTAAAAATGGTGACTTCAATTTTAATGGCATTACTAAAAATGGAGTATCTGCAAATTGTATGCGTTGAATAAGATACACAAATGTCGAGTTGTTGCTTCTCTAAATACTGCAAATGAAAATTAGGCACAAGTTAACTTTTCCTGCTAAACAGGATGGCTGAGTGGGTCTATACTCGCTGGAGTTTAGGAGGATGAGGGGGATCTCATTGAAACTTACCGAATAGTGAAAGGCCTGGAGAGAGTGGGTGTGGAGAGGATGTTTCCACTAGTGAGAGAATCGAGAACCAGAGGACACAGCCTCAGAATAAAGGGATGTTTCTTTAGAAAGAAGATGAGGAAGAATTTCTTTAGTCAGAGGGTGATGAATCTGTGGGATTTAATTGCCGCACACGGCTGTGGAGGCCAAGTCATTGGGCATTTTTAAAGCAGAGATTTATAGGTTTTCAATTAGTTAGAGTGTTCAAGGTTACAGGGAGAAGGCAGGAGAATGGGGTTGAGAGGGAAATATAGGTCAGCCATGATTGAATAGTGGTATAGATCAGATGGGCCAAATGGCCTAATTCTGCTCCTATGTCTTTTGAACACTTGGTTTGGGTTGGTGATTATTGGTTAACATCAATTTTGGATTAGACAATAGACAATAGATAAATAGGTGCAGGAGTAGGCCATTTGGCCCTTCGAACCAGCACCGCCATTCAATGTGATCATGGCTGATCATCCCCAATCAGTACCCCATTCCTGCCTTCTCCCCATATCCCCTGACTCCGCTAATTATATATGATAAACCAAATTGATATCAACCATTAATAATGGCTAATAGATATCAGTATCGTTACTTGTGGGGGAGACAATCAACATATAATTGAAACCAGTGATGTATACGCTGGAATTTAGAAGGATGAGAGGGGATCTTATTGAAACATAAAGATTATTATGGGTTTGGACACGCTAGAGGCAGGAAACATGTTCCTGATGTTGGGGAGTCCAGAACTAGGGGCCACAGTTTAAGAATAAGGAGTAGCCATTTAGAACGGAGATGAGGAAACACTTTTCTCACAGAGTGGTGAGTCTGTGGAATTCTCTGCCTCAGAGGGCGTGGAGGCAGGTTCTCTGGATGTTTTCAAGAGAGAGTTAGATAGGGCTCTTAAATAGTGGAGTCAGGGGATATGGGAGAAGGCAGGAACGGGTACTGATTGTGGATGATCAGCCATGATCACAGTGAATGGCGGGTGCTGGCTCGAGGGGCCGAATGGCCTACTCACTGCAACCTATTGTCTATTGTCTATTGGAGACCACAGATCGAGCTGTCATGTTGTGCCTGTGATTCTTTCAGATCTGTGCTTGTAAAAACTGAAAGTAAATGAAATATGTGCAACTGGCACATAAGTACCGAACCAGGTGATTGCAATGCTCATCAAAAAGGATTAGGAACTGAGGAATTAAATTGGTTACCTGATCATTTAAATTGCCCGATAATCCCAGTTAGGCTTCACTTTGACGTCCCCAGTGTTGGCGATCTGATTGTTTTGATAAAGAAGAGACGAGTAGATTAGTTTGGACGGTGTATGTCCAAAGCCCCACATTCTTTTTTCTATTGAATTCCTTTGATTGTTTTTGGTTGTCATCTTTAGTGTCAGGACATAGTATATAGTATTATGTAAAGGTCAATTGTGGTATCCGAAAGTAATTTCATGATTGAAATAAGTGGGAATATACATTAACCTTTTTTCAGGCAAAGTGCCAGAGAGTGAAAATGAATGTTTTAAGGTGCCAGAGGTTTTGAATAAATATTACGTTTAGTTTTATTATTGTCACGTGTACCGAGGCACAGTGAAATGCTTTGATTTGCATGCTGTCCAAACAGATCAGATGATTAGTGGCAGAGTTGTTGCCTTACAGTGCCAGGGACCCAGGTTCGATTCTGACTATGGGTGCTGTCTGTACCAAGTTTGTACCTGTGACGCGTGGGTTTCCTCCAGGTACAGATTGTCTCTGGTTTCCTCCTACATTCCGAAGACATGCAGGTTTGTAGGTTAATTAGCCTCTGTAAATTGTCCCCAGTGTGTAGAATAGAACTATTGTGAATGGGTGATCGTTGCTCGGTGCAGACTCGGTGGGCAGAGGGGCTTGTTTCCACGCTGTATCCCTAAGCTAAACTAAAATACTACACATAAATGCAATCAAGTCAAACTCAAGTACAATAGATAGAGCAAAGGGGAAGAGACAGAGTGCAGAATATAGTTCTCAGCTTTGTAGCGCATCAGTTCCACAGACAAGTACAATATTCGCAATGAGGTAGAGGTGAATCGGACAGTGGCATTGCTTATGGTAGGGACCGTTCAGAATGCTGATATCAGAGGGGAAGAAGCTGTTCCTGAGTCTGTTGGTGTGCGCTGTCAAGCTTCTGTACCTCCTGCCAGACAGGAATAGGGGTGGGACAAGTCTCTGATTACGTTGGCTGCTTTTCCGAGGCAGCGTGAAGTGTAGATGGAGTCAATGGCGGGAAGTCTGGTCTGTGTGATGGACTGGGCTACATCTACAATGGTGGGGAGTGTGGTCTGTGTGATGGACTGGGCTACATCCACAATGGTGGGGAGTGTGGTCTGTGTGATGGACTGGGCTACATCCACAATGGTGGGGAGTGTGGTGTGTGTGATGGACTGGGATACATCTACAATGGTGGGGAGTGGGGTCTGTGTGATGGACTGGGCTACATCTACAACTCTGTTAAGTTTGAGTGAGTTTAGTATAATGGTCACGTGTACTGAGGTACAGTGAAAAGCTTTTGTTGCGTGCTAACCAGTCAGCGGAAAGACAATACATGATTACAATCGAGCCGTCCCCAGTGTACAGATACATGATAAAGGGAATAATGTGAATAACGTTTAGTGTAAGATAAAGCCAGTAGAGTCCGATCAGGGATTGTCCGAGGGTCTCCAACGAGTTAGGTAGTAGTTCAGGACTGCCTCTAGTTGTTGGTGGGATGGTTCAGTTGCCTGATAGCAACTGGGAAGAAACTGTCCCTGAATCTTTCTGCAGTCACAAGCGATAGGAACAGAATTAGGCCATTCGGCCCATCAAGTCTACTCCGCCATTCAATCATGGCTGATCTATCTATCTCTCCCTCCTAACCCCATTCTCCTGCCTTCTCCCCATAACCCCTGACACCCGTACTAATCAAAGTCTTGCAGAATTTTGCAATAAATTTGAAGGCATCGTGTGATCATTAGTTTTATGTATTTCATCTCCAGTAAATATTCAAGACCATGAATTTCCGGGTGATTATATTGATATGGTTGGATGGAGAGGAGAGGCACAGACAAGGACCAGTAGGGCCTGTTTCTGTGCTGTACATTCTGTGTCCTGACTTAATGATGCAAGGTGTCTGTCAACGCGACCTGCAAATATTCCCACCGCTACAACATTCCTGTGCTTGTGACTATCTTTGATGCGTGTAGCTTTACAAATGGTTTTGAGTTTACCTTGTCACTCCGACACTAATTAATGCACTTGGACCTTCTCTGAAGTATCCAAACACCTTATTTTTCCACCACATACCTTGCATTTAGTGAAGTCAATTTTAACACCCACTTAGCCCAAAGTAAATGAGTCCCTGTTCAGTAAGCACTTGCCTTTAGTGTCCACTTTCACCACTCCCGAAAATGACCACTTAATCGCATTTTGCAGTGGAAATGGTATCCACCATTTGTTTTGCGTCTGACGGTGATTTTCTAATCAGTAACACGCGGCTCGGGTATTGCTTGCAATGTTTTCACTCACTACCAATGATATCACCATACAATGTACATTGTTTCATTGCAATTAATTATGCATTGTTGTGAAGTAAAGGAAGAGACGTCGTTGTGTTACAAATGATTTGCTTTGCCTGAGCGCTTAATTAAGTTGCGGCTGTAGCATTTAGAAACTTCTTCAGTTGCAACGTTGAACCGCTGCCGCCCTTGATTATAAATCTCCACCTTAAGTAGCATTAGAAGTACTGAAACAACCACCTGTCTGCTTGAAGGTTTGAAGGCAAATCCCTTTAGCTGCTGTACCTAATAAAGGGTTCAAAATGTGCATTCGCATGAGTAGCTCATGTTGATTAATCTTTGTGCTTTCAAGTTTTTTTTTTCCCCCAAACAGGTTCTCAATTCATGTCATTGTTTAACCCGACGTTTTTAATGGCCAGCAGCAGCTAAAACCAAAAAATTACAGTTCTCTCATTGGACCGTATCCTTTTTGAAGATTATTTCTTTATGTATACGAGACAACACGTAAACTGGGTAATAAACATTCTAGCCGCGGGGGGTTGAATCTTTGCAATGCTCTTCTTGAGATTTTGTATTTTGGAAGATAATGGCAAATGCAACTTGACGTTAATTATTTTTTCCATGGAAGCTGTGCTTTGATGGAATGTTTGATAGGATCTGCTTCTTGTTCAAGACTTGTGTGTTTATAATACACAATAACATTGAATTTGTGGCAAGCATACGGGCTATTCAACACCACTGTCATTTATTCTTCATATAAATCTACTCCATCTTTAATCCATTATACGCTACCCATTGCGATTATTGGAATTTTTCTCTGCAACTGTAATACTACAAAGCTGAAAACGATATTCCACACTCAAGAGTCAAAAGTGTTTTATTGTCATTATATTCCTGACAAAACAATGAAATTCTTACTGGAAGCAGCACAACAGAATATCTAAATGTAGTACCACAATAATTGAGAAGAAAGTTCTGTGTGTATACACATACATATATTAAAAAAACACATATATACATACCCATACATGCATGTATACATACACACACACACACATACATACATACATACATGTGTACACACATACATAGATACATACAAAAATAAACAACCATTAATAATGTAAAACTGATGCCTCCAAGTCTATGTATTTCAGAGCTTATTTGGAGGTTGTGTTTAATAGCCTTATGGTTGTAGGGAAGAATCTGTTCCTGAACCTGTATGTTACAGTTTTCAGGCTCCTATATCTTCCCGATGCCAGGAGTGAGATGAGAGTGTGGCCAGGGTGGTGTGGGTCTCTGATGATGCTGGCTGCCTTTTTGAGGCAGCGACTCTTGTAAAGCCCTTTGATGGTGGGGAGGTGAGAAACTGTGATGGACTGGGCAGTGTTCGCCACGGTTTGCAATCTTCTTCGCTCCTGGACGTTCCAGTCGGTGCTTTTCCCAGTTTTACTTGTGCATGGCTTGATTGTATTCAGGTAGAGTATGAATTGATTTAATTGGACAGCACACAAACAAAAAGCTTTTCGGTGTATCTCGGTACACATGACAATAATAAACCGACACCAATGCCAAGAGTTCACACCAACGGTTTCTGTGCACTAAGCTTCCTGGCCATGTGCAGTAACATCTTTTCAGTCTCTCTCGCATCCATAGTATTCAGTGTATGCTCTGTTCACCAACAGGTGAACAATGAATGCACAAAGAGATGATCCCGTGATCTGTATGGGATATGCAGCCACCAATGGCCAAGATCGATTTAGATAGAGACACAAGGAACTGCAGATGTTGGTTTACAAAGAAAGACACAAAGTGCTGGAGTTACTCGGTGAGTCAGGCAACATCTCCGGAGAACATGGATAGGTGACGTTTTGGGTCAGGACCCTTCTTGAGACTCAATCTATCTGTCTATCTATGTTGGGATACTGGGCTAGTCCCATTTGGCCCATATCCCTCGAAACCCTCCATCTCCATCCTTCCAACCCGAAACATCACCTATCCATGTTCTCCAAGGGTAGCTGCCTGACCCGCTGAGTTACACCAGCACTTTGTATCAATTTACATAGGTGAGGGGCAACCTGTAATAGAAGGAAGGAATATCGCTGATTAATTTGTACACCCTGGGAATAATTTTCTGAAATATTTAGCAGCAGACGATGAGGAAAAACGTATTCAGCAGTCATGGGGGCAGCAAAGTAAGTTTCAATCCTCAATCACACCACAGAAGGAAAGGGAAGGAAGAAATAGAAAATTAGCTGAATCATTGCCTTTTTGGAGAGCACAGTGATGCTTTCTGGCAGTGTTATGTGAACATGAGTTCTTTTAGCCTTATATCCAGTTTGCTGTATTTGAGCAGGTACAATAAAAACATTTGAACAATAGAATTAGAAGTGGGCGGCCCAGTGGTGCGGCGGTAGAGTTGCTGCCTCACAGCGCCAGAGACCCGGGTTCAATCCTGGCTGCGAGTGCTGTCTGTACGGTTTGCACATTCTCCCTGTGCCTGCGTGGGTTTCTGCCAGATGCTCCGGTTTCCCCCCCCCACTCCAAAGACGTGCAGGTTTGTAGGTTAATTGGCTTCTGTAAATTGTCCCTGGAGTGTAGGATGGAGCTAGTGGACAAGGTGATTGTTGGTCGGTGCGGACTTGATGGGCTGAAGGGCCTGTTTCCAGGCTTTATCTCTAAAATTAAAACGAAAATGAATAGTTTCATTAAAGTTTCATAGATTCTTAGTTTTTGGCTTTTGTGGTCTGCATTTATGTGACTGTGATCTGTGATTTGGTTGCAATAAGAATTGATCATGTTTCACCACTTTTAGTGGCCATAGATATAATATAGTTATAAAAATTCTCTATCCCATTTGCACATAACAGGGACTTGGGTTCAGTTTGATTTCTCCACAATAAAATTCATTTTATTTAAATAAGGAAAGGTTGAAAAAATATATAAAGTATATATTCCTCATGCATTTCTGTGCTTCAAATAAGCACTGTCATCACTTGTGAGCCTAATATGAACAGACAAAATCGACCTTTCTTAGCATGATACAGCGCGGAAACCGGTCCTTCGGCCCAACTTGCCCACACTGACCAACATGCCCATCTACACTAGTCCTACCTGCCTGCGTTTGGCCCATATCCCTCTAAACCTATCCTTTCCATGTACCTGTCTAAATGTTTCTTAAACGTTGCGATAGTCCCTGTCTCAACTACCTCCACCGGCAGCTAGTTCCATACACCCACCACCCTTTGAGTGAAAAAATTACCCCCCCTCACCCCCACCCTTCACTTTAAACCTATGCTCTGGGCAAAAGACTCTGCATTTACCCGATCTATTCCTGTCATGATTTTGTACACTAAATTATAGACTGAATCTCAAATGTCAGCACCAGTACAGTAGTCTTTTTTTTTTGTCTTAGGACCAAAATGGTCAGAATAGCATGACCTATGAGTTTCACTTTATTGAAACGAATTGGGTTAAACATCCCTCACAAATATTTCGAACATAGAATATCGAACAGCGCAGCAGTGGAACGGGCCCTTCGGCCCACAATGTTTGTGCCGAACACGATGCTAAATTAAATCAATCTCATCTGCCTGTACATAATCCATATCCCTCCATCCCTTACACTTCCATGGGTCTTTTTTTTAATAGCCGGATAAACATCACAATCGTATCTTCTTCCTCCACTACTAATGCGTTCCAGAACCCCAACACTCTCAATGTAAAAAAAAACCTTCCCCCCACACATCTCCATTAAACTTTCCCCTTCTCGCCTTATAGCTAGCTATGTCCCCTAGTATTTGACATTTCCACCCTGGGAAAACAATGATGGCACTGTACCCTATCTATACCATCTCATAATTCTATATACAACGTATAGCTTTAGCTCAAGATTATTTTTGAATGTAACGATTGGGATAATTGAGCATTATTATTGAAAACTGCTCTTGGATCGTGGTCGACATCGAACAAAAAGTGGGAATAGGAGTAAGCACTCAATTAGTTTGAGCTAAAATGCAGAAACTGGGCAATTTAGTTTGAAGGTAAACACGTCATTTTGGTTTTCAATCAAATATTTACAAAAACACAAAACTAAATTATAAAATAAGGAATGAAATGATACTCCAGTGTAAAAGTACACGGATCTATCAAAGAGGCAATTTGTCAAGGAACATTTTTAAACTTTGTGTTACTTAAGGGATTATTATGGAATTTGTTGGCAAATTGGTTTCCAAAATGTGACATGCATTAAAATAATTTCCACTTATTGAATGAAACCAAAGATGAATAAGTGAGTGCTACAACTGCTGTAGGCTCAGTAAAGTTTGCAGCTGGCAGTCTGTTGCTTGGCAGGTTGCCAGTGATGTCATGTGCACTCATTGATTTGGCAAAGAGCCAAGGGATCTGCTCTGAGGTTGTTCCCAGCACTAGGGTTAGATTTTAGGTCTGGAAACATCATATCGTATATGCCTTGTAACCGGTGCTCAGATTCGGGATTCAGTCGAGGAATCACCGAAAGTTGGAATTTGCCTTCTTAAGCTCACAACTAATGACAGTGCTTACTTGAAGCACAGGAGCGACTCTAGATCTTAGGGATAAAGTGAGGAAACAGGCCCTTCGGCCCACCGAGTTCGCGCCGACTAGTGATCCTCGTACTCTAGCACTATCCTACACGCAAGGGATGCTTTACAATTTTCACCAAAGTCAATTAACCTACAGAGCTGTACGCCTTTGGAGTGTGGGAGGAAACCCACGCGGTCACAGGGAGAACCTACAAACTCCGTGCAGACAGCAGCCGAGGTCAGGATCGAACCCGGGTCTCTGGTGCTGTAAGGCAGCAACTCTACTGCTGTGCCACTGTGCCGCCCCCATGAGTTCATTAGGAATATAAGGTATTCTGATATTATTTCTCTCCAATTTTACTTATTTAAAAAGAATGAATGTTATTGTGGAGAAATCACACTGAACCTAATGAATTTAAGAAGGAACTGCAGATGCTGGATAATCGAAGGTAGACAAAAGTACTGGAGAAACTCAGCGGGTGCAGCAGCATCTATGGAGCGAAGGAAATAGGCAACATTTCGGGCCGAAACCAAAGGGTTTCGGCCCGAAACGTTGCCTATTTCCTTCGCTCCATAGATGCTTCTGCACCCGCTGAGTTTCTCCAGTACTTTTGTCTACCCTGAACCTAATGTACCTGTGCAACGGATGTGCAGTTGTTCCCAACTGAATTTGGAAAGTGATAAATCTCCAGGGAAAATAAACAGTCCTAGGCGGTACAGGCACTTTTAAGATGTGCCTTAGGCTTTATCGTTTATTTTTTGTTTAACTGTCAATTTCTGTAGCAATATTTGCATGAGGAATGCTCCCGCAGCAGTGAACCTGATGATTCTTAAACTAAATTCAGAGTCAACAATAAAAATGTACAATTTCCAAGCTTTAATCCAATCCTAGTGTTGGGAATAGATCTGATCTTTTCCCAGCATGATTTTTTCCCAACATGTTCCCGATGTTGGGGGAGTCCAGAACCAGGGGCCACAGTTTAAGAATGAGTAAGCCATTTAGAACGGAGGCGAGGAAACACTTTTTCTCACAGAGAGTGGTGAGTCTGTGGAATTCTCTGCCTCAGAGGGCGGTGGAGGCAGGTTCTCTGGATGCTTTCAAGAGGGAGCTAGACAGGGCTCTTAAAAATAGTGGAGTCAGGGGATATGGGGAGAAGGCAGGAACGGGGTACTGATTGGGGATGATCAGCCATGATCACATTGAATGGCAGTGCTGGCTCGAAGGGCCGAATGGCCTACTCCTGCACCTATTGTCTATTGTCTATTGTCTATTTTTATACTTTCTCAAGTAGTCCAGAGGAGTTTAGCTTAGATCACTGATACAGCATGGACACAGGGCCTTCTGTCCACCGAGTCCACGCCGACCAGTTCTATATGATCACACTTTCTCATCCACTCCCTATACATTCAAGGCAATGTTGCAGAGGCCAATTGACCTACAGACCTGCACGTCCTTGGGATGTGGGGGGGTAAACCAGAACACCCGGAGGAAACCCACAAATTCATGGGGACAACATACAGACTCACACACAGCGCTCAAGGTCAGGATCGAACCCATGTCTCCGGCGCTGTGGGCAGCAGCTCTACCAACTGCACCACTGTGCCCTCCTTGATTGAAGGATGAAGGATTGAAGGTTCATAGCTCAAGTATAATTCTTTACTGGATTGTCCATCAGTCCCAAGATCGTCCGTGCCTTTATACACAACATCCTAAACAAGAGGCTGTGGAGAAATAAACGTACACTGGTTGTGGAGAGTTGGTAAAAAAAAAAAATGTTTTGCTGAATTCTAAGCTGGATCTCATGAGTTTGGTTTTGAGCTCATTGCTAATTTTTTATTGATATCTTCGTATGTCGGTGAGCAGAGTTGTTTGGCTTTACAATTCTTCTGCTAAAGATGACATGCCCATTGCAACTCTTGCTCAGACTTCTCTTTGACTGGAACCTGAAATGTTAGTCTCCTCATGGTGTAAAATGCTTTCAGTGGTCAAAATGCTTTGAGTGATTCCCTTCTTGCCATCCTTGAATTTTAATCAATTTAGCCAAAGGTTTATCACGATTTATCATGAAGGCAGGAACTGGGTACTGATTGGGGATGATCAGCCATGATCACATTGAATGGCGGTGCTGGCTCAAAGGGCCAAATGGCCTACTCCTGCACCTATTGTCTATTGTCTATTGATTGAAGCCAAGACTTGGAATTGGTTTCTTGACACCTGAAGACTGCAAACCACTGCTTACTGTAAGATTGCACGGTAAACTTGCACCATTCTGCTGCTCAAGTAGTATTTATTGTTGTATTTAAACTGTTTACTCTGTGAGCTTCATGAGAACAAGGAATAAATACCCTGGTGTATATGACAATAAATGAATCGAATCGAATCTAATCTACGAGATTAGATCTCGATAAGATCCTATACCTGATTAGTAAGGCTGTCAGGGATTATAGTGAGAAGGCAGAAAAATAGGGTTCAGAGGGAAAGATAGATCAGCAATGATTGAATGGGCCGAATGGCCTAATTCTGCTCCTATAATTTACGAATTTCTGAGCTAGTTTTTGAAATATTACAACGTTCAGCCCTCAATTGATCATTTTCAGAGGAATTTTATTTTTTGAATTGACTATTGCCTTAGAAGGCTTATAGCCCTGTCCCGCGGTACGAGTTCATTCCAAGAGCTCTCCCGAGTTTAAAAAAAATTAAACTCGTAAGCATGGAGAATGAACGTAGCGGGTACATCGGAGCTCGGGGACGCCTCTTAGCGGCTCGTACCGCTAACGGCAGGTACTCGGGAAGACTCGCTAACGGCAGGTAAGCTCGGGAAGACTCGTGAAGAATTTTCAACACGTTGAAAAATGTCCACGAGAGCCCCGAGTACCGACGAGCGGCCATTACCGTAAATCTCCGAGTTCGAATCAGGGCAAACTCGGGAGAGCTCTTGGAATGAACTCGTACCGTGGGACAGGGCTTTTAGGAAGTTTGGCATGTCCCCAACAACTCTTCACCAACTTCTACAGATGTGCCATAGAAAGCAATTTATCGGGATGCATCACAGCATAGATTGGGAACCGCTCCATGCAAGACCAAAAGACATTGCAGAGAATTGTGGATGCAGCTCAGACCATCATACAGGCCAACCTCCATTCCATTGACTCCACCTACACCACACTGCCTCGGCAAGGCCACCAGCATAATCAAGGACCAGTCTCACCCTGGTCACTCCTTCTTCTCCCCTCTCCCATCAGGCAAGAGGTACGGAGGTGTGAAAATTCACACCTCCAGATTCAGGGACAATTTCATCCCAACAGTCATCAGGCAACTGAACTATCCCATCAACATCTAGAGAGTGGCCCTGAGTTACCATCTACCTCATTGGTGACCCTCGGACTATCTTAAATCGGACTTTACTGGAGCTTATCTTGCACTAAACGTTATTCCCTTTATCCTGTATCTGTAAACTGGGGGACGGCTCAATTGTAATCATGTATAGTCTTTCTGCTGACTGGTTAGCACGCAACAAACATTTTTTTACTGCACCACGCTACACATGATAATAAACTAAAACTGTTACCTATGCTAATTTAAAAGTGCATTCTGTAAGCACAGAAAATGACAATAGTTTTTTTCGTGGACTTTTGGATGATTGGCTGAATTCTTTAGAAGTTATGATCATCTTTTTATGATTGATAGTTATTTCTATTAAATGAACCAAGTTCAGGGAATTCTATCCATTTTGTCATTGACTAAGCACAACTTGTCTGGGGCATAATTAATGTGATATCAACAGGTCACAACTGAACATGAAAACCCCCATAAATGCAGAGAAGATTAAAGCAACAGTGAGGATGACTGACAGATTTAATTTGGAACTTGAGAACTCTTTGAATCACTCACTGACCGAGCACATTTAAGCATGGACCACCTCAGTTGAGCACTTCATGGTGAAAGTTCTTTGAGCCAGCGAAAGTTTCATTCGTAATCTACACGAGGATATGTTACAGCTAATTTATATGATATATATATTACAGAATATCAGTTGTTTAATATGAATTGGTTTGCATTATGGATATAGCTAGGCATTTATAACATGTTATTGTATTCGCTATACTTAGTCATAGAGAGATCCAACCAGGAAACAGGCCCTTCAGCCCATCGAGTCTGTGCTGACCATCAAACCCTTGCCTCATCCTAGAATAATCCCATTTCTTTTGTTCTCCCATAAAATGAAATTTCCAAATACAGCTACTTGAGAGCAAGTTTTCAACTTGAATTCGTGACCTTCTTTGAATCCTTTCCATCCTTAATATTGAAAACTTAAATAAGATTTTAGTCTGAATTGGGTCTTTTGCAACGCAAATTGGTTATCGGGCAACTGAACCATCCTACCACAATGAGAGAGCGGTCCTGAACTACTATCTACCTCATTGGTGACCCTCGGATTATCTTTGATCGGACTTTACTGGCTTTACCTTGCACTAAACGTTATTCCCTTATCATGTATCTATACACTGCAAATGGCTCGATTGTGTCTTTCCGCCTCGGTTAGCACGCACCGAAAGCTTTTCACTGTACCTCGGTACACGTGACAATAAACTAAACTGAACTGGTTCAGGTGTTAATATGCCATCAAAGAGGATTTTACTGGATTATTTTCTATTACTCTGCAAAATTCTGTTCAGGTGCACTGTGGTCCTCTGTTTTCACAGCAGTTGCGTTCAGAAAATCCATGCTATTGTTCGTTCTGTGGACCCATAGAATTAGGTAAATTGATCACAAATCTGTGGGAGATGGAGTGGAGGTCATTAAAGAAAATGATGGCTCCAGGAGCTTTAGTTCCATTATAGAGTCACGGGATTGAAGAGGATTCGGCAAAGGGTGTTTCTGGGAATAAGACTAACAATTGGTTCCATGTCCAATCCTATCATTTTTAGCCTAGCATGACTGTCAGTAATACATTTCTTTCAAATTTGCTTTGGTTCCATTGGCTCTGCTTGCAAAAAGACTTGGAGAACAAGCATTTTTTTCCATCAAGAAAATATGATCCCAGTCTCTCTCGAACGCTGAAGGCATCAGTGTTGAGCCGATAAGGAAGTTATTTAATATGGATATGAGTTTAGACCCAGAGCATACAGTGCCCTCCATAATGTTTGGGACAATGACCCATCATTTATTTATTTGCCTCTGTACTCCACAATTTGAGATTTGTAAGAAAAAATCACATGTTATTTAAGTGCACATTGTCAGATTTTATTAAAGGGTATTTTTTATACATTTTGGTTTCACCATGTCGAATTTACAGCTGTGTTTATACATAGTCCCCCTCCCCCCCCCCCCATATTTCATGGCACCATAATGTTTGGGACACATGGCTTCACAGGTGTTTGTATTTGCTCAGGTGTGTTTAAATGCCTCCTTAATGCAAGTATAAGATCTCTCAGCACCTAGTCTTTCCTCCAGTCTTTCCATCACCTTTGGAAACTTTTATTGCTGTTTATCAACATGAGGACCAAAGTTGTGCGAATGAAAGTCAAAGAAGTCATTATGAGTCTGAGAAACAGGAATAAAACTGTTAGAGACATTGGCCAAACCTTAGGCTTACCAAAATCAACCGTTTGGAACATCATTAAGAAGAAAGAGAGCACTGGCGAGCTTACTAATCGCAAAGGGACTGGCAGGCCAAGGAAGACCTCCACAGCTGATGACAGAAGAATTCTCTGTATAATACAGAAAAATCCCCAAACACCTGTCCGACAAATCAGAAACACTCCTCAGGAGTCAGGTGTGGATTTGTCAATGACCACTGTCCGCAGAAGACTTCGTGAACAGAAATACAGAGGCTACACCGCAAGATGCAAACCATTGGTTAGCCGTAAAAATAGGATGGCCAGGTTTCAGTTTGCCAAGAAGTACTTAAAAGAGCAACCACAGTTCTGGAAAAAGGTCTTGTGGACAGATGAGACAAAGATTAACTTATATCAGAGTGATGGCAAGAGCAAAGTATGGAGGAGAGAAGGAACTGCCCAAGATTCAAAGCATACCACCTCATCTGTGAAACTCGGTGGTTGGGGTGTTATGGCCTGGGCATGTATGGCTGCTGAAGGTACTGGCTCACTTATCTTCATTGATGATACAACTGCTGATGGTAGTAGCATAATGAATTCTGTAGTGTATCGACACATCCTATCTGCTCAAGTTCAGACAAATGCCTCAAAACTCATTGGCCTGCAGTTCATTCTACAGCAAAACAATGATCCCAGATATACTGTTAAAGCAACAAAGGAGTTTTTCAAAGCTAAGAAAATGGTCAATTCTTGAGTGGCCAAGTCAATCACCCGATCTGAACCCAACTGAGCATGCCTTTTAGATGCTGAAGAGAAAACTGAAGGGGACTAGCCCCCAAAACAAGCATAAGCTAAAGATGGCTGCAATACAGGCCTGGCAGAGCATCGCCAGAGAAGACACCCAGCAACTGGTGATGTCCACGAATCGCAGACTTCAAGCAGTCATTGCATGCAAAGGATATGTAAAAAAATATTAAACATGACTACTTTCATTTACATGACACTGCTGTATCCTAAACATTATGGTGCCCTGAAATGGGGGGACTATGTATAAACACTGGTGTAATTTCTACATGGTGAAACCAAATTGTATAAAAATGGTCTTTTTTAAAATCTGACAATGTGCACTTTAACCACATGTGATTTTTTTCTATTACAAATCTCAAAATGTGGAGTACAGAGGCAAATAAATAAATGATGAGGCTTTGTCCCAAACATTATGGAGGGCACTGTGAGCACAAAATTAGCAAATCACAAATAAAATTATATAGGAGAGATTGTCCTCCAGTCAGACCAGCACATAAGTGGGTAAGCTTTCCAGCAAAACAAAACAGCTAACTCTACTTTGTGCATTTTATTTAGCGAGTTAAATAAATAATCATTTAAGAGCAACCAAGTCTGCGCCGACCAGCGATCCCCGCACACTAGCACTATCCTACACACACTAGGGACAATTTATAATGATACCAAGTCAATTGACCTACAAACCTGCAAGTCTTTGGAGTGTGGGAGTAAACCGAAGCACCCGGAGAAAACCCACGCAGGTCACAGGGAGAAGGTACAAGCTCCGTACAGCACCCGTGGTCAGGATCGAATACGGTTCTCTGGCGCTGTGAGGCACCAACTCTACTGCTGCGCCACTGTGCCGCCAATTGTGCAGTGAGTTCCCTAAGTTTTGTAAAGAGTGGGTATATTTTGTTTTCTTTTTATGCTTAAAACTGCAGAAATAAAGTAAGTTAGCCTGCAGGTTGCAGTGGAGACAACAAAGTCGGTGGTCAGTATTGTTATGGAACTGGGCAAAGTAACAATAAAAAATCCACTGATTCTCTGTGAAAGGAAACCTTCTCCACTATGTGCATGTGTATTTATTGAAAATGGATTATGAAACAAATCCTGCAAATTTCCTTTCTCTTCATGTGACTATTATGGGAATGTTTACATTTGTATAATGTACGTGATTAGAACAAGAATAAAATCTCCTGAGGTAATGTAAGAATGTAGTATTGTAAAGTCACATTTCAGTATGTTGTTAAATATTTTAATTCTGTATTGTTTTGTGAGGGTGTTTTGGTTGTAGAACAAGTTTTCTTGAATGGTGACTCAAGCAATTACGGATGCAGAAATCTTGGGTAAAACACAAAGTGTTGGAACTCTATGGGTCAGACATCATCTGTGGAGTGAATGGAGAGACAATGTTTTGTGTCAGGACCCTTCGGACGCTGACATCTGCAGTTCCTTATGTCTGCATTTTACTGCCCCACTGTAAAACCTCCAGTTATTCCTACTTTAAAAAAGTGCTCCCCCCCTCTCTTCAATGGGAGTTCTGAGAGAGACACACTGCTTCCCCTCTGTGATTTCTGCCCTTCTCCTGCTCTTTGCCCACGTTTTGATCCAGACTCGCCATGACAGCCACGAGTGTTTCGTCAGTCTGAAAATGGGGTCCCAACCTAAAACGTCACCTCTCCATTCCCTCCACAGATGCTGCTGGACCCACTGAGTTCCTCCAGCACTTTGTGTGTTTTACTCAATTGCATGGTTTATTCGGTGAAGCGAGTTTGAACAGGGTCAGTGTGGTGAATGATGAGTGAATGTTCTCAGTGTAAAATTCCACATATGTCGCATTCAACTTCATCATTTATAGGAGCAGAATTAGGCCATTTGGCCCATCAAGTCTACTCTACCAATCTTCAACAGTTGTCTGATGGACAATACCTTTCTCCTCAAAAAGGTGGGAGTCATTTTTTAATCGCAGTCCTGTTTTATTTATTTGAGTTAATTCTATACATTCTGGATTATTGGACAGACCTAGTGGTTCGGAAAGACACAAATTGCTGGAGCAACTCAGCGAGTCGGGCAGCGACCCTGGCGAACATGGATTGGTGATGTTTCGGGACACTCAAAACGTCACCGATCCACATTCCCATGGGATGCTGCCTGACCCGCTGAGTTGCTCCAGCAATTTGTGAATTTTCCTTGGTAAACCAGCATCCTGCAGTCTGAAGAAGGGTTTCGGCCCGAAACGTTGCCTATTTCCTTCGCTCCAAAGATGCTGCCTCACCCGCTGAGTTTCTCCAGCATTTTTGTCTACCTTTGATTTTCCAGCATCTTCAGTTCCTTCTTAAACATCACTTCAGCGCAATAGATTTGTTTGCAATTGCGAATGATTTATTTGCAAAGATTGTGTTCTTAGCGTTTAATTGCAGGACGGATGTGCAATAATCACCCGCAAATAGATTTCCTAACCTGTGTAATTCCTCAGGTTTTTCACCACTTACTCGACTTATTTTAATTACCCCATTGTTCAAAATGCAGTTCTCTAGAGCTTGTGATATCACCTCTAGCCAATTGGCCGATGCTTGCACCATCCTCAATGAATTGTGCTTCACCATTTTTCTTGATTCGAACCTGGCAGACTGCCAAATATAATGCAATTTGATTTAATTCTATTGGCTGCATTTAGTCTAATGTCATTAACAATAGCAGAGCTTTAGTGTTCTTATAACTAAATCCTGAACAGAAAGACAGGTTTCATACCCTTTAATCATGTATCACCATTTCCGTTGCCAGTTTCAGGATTCATATTGAGGTCCACTTGGATTTAAGATTAAGTTGAATGCTGTAATTCTTGAATCATTAAAAGAGTCTTTAGTTACTATCTTAATTAAAGCTATCCTTATTCATTTTGTACCAAATAGTTCTGAATCCAAATCTATTTTTCCTTGATTAAGCATTTAATCATAATTTTCTGTACACCCTGTACAAAGGGAAACAGTTCTAAAGTGGTATTGCCTTATTTCATAGGTTTAGTTTCATAGGTTTAGTTTCTGAATGTAGTGCTTGCAGTTCTCTTTCCTTGTACCACTCCAGACCTTGGCAGACCTCCCCCCCCTCCCTTCTGATGATGGCAGTGGTGGCCTGGATAGAGTGGATGTGGAGAGGATGTTTCCACTAGTGGGAGAGTCTAGGACCAGAGGTCACAGCCTCAGAATTAAAGGACATTTCAGGAAGGAGATGAGGTGGAATTTCTTTAGTCAGAGGGTGGTGAATCTGTGGAATTCATTGCCCCAGAAGGCTGTGGAGGCCAAGTCAATTGATATTTTTAAGGCAGAGATAGATAGTTTCTTGATTAGCACGGGTGTCAGGGGTTATGGGGAGAAGTCAGGGGAATGGGGTGAGGAGGAAGAGACAGCCATGATTGAATGGCAGAGTAGACTTGATGGGTCGAATGGCCTCATGCTCTTCCTATCACTTATGTGCTTATGAAGTCATTGGCTATTTTTAAGGCGGAGAATGGCAAGTTCTTGTGGAGTCCAGGTGTCGGGTTATGGGGAAAAAGGTGAGAGAATGGGGTTGAGAGGGAAAAATAGATCCACCATGATCGAATGGCAGAGTAGACTCAATGGGCCGAAGGGCCTAATTCTCTTCCTATGACTTTTGAAAATGAATTCTCCGTGTCACCACCTCCTCTGCTATTCCTTCCTCAGCTGCGAGGTTTTTAATATTGTTATGCCAGTTTTCCTGTCGGCATTAATTCATCATAACTAAGCTGAGATCTACTACGTTCTCCCTGTGACCGTGTGGGTTTTCTCTGGGTGCTCCAGTTTCCTTCCACACTCCAAACATTTGCAAATTGGTAGGTTGATTGGCCTGTGTAAATTGTCCCTAATCTGTAGGATAGAACTAGTGTATGGATGATCGCTGGTCAGTGCGGACATGGTGGGCCGAAGGGCCTGTTTCCATCCAGTATCTCTAAACTGAAATGAAAAATGTGTATTATCATGAGCAAAACCCAAACTGCTTTCGGAACTCAGTGGTAGACAGAAATGCTGGAGAAACTCAGCGGGTGGGGCAGCATCGAGACCCGAAACGTCACCTATTCCTTCGCTCCATAGATGCTGCCTCACACGCTGAGTTTCTCCAGCATTTTTGTCTACCTTCGATTTTTCCAGCATCTGCAGTTCTTTCTTAAACACTAGGCAGCATCTGTGGAGGGAATGGATAGGCGGCATTTTGAGTTGGGTCCCTTATGAAGAATCTTTGTAGGAATAAATAGAAGTATGTTAATATATGACTCCATTCCCCAATTTAAAAAAAAATGTTGGCATGCGCTTTGTGAGAGCACCTGGCTATATGACTAAAGAACAACTACTGGGTATGGGCAAACCTGTTTGTTTTTCTGTAGGTCGATATGTTTGCAACTTTGAAAAGGTTAATGCTATTATGAAACGGTGCTGTGTGATATGAAACTGTATTACAATGTATTAGTGTGGCACAGAGGCACAGCTATAGAGTTGCTGCCTTGCAGCGCCAGAACCCGGGTTCGATCCTGACTACGGGTGCTGTCTGTACAGAGTTAGTACGTTTTCCCTGTGACCTGCGTGGGTTTTCTCTGGGATCTCCGGTTTCCTTCCACACTCCAAAGACGTGCAGGTTTGTAGGTTAATTGGTTTGTTATATTTGTAAATTGCCCCTAGTGTGTGTAGGATAGTGTTAATGTGCGGGGATCGCTGGTTGGCGCCGCATCGGTGGGCTGAAGGGCCTTTTTCCGCCCTGTATCTCAAAACTAAACTAGAAACTGATATGATATTAACAAAGATTTTTTGTTGAAAATCTTCAAATTCTAATTGTCGTTTTATTTTTAATTCTTTTTTTTTTTTTTTGCTGGAGCAACAATGTCATTGTTTATCAGCGGAATGATCTCTTGAAATTTTGATTACACTGAAGTAGTTGTTTTAGCCTTCTGTACTTTGCTGGAGAACATAAGTGAATGCAAAATTGCATTTCTATTGATTCCCAATAGATCACTGAAATAGTAGGTCAAACAAATCAGTTTAGCTTTTCTTTGTAAGAAGAACTGATTATTGAACCTAAACATATAATTTACATGCCTTTTGAAAATAACAGTTGTGACATTATAACATAATGTTATAATCCCTTCAGGACTTTTTAAATGAACCCAAGAATTTTACATATTTTCCAATAGTTACACCCAGTAATGCTGTTTACTAATTTGGTCATTACAAGCCAGCCGAGGGATTTGTTTATTTTCTTTCAGTGCTTGTCACTTCTGCTGAATACAATTATATCTTATGGAAGTACGCTGCACTGCCTCAATCCTTGTGATTGAGGCAGTGCAGTGTAGGTTTACGAGATTGATCTCTGGGATGGCGGGACTGTCATATGAGGAAAGATTGAAAAGACTAGGCTTGTATTCACTGGAGTTTAGAAGGATGAGGGGGGATCTTATAGAAACATATAAAATTATAAAAGGACTGGACAAGCTAGATGCAGGAAAATGTTCCCAATGTTTGGGCGAGTCCAGAACCAGGGGCCACATTCTTAGAATATAGGGGAGGCCATTTAAGACTGAGGTGAGAAAAAACTTTTTCACCCAGAGAGTTGTGAATTTGTGGAATTCCCTGACACAGAGGGCTGTGGAGCCCAAATCACTGGATGGATTTAAGAGAGAGTTAGATAGAGCTCTAGGGGCTAGTGAAATCAAGGGATATGGGGAGAAGGCAGGCACGGGTTATTGATTAGGGACGATCAGCCATGATCACAATGAATGGCTGGCTCGAAGGGCCGAATGGCCTCCTCCTGCACCTATTTTCTATGTTTCTATGTTTCTAAGTAAACAGAAAATGCTGGAAACTCGAATCTGTCATAGTCAAGCAGCACGGAAGCAGGCTCTTCGGCCCAACACATCCATGCCGACCAAGATGCCCCATCTCAGCTAAGATAGACAATAGACAATAGGTGCAGGAGTAGGCTTCTTTTCTTCTTGCGAATGAAACATAAACCAAAGGAATAGTTAGATCTCAAGCCGGGTGTTGAGCAGCCAGGTTGTTGTCTCTGTTGGCGTCAATGTCTGCCAGGCCATGAGCTCCATTTGGTGGGTGGTTGAGCGGGCACCCAGAGATGACATGGTTCGCTGTCTGTTGTTCTGCTCCGCATTCACAGGCTGGGCTCTGGCAGAGCCCCCATCTCCACACGCTGGCATTGAAACGCCATTCGGCCCTTCAAGCCAGTACCACCATTCAATGTGATCATGGCTGATCATCCACAATCAATAACCCGTGCCTGCCTTCTCCCCATATCCCTTGATTTCACTAGCCCCTAGAGCTCTATCTAACTCTCTCTTAAATCCATCCAGTGATTTGGCCTCCACAGCCCTCTGTGTCAGGGAATTCCACAAATTCACAACTCTCTGGGTGGGGAAGGAGGGAGAAAGCAGGGACTACCTGAAATTGGAGAAGTCAATGTTCATACTGCTGGGGTGTAAACTACCCAAGCGAAATATGAGGTGCTGCTCCTCCAATTTGCGGTGGGACTCACTCTGGCCATGGAGGAGGCCCAGGACAGAAAGGACGGATTCAGAATGGGAGGGGGAGTTGAAGTGCTGAGCCACCGGGAGATCAGGTTGGTTAGTGCGAACTGAGCGGAGGTGTTGGACGAAGCGATCGCCAAGCCTGCGCTTGGTCTCACCGATGTAGAGCAGCTGACACCTAGAGCAGCGGATGCAATAGATGAGGTAGGAGGAGGTGCAGGTGAACCTCTGCCGCACCTGGAAATACTGCTTGGGTCCTTGATTGGAGGGAAGGTGTATTTTATGATCAATCTTGCACGAGATCATATGTGTATAGTTGCTGCGAATGCCGTCAATTTACCTCTTACTTTCTCTCTCTACAATTGTAAAGATGGCAAGTGCCAGAACTTGGATGTAATTGTGAACCGCAGCATAGTTGGATTAGTTCCTGTGTTTATGTAGGAAACACACAGGGAGAGTTCTGTGCATTTGCACACTTTAATCGTGGTGCCTTTTATCGTGCAGACATACACCGTCTACACTGAATCAGCACCATTTCAAAGCTAGACAAAAATGCTGGAGAAACTCAGTGGGTGAGGCAGCATCTATAGAGCGAAGGAATAGGTGACGTTTCGGGTCGATTTGTAATATATTACAAATATGTGTTGACCTTTTTTCAGCACCGTTCAATACCAACAATAGTGAAATGCTGAAAGAACTCGGTGGATCAGGCAGCATCTGTGGAGGGATTGTACAGGTGATGTTTCGGATCGAGACCCTTCTTTGCACAAGGATCTGCAGATGCTAGACTTGAACAAAGCACTGAGTGCTGGAGGAACTCAGTGCCAGAGGAGGTAGTTGAGGCAGGGACTATTGGTACGTTTAAGAAACATTTGGACCGATTACATGGATAGGACAGGTTTAGAGGGATATGGGCCAAATGCAAGCAGGTGGGATTAGTGTAGATGGAACATGTTGGTCGGAGTGGGCAAGTTGGGCCGAAGGGCTTGTTTCAGCGCTGTGCGGCTGTATGACTATTAATAGCATATTTACAGAAAAAAAATGATTTCTTCCTGGATAAGGGGCCCTAAAGAAAGAAGACAGCTACTTCTGCTTTGCAGTAGCGAATGTTTGAATATATTTTTGATGCGTATCAATTGCTGTAGGTGTACTTGCTCAGTCAAGCTCATCATTTCAGGTAGAGAGAGTAATATCCAACATATGGAGGAAAGTCATATGTTTCTCGTTTCTCTTTCCCCTGACTCTCAACCGACCCGAAACGTCACCTATTCCTTTTCTCCACTGGTACTGCCTACTACAAGGTTAATTCCCGGGATGGTGGGACTGTCATATGATGAGAGAATGGAGCAGCTGGGCTTGTACACTTTGGAGTTTAGAAGGATGAGAGGGTATCTCATTGAAACATATAAGATTGTTAAGGGCTTGGACACGCTAGTGGCAGGAAACATGTTCCCGATGTTGGGGGAGTCCAGAATCAGGGGCCACAGTTTAAGAATAAGGAGTAAGCCATTTAGAACGGAGACTAGGAAACACTTTTTTTCACAGAGAGTGGTGAGTCTGTGGAATTCTCTGCCTCAGAGGGTGGTGGAGGAAGGTTCTCTGGATGCTTTCAAGAGAGAGCTAGATAGGGCTCTTAAAAATAGCGGAGTCAGGGGATATTGGGAGAAGGCAGGAACGGGGTACTGATTGGGGATGATCAGCCATGATCACATTGGATGGCAGTGCTGGCTCGAAGGGCCAAATGGCCTACTCCTGCACCAATTGTCTATTGTCTATTGCCTAGCCCGCTGAGTTACTCCAGCATTTTAGTTTAGTATAGTTTAGAGATACAGCGTGGGGAAACAGGCCGGGTGATCTCAACCTCACCAGGACTTCCGCGCCGATCGGCGGGTCGAATCTGCCCCCTGCGGACAGGGCTCTGGAACTTTGGCCCAGCCGAAGCCGGCAGATCGGTTCCCATAGCCAACTTTCGAGGCCGACTTTGCAGGACTGGTATCTTGCACACCCCCCCCGGCAGCCTAGGCGTACCATTCCGGTACCGTTGGACTCCTCTCGGAAGCCATGTCCTCCGTTGCAAAATGGATAATCCAGAAAGGCTCTGGAGGCAAGTGCCGGAAATGCGGAGGTTGACCTCCTCACCTCCTTTCTAAAAGAGCACCCTTTAATTCTGACGCTATGACCTCTGGTCCTGGACTCTCCCACCAGTGGAAGCATCCTTTCTGTAGATTGGTTTATGCATGACAACCAATCATATATAGGTTAGGATCACTAACCCCACCTTACTGTATCTATGCACATACTTTTAAGAGTTGTTCTGACATTGAGTTTTTTTAAATTATGTTCCCCTCTCAAATTATACTGTTTTCCCAGTGCCATCTGGGAAATTAGTCAAACCACAGTCAACATGTTGAAAATTCAACGGCGAGCAGAAAGAAGCTACGACTCTTTGGAGACCTCTCACGACCATAGGAGTCCTCTCCTATGGTCGTGAGAGATCACCCGCGACATGTCGCCAGGGGTCGCCTGTATAGTCGTGAGAGGTCTCTTATGGTCGTGAGAGGTCTCCAAAGAGTCGTAGCGTCTTTCCGGTCGCCGCTGAATTTTCAACATGTTGAAAATTTTCAGCGACGGTCGCCAAAAAAGTCGCGTAAGTGGGAACAGGCCCTCAAGGTGTCAGGCAAGATGATTGAGTTTAGCACTGAACAAACTACATGTTTCACCGTGGACAATATCATACATCTACTTGAGGAAAATAATGGCTCCTGCTGCATGTCACCATGCTGGTTATTCCTCGGTTCTGAGCTATAGAGAGAGGTTGAGCTGGCTACGACTCTAATCTGATGATGACGGGTGATCTTATAGAAGTGTATAAAATCATAAGAGGAATAATAGATGTGGTAGCCGCACAGAGTCTCTTCCCCAAAGTAGGGGAATCAAGAACCAGAGGACTCAGGTGAGTGAAGAAAGATTTAATAGGAACCCGAGGGGCAACTTTTTCACACAAGGTGGTGGGTATATGGAACGAGCTGCCGGAGGAGGTAGTTGAAGCAGGGACCATCACAACGTTTAAGAAACAGTTAGACAGGTACATGGATAGGACAGGTTTTGAGGGATATGAAACAAACACAGGCAGATGGGACTAGTGTAGATGGGACATGTTGGTCGGTGTGGGCAAGTTGGGCCGAAGGGCCTGTTTCCACGCTGTATGACCCAATGTTTGAAGGAATCTGATTGACACAGGATACAAATGAGATCAGGCGATAAGTGAGGGTCAGTACTCCATCAGCCAAAGAATGAGGCCACCTCATTGAAATATATGGCAGACACAAAATGCTGGAGTAACTCAGCGGGACAGGCAGCATCTCCGGAGAGAAGGAATGGGTGACGTTTTGGTTCCAGACCCTTTCTTCAGACCCGAAAATCCACCCATTCCTTCTTTCCCGAGATGCTGCCTGTCCCGCTGAGTTACTCCAGCATTTTATGTCTCCCTTCGATTTAAACCAGCATCTGCAGTTCTTTCCTACACTCTTTGAAATATATGTTGGATTTTAAGGAAAACTTAATGGTAGATACTATTAGGGGCATTTTTCTTGGTGAGTGTATCTAAGGAGCTCTAGATTTAGAAGGATATGGGCCAAACACAGGCAGGTGGGAGTAGTGTAGATGGTGCATGTTGGTCAGCGTGGGCACGTTGGGCTGATGGGCCTGTTTCCATGCTCCGTGACTCTTATTTGGTTGACGTAAACTAAACAAAAGTGGTTAATACACATCAAAATCTTTCACTTGAAACAACCGGCTGGTATGAGTTGTTTAAGAAGGAACTGCAGTTGCTGGAAAATCGAAGGTAGACAAAAGTGCTGGAGAAACTCAGCGGGTGCAGCAGCATCTATGGAGCGAAGGAAATAGGCAACGTTTCGGGCCAAAACCCTTCCGGGTTTCGGCCCGAAACGTTGCCCATTTCCTTCGCTCCATAGATGCTGGTGTACCCGCTGACTTTCTCCAGCACTTTTGTCTACCTTCTGGTATGAGTTGTTTCTGTTTCTGGATACTTTCAAGAGAGAGCTAGATAGGGCTCTTAAAATAGCGGAGTCAGGGGATATGGGGAGAAGGCAGGAACGGGGTACTGATTGGGGATGATCAGCCATGATCACATTAAATGGCGGTGCTGGCTCAAAGGACCGAATGGCCTACTCCTACACCTATTGTCTATTGTCTATTGTTCCAAATTATTTTTTTATGAAGGCGTTTTAATGTGTTTTTATTCAGACTCGAGACAAGGCACTGTGATGTGTGCAGTGTATCCACGATGGGTGATAATGCTCACACAAGAGGCTTCAGCAGTAATCTGCGACTGACCACAAGAGAAATTAAATTTCCATGATATGGAGTATTATATCTATAACGAGGGGATATCATGATAGACCACATGTCTCTGACTGACTGTATCATCATGGTGTCACTCGAACAGCTGAATTGCACAGTTAATAATATAGCTGAGGATTGTGTGTGTATTAAACATGTCCATAGACCCCTGCAAGAAATTGAAATATAACATTACACTCCTGAAGTAGGTAAATACACTAGAATTACTAGCCATAATGAAAAGATACAGTGCAGTATTTTGCCCGTGAGCGGGGGATAGATAGGACTTAATCGTACTCTGAAAGGTAGGAAGAAGATTACATTTCAGTGCAACCAAGAGTTCATTTAGTTACGTTAAAAAAAAGTACCTCTAATAGCACTGAAGGCAAGGACTAGTCTGGCGAGCACAAACAATGTATTGAGAATGCTGTTATGCTTCATAGAGTTGGCGCTGGTGGAAATGCACTGATAAGTTCGCAGATAAATGAACTAAAAAGGGGGGGTTGCTGCCACAGAGCCTGTTGTAGGCCGAGGAGGTGTCCAGTTAGAGTAAATTTCATTGTCGGAGAAAATGGACAAAACGGTCGAAATTAAGTGTAATTTGCTGAGGTGAAGTGGCAGCGAGAGGGCTTGAAAATGCTCAAGGGAGCAACGCACAATCAATTTGCAGGGCATTCACTGGAGGAACTGATGTAAACCCGGTCGGTAGATGGAGACATGCCCGCTTGACGAAGCTATTTTTGCAACACCGGTTATGGTACATCAAGAAATGCTCTGCAGCGTAAAACAGACAAGTGGTTTCCATTTACAGGAGTGGTTTGTGTAAAAAGCCAGAGGAAACTCGCATGTTTGCAGATAAAAAATTGTGATAATGCAATTTTTGAGGGTTTTTTTCAAATTAGAGATCAATTGGCACACAGGCAACAAGATTACTCCTGTATAATTAAGGTTTAAATTAAGTCACATTGTTGCAGCTATATTTATTATAAAGTGATCACACATAGCCCCATACAGCATGGAAACTGGCCCAACTTGAACTACAATGGGCCATTATTGACTCCACTCTTCCTGAGGTCATCTGTTGCCGGCCTTGTTATGTTCTATCTTTCATAGAAACATAGAAAATAGGTGCAGGAGTCGGCCCTTCAAGCCAGCAACACCATTTAATATGATCATGGCTGATCATCCAAAATCAGTACCTCGTTCCAGCTTTATCCCCATATCCCTTGATTCCCTTAGCCCCAAGAGTTAAATCTCACTCTCTCTTGAAAACATCCAGTGAATTGGCCTCCACTGCCTTCTGTGGCAGAGAATTCCACAGATTTACAACTCGCTGGGTGAAAAGTTTTTCCTCAACTCAGTCCTAAATGGCCGACACCTTATTCTTAAACTGTGACCCCTGGTTCTGGACTCCCTGCAACATCAAGAACATTTTTCCTGCATCTAGCCATGATCAGCCATGATCATATTGAATGGCGGTGCAGGCTCGAAGGGCCGAATGGCCTACTCCTGCACCTATTTTCTATGTTTCTAGCGTGTCCAATCCCGTAAGAATTTTATATGTTTCTATAAGATTCCCTCTCATCCTTCTAAATTCCAGCGAATACAAGCCCAGTCGACCCATTCCTTCATCATATGTCAGTCCCACCATCCCGGGAATTAACCTGGTGAACCTACGCTGCACTCCCTCAATAGCAAAAATGTCTTTCCTCAAATTAGGAGACCAAAAGTTGTACACAATACTCCAGGTACAGTCTCACCAGGCCCAGCTTTTGTGTCATCCGCAAGCTGAGAGATGTTACATTTAATTCCCTCGTCTAAATTCTGAAGAAAGGTTCTGACCTGAAATGTCACCTATTCCTTTTCTCCACGAGTTCATAAGCTCTAGGAACAGTATTCGACTATTCGGCCCAACAAGTTCATGGCTGAACTATCTTTCCCTCTCAACCATAACCCCTGACAGCATCCAGAGATGCTGCCTGACGCGCCGAGTTAAGGGCCTGTCCCACTTGGGCGTCATTTGCGCGTAATTTACGCGACAACATTTACGTGTCACGACGCACAACGCGCGCATGGTGCACATTACGCACGCATGGTGCGTGGTGACGTAGGCAGTGACTCGCGGGTGCCACAGGATTTTGGAATGTACAAAATCTTCGCGCGCCATCTGTGTGACGCGCAAATGACGCCCAAGTGGGACTGGCCCTTTACTCCAGGCATTTTGTGTCTATTTTTGGTGCAACCAGCATCTGCAGTTCCTTTCAACATCTTCTGACCAAGTTTGCTGGTCTCATTTTCCAGCGTTTTGCCCATTCCCCTCTTGGACCTCTCCAATAAATGGATACGAAAGGTTCAGAGGGACATCCTCTGTCCCGTTAGAGGGGATTCAGCTACAAGAGCATAGTAGTTTGTACTTCTGTGGTACGGTGCACAAAAATAGTACCTTATATTCAGCACAGTTCAATAAAGGACTGCAGTTCTAATAATGTGCTATTATCAAGCTCCATTAAATCATGCCATACCAAGTTTCAAACCATAACATTGTTAATGCTGCTTTGCCCTTGATCACGAGATATTCTTTTCAAATTCAAATGACATTGGTAACACCTCCATGTCAAAACGGACTGTTACACAGTTTAAAAAAATATATAAAAATGAAATGCCACTATCTTCCCTGGCAGTTTGATGTTATCTGATCCCCTCAGCTGGATTGCGGCTTTGTAATTCACTTACAGCTATCCATTATCCTTCGCTTTAAAAAAAACAACGGAGTTCAGTTGGTTGGCTGTGAAAATGTTCGGGTAAATAGAAAAACCCATTAATTCTGGAGTTAAGACAGAAAATGGTGGACATGTAGAACAGGTTGAAACTGCATCGGACAGGACAGTGAATTGTGAAAGAACCTTCCAGGGCAAGAAAGGGTTGCACCCGGAATGATAATCTTTCCACTTCAGATTTTAATCCCTCTGTTCTGAATGTAGTGTTTCCAAATGTTTGCAATAATAGAGCAAATAATAAATTGCAAATAGGAAAATATTGGAGATATTAGCCATTGTCCGCCTTGAAACCCCACACTGCTCATTTCCAAACATCTTATAAACCATCGGTGCTGGCTCGAAGGGCCGAATAGCCTACTCCTGCACCTATTGCCTATTATCAAGACCTTGTCCCCCTTTTCCTAAGGATTGTGCTCAGTTATGACAAAGTGAGAATAGAGTTTTGAGTTTTAATTTAATTTAGTTGGGAGATAGAAACATAGAAAATAGGTGAAGGAGGAGGCCATTCGGCCCTTCGAGCCTGCACCGCCTTCATTGTGATCATGGCTGATCGTCCCCGTGCCTGCCTTCTCCCCATATCCCTTGACTCCACTAGCCCCTAGAGCTCTATCTAACTCTCTATTAAATCCATCCAGTGACTGGGCCTCCACTGCCCTCTGTGGCAGGGAATTCCATAAATTCACAACTCTCTGGGTGATACAGCATGGAAACAGGCACTTCATCCCACCAAGTCCTCACCGCCCAGCGATCCCTGCACACTGACACTATCCTACGCACATTAGAGGGCGACTTACAATTTTTACCGAAGCCAAGCCAAATAACCTACAAACCTGCACATCGTTGAAGTGTGGGAGGAAACCCAGAGCACCCGGGGAAAAACCCACGCAGGTCACAGGGGGAACGCACAAACACCGTACAGACAGCACCCGTAGTCGGGATGGAACCAGGGTCTCTGGCGCTGTGAGGCAGCAACTCTACCGCTGCATCACTGTATCGCTGCTAATAGAGCAAATAATAAATTGCAATTTGGAAAATATGAGAGTTATTTACACCTATTATTAGCCAGTGTCCAAACCTTGAAACCCCACTCTGCTTATCTCAGCAAAGCCTCCAGATGTAGTCCCCCTTTTCCTAAGGATTGCACGCAGTTACGATGTAGTGAGAATAGATCGTGAGTTGTGAACAATGCATGTACTTCTGTAACTGCAAATAATATTTGCTCCCAACTCCGAATTGGAGAAATTTGCATGATCTTGTATATAACATGAAATTGTAATATATTTTATGGGATGTGGTCATTGCAGGCAAAACCAGCATTTTGTTACCAATGTAGGGTGGCACGGTGGCGCAGCGATAGAGTTGCTGCCTCACAGCGCCAGAGACCCGGGTTCGATCCTGACTACGGGTGCTGTCTGTACGGATTTTGCACGTTCTCCCCGTGACCTGCGTGGGTTTTCTCTGAGGTCTTCGGTTTCCTCCTACACTCCAAAGACTTACAGGTTTGTAGGTTAATTGGCTTGGTGTAAGAGTAAAAAAAAAATGGCCCTAGTGTGTGTTGGGTAGTGTTAATGTGCGGGGGTTGCTGGTTGGGGTGGGCTGAGGGGCCTGTTTCTGCGCTGTATCTCTGAACTAAACTACACTAGTAACAAGGAATTGCAAAAAAAGATACAAAGTGCTAGAGTTACTCAGTGAGTCAGGCAACATCTCTGGAGAACATGGGTAGGTGACGTTTCAGGTCAGGATCCTTCTTCAGTGAAAAGTAAGACTGAGCAGGACATAGCGGGAAATTTTGCATTTTGGCCAGCAGAATTCTTTCTCAAAGTGAGTCAGCTTGCTTTTGAATTTGTCAGCATGTTTCAAGGATCTTACTATGGATGAAACGTTTTTGAAAATGCAATCAGTAATCTGATTTAAATCCACTTACTTGTAGGGAGTGAGAAGGCTGAAGCTCAGAATTTGAAAGATAAAATGCTGGGAATATTTATGTTCTTAAGTCATAGGAGCAGATATAGACCATTCGGCCCATCGAGACTTCTCCGCCATTCAATCACGGCTGATCTATCTTTCCCTCCGAACCCCATTCTCCTGCCTTCTCCCCATAACCCTTGACACCCGTACTAATCAAATATCTGTCAATACCCACCTTGAAAATACCCAATGACTTGGCCTCCACAGCCGTGTGTGGCAATCAATTCCACAGATTCACCACCCTCTGATTAAGAAATTCCTCCTCATCTCCTTTCTAAAGGTATTATTTTATTCTGAGGACCCTCTGGCCCTAGACTCTCCCACTAGTGGAAACATCCTCTCCACATCCACTCCATCCGGGCCTTCCACTATTCAGTAAGTTTCTATGTTTTCAAGAGAGAGTTAGATTTAGCTCTTAGGGCTAAAGGAGTCGAGGGATATGGGGAAAAAGCCAGAACGGGGTACTGATTTTGGATGATCAGCCATGATCATATTGAATGGTGGTGCTGGCTTGAAGGGCCGAATGGCCTACACCTGCACCTATTTTCTATGTTTCTAGGTCCCCCCCCCTCATCCTTGTAAAGGCTGGTATAATAAAATATATTAGAGAAACAAAATGCAAGGGAGTAGAGGAAGAAAGGTAAAAAGAAAGAAGGGAAATGACATTTAACAGCATCTTCTTGCGAATGAAACATAAACCAAAGGAATAGTTAGATCTCAAGCCGGGTGTTGAGCAGCCAGGTTGATGTCTCTGTTGGCATCAATGTCTGCCAGGCCCTGAACTCCATTTGGTGGGTGGTAGAGCGGGTACCCAGAGATGACATGGTTGGCTGTCTGTTGTTCTGCTCCGCATTCACGGACTGGGCTCTGGCGGAGCCCCCATCTCCACATGCTGGCATTGAAACGCCCAACTCCAGTACCAAGTCTGTTGAGCTTCACCCATGCTCCTCTGGGGAGGTCAGACCCTGGACAGCTTTTATCTGGTGAAGAGATGTAGCTGTGTAATGGGAGATGAGGTTGCCTTCCACTCCTGTGACCACTTGGTGGCTATCCAGTGTGCTTTTGTCTCAGTTGGCTGGATGGATGCTAGGAGTTGTTTTCCATATGGAGCAAAGGGGTGACGGGACTTCAGTCGGGGTGGCCTCTGCTCTCTGCTGATAACCTGATGGACGACATTATCTGGGTCCATGGCACAACAGCATAGTTTAAAGCATAAACTTTTCTAATTGTCAAGTTGGAGTAACTAACTTGGAGTTCCTTCACCATAGAAATTGCAACAGTTGGAACAGGTTACTTAACACAGTTTTATTGATGGAAGATAGTGGTAGGCAATAAATGTGTAGGAAGGAACATTAGATGCTGGTTTAAACCGAAGAGAGACACAAAAAGCTGGAGTAGCTCAGCGGGTCAGACAGCATCTCGAGAGAAAAGTAACAGGTGACGTTTCGGGTCGAGACTTGAGTCTGCAGAAGGGTCTCGACCCGAAATGTCACCTGTTCCTTTTCTCTCGAGATGCTGTCTGACCCGCTGAGTTACTCCAGATTTTTGTGTCTGTCTTCAGTAAGCAATAACTGCTGGCCCTTTTTATTCTTTGTATTAGGGTTAGGGTTAGCGTTAGGGTTAGGGCAGGGTTAGTTCCTCCCAACTCCCACATCCCATGCATGAATAAAAATCTGCAGCAGATTGGTATAATGTCAGGCCTAGTGGTTAATATTAGTCAACTGACAACTAATTAACAGTTGCCATGTAATGAATTGGATAGAATGACACAGTTCTTTCCTCTGGCCTAAAAATAGAGCATTAATGGCTACCATAAATAGAAAGTTAAGACTGTAGCTATGTTATTGTAATGAACTCTTGAACAATGTAACGTAGCCTAACAGATAGCTCTGTACTTCAGTATATTCATTTACAGACAAACTTTGATCTGTTTTGTTTTCAAATTCCAAGCCTTATTTAAATGATTATTGCTATTGCCCATTTGTTCTTAAGTATGTGCAATGGCAATTTTAATCTTTATTAGAGCCATTAAGTCTTACAGCATGGAAACAGGCCCTTCGGCCCCAACTTGCCCACACTGACCAACATGTCCCTTCTACACAAGTCCCACCTGCATCCGTTTGGCCCATATCCGTCTAAGGAATAGAGTCCCAGCCTGCTCAACCTCGCCCTGTAGCTCGGACCGAGTCTTGGCAACAGTAACATATTAAGTAAATATTTGGCACATGATGTTTTCACTGCCCACAAACTAACTTGGTATATTAACCAAAGTCCGTTTGCACGTTCTCCTTGTGACCACGTGGGTTTCCTCCCCGTGCTCCAGTTTCCTCCCACATCCCAAAGGTGTTGGCCTCTGTAAATTCCCCCCAGCATGTAGTACGGATAGTGTATATGGGTGGCGTGGACTCTACAGATTTGAGGGTTAATTAGCCTATTAAATAGCTTCTACTGTTTAGAGAGTGGATGAGAAAGTGGGATAACATAGAAGGATATGGGCAAAACGCAGGCAGGTGGGACTAGTGAAGATGGGACGCTTTGGTCAGTGAGGGCAAGTTGGGCCGAAGGGCCTGTTTCAACGCTGTGTGACTCTATGACTGGTGTGAACAATGGTTGGGATGGACTCAGTTGGCCAAACGGTCTGTTTCAATACTGTATCTCTAAACTATAAATACATGGATCAATGAAACAGACTCGGCCTGTCATGTTTAGATGTGCTACAAATATTTATTCACGGATCGGTCTCTCGTTTATCCTTACCAGCAATTCTTTGTGAAAATGCTGTTTCTCCTGTGTCCTGTTATGGCTGTAATTATGTTACACGACGGACTGTAATGCACTACTTTGTGAAATAAACTATAATTTGACTTCTGACAGCTGATTCTTCCACACAACTCCATCTGTATCTGCCTTCCCAGTTCCCTGAGCAAATGAATTAAGTGTGTGTGGCACTACTCAAGGGCCACAAAGGAACACTGTAAATGCTCGTAGTATGTAGTGAGCGACAATGTGATTCCTGCAATATGTTACTTTTAACTTTTCTGATTGCTCAGTCACGCACCATTTAACTATGAGTTTATAAAGCCTCCAGTAAACCCTCCTTCCAAGTAAGCAAAATTGTTGTGTTAACTGCATCTCCTTCATCTATATATTTAGTCTAAGTGAACTCAACTGCATCTCTTCCAACTGGTTTGGTTCTGGGCAGCCTGTGTAGGCACAGTCCCCTTATTCATTTCATGGGACAGTGAGAATGTTCACCTATCCGTGTTCTCCGGAGATGCTGCCTGGCCCACTGAGTTACTCCAGAAATGTTCGCCTTTTTTTTGTTGCTTCACCCGGTTTCCAAGATCCAAAATAGACACAAAAAGCTGGAGCAGCTCAGCGGATCGGACAGCATCCCTGAAGAAAAGGAAATGGTGATGTTTCGGGCCGTGACCCGTCTTCAGACTCTCGACCTAATATTTCCTAACAAGTTTGCTTCCGCATAATACATTCTTAGAAAATAATGATATATGAATAAACATCTTTACTGATGGCGAGTACATCGAACAAGCTACGAGGGGGAATAGTTGAGGCGGGTACCATAACAGCAGACTTTAGACTATACATCGCAGAAACATGCCCTTGGTCTCACCGGCCAGCGATCGCACCGTACACCAGCACTATCCTACACACTAGGGACAATTTTTACAACTTACTGAAGCCAATTAACCGACAAACCTGTACGTCTTTGTAGTGTGAAAGGAAACCGAAGCTCCAGGTTTGTAGATTATTCGGCTTCGGTAAAAATTGTAACTTGTTGCTAGTGTGTGTAGGATAGTGTTAGTGTACGAGGATCGCTGGCCAGCGCGGACTCAGTAGGCCGAAGGGCCTGCTTCAAGATTCAAGAGAGTTTATAGTCATGTTGTGTCTCTAAACTACATTAAATTTAGGTATAAAAGTGCGTAATTCTCCCCCGAAATAAAAAGGGGGGCAATGCAGTTTTCTATGAAGTACACAGGTATTATTGTTTCTTGTTTTGGTGTCTCACTGTCAAATGGAGGTCATACGTTTACCCATTGGGCTTCATAATTCATTTTGCAATGGACCGGTTGTAACTGATTTTATCTTTTCAGATTCAAAGGCAGCATTTCATTTGCAATTCTAAACAGGAGTTGCTGCTTTACATTACAGGTCACCAAAGGTGACAGTTATTTCTGTACTTTCTTTCCTGAAGGGTGGTACTAGTTTTTTTTAATAGCTACGGTTGACTTCATTGCCCTGCGGTATTCAATAAAGGAAGGATCCCGCATTCGTCAACGTGGCCCAGCTCAGTGGTAGCTCACAGCTAAATGTTAATCACTGAAGAATTGTCTCTTGCATGCTCAGTAACTGCTGACTTTCACCCATGGGTTTTGAGTGAACCACCTGTGTTCCACCAGTTTTGCCGAGCTGAGATGTGGTATTACAGCTAAGCATCCCAGTCAGATTAACCTGGACGAACAGACTCTGAAACTATTTTTTTTAAATGGTCCAGTTTAAAATCTAATGAGGAGCCAGCGAACAGCATATATGACAACAGTCTGAAGAAGGGTTCCGACCCAAAATGTCGCCTATCCATGTTAAGAAGTGTCTCGACCCGAAACGTCAGCCATTCCTTCTCTCCAGAGATGCTGCCTGTCCCGCTGAGTTACTCCAGCTTTTTGTGTCTTTCTCCAGAGATGCTGCCTGTCCCGCTGAGTTACTCCAGCTTTTTGTGTCTTTCTCCAGAGATGCTGCCTGTCCCGCTGAGTTACTCCAGCTTATTGTGTCTTTCTCCAGAGATGCTGCCTGACCCGCTGAGTTACTCCAGCACTCTGTGAAACGTCACCTATCCACGTTCTCCCGAGATGCTGCCTGACCTGCTGAGTTAGTACAGCAACTTTTGTCTTTTTTAGCACATATGATGTTTTGCAATGAGGCCACTGAGAGAATTGGATGATTAAATTTCTCACCCATGCACGCAATTAAACTCCATAATCGCTGGTAAACCTTGTTTTTATGAACGATTAAAATAAGACCGATTTTTAAATGGATGCCAAGGTTAAAACTAACATCGAGTGTGCTTCCAGTGGATGGAGCATTTAAGCAGAAGCGCTTGAGGGATATAATGAACATTGGTTAAAGACTTTTCTGAGTGAGTATAGTGGAGGTGTGACACAATGTCATTGTTTAAACTTTAAAAGAACATACTGATATGTACTGTGTAGGATACTGTGTAAGTCTGAAGAAGGGTCTCGACCCGAAACGTCAACCATTCCTTCTCGCTTGTAACGCTAAGTTACTCCAGCATTTTGTGTCTTATCTATAACTGATATGTACTCATTGATCTTCTATTACTAAGTATGCAATATTATTTCTAACCATTTGGAGTTCTGGTTCTATCCTGACATTTATAATTTTCCCCAGCCACTGAGGAAAATAGACACAAATTATGACTTTATAAATTTTTGAGGAAATTACCCCATTGTTTAACTTTCACCACCATCTGCTAACCTGAAACTTGGCAGGTTTCAGTTTCTTTCTTACATTAAATATATTGAAGCAGTGTGAATATTTCATTGAGAATATTCATGGTGTTGAAGCTGAAAGGACATGCAAACATGGCTTGATATTGTTTTCTTTGTAAAGTTGTTTTCCTTTATGTATGTCGTTTAAAAAAAAAAAACAGAGTCAACAAGGTATTATTGCTGGTCTTAAGATTAAATCACTTGTTGTATACGCATTCTTCTGATATTGTATAATGCCATTGAGTTAACATCTCATCAAAGATGTCATTTAGGAACATCAATGTCACAAATTAAAGTCATAGTCATACAGCATGGAACAGGCCCTTCGGCCCTTCTTGTTCATGCTAACCAAGATACCCTATCTACGCTAGCCCCACCTGCCCGGGTTTGGCCCATACCATTCTAAACCTTTCCTATCCATAAGCCTGTCCGAATATCTATTCAATGTTATAGTACCTGCCTCAACTATCTCCTCTTCAAGGTGTCCGTCTTCAGTTTAGATCAGCATCTGCAGTTCCTTCCTACACATGACCACTTTCCATATTTTGGTAGACCTCTTTGGGATATTTTTAAGGCGGAGATTGACAGATTCTTGATTAGTACGGGTGTCGGGGGTTATGGGGCAAAGGCAGGAGAATGGGGTTAAGAGGGAAAGATAGATCAGCCATGTTTGAATGGCGGGGTAGACTTGATGGGCCGAATGGCCTAATTCTGCGCCTGGAGCGTGAAGCGAGCGATGTAGACTATGATAAAGAGAGATATGGAAGAAATGGTCTCCTCTGGCAGCTCATTCCATATATCCACCACTCTCTGTGGAAAAAGTTGCCCCTCAGATTCCCATGAAGTGTTGCCCCTCTCACTTGAGTTAAATTAGGTTGACCAATTTTCCGCATACTCAGTGTAAAAGGAAGGTCCAGTGTGGTCCATGATGTCGGGCTCTTGCACGATCATGGGATCAACGTATTTCATGACTTCAGCATGGAAACATCCTCCCTCTGCAAAATTGGCCCCTTTTTCTGTGTAGAGCATTGACAGATGGATTAGACAAACATCATTGATTTAAAGGATTGTCATTAATAAACTGAGATAAAAGCTGTTGTCCATTTAAATGCAGTTTTGTTTATTGCGTTGCATTGAGAAATTTCAGAAAGATAAAAGCTTGTACATTTTGTCCATTCCAAATCACTGTGCCATTTGAACTTCTGCCGTTAAACAAGATGGAATGTGGATCACAGCATATTCTGCACTTGAAAATCACAAGTTGACAGGGTCAAATCTCCTCTGTCTCTCCAATTTCCCACCCCCTGGACGTACTTTAGCTCTGCTGAAAGCCCAGGCTGCGCATTACAGCGAAGCGGCAGGTTACTTTAAAGAAAACGCATCCATGAACTTCAGGAAAATGATTAAATGTAGTCGGCGTAAAAATAGAGCACAAAGTTTAATTGACCATTGTTACAGAGTGTGCATGAGATAAAGGATGTAAATTCATTATTGGTCAATCACTTAACAAGAATGCAGATAAAAACTTGTTTGAATTTTTTCATTATTTGCTTATGTGTTCATTTAAGTGGAATTGAATGTAGACAGAATGTCTCGGCAAAGTAATTGCTGTCTTTGCTTTCATTTTTTCTTTAATCATGTGGGCCTGTATGGATTTTACCTGTTTAGCAATCTCTCCATCTTATCTTCTTCAGTATGCACCATTCTTTTCATTCTTGCATACCACTTCCATATTTTATTCTTTTCCGTGGTCTATTCTTTATTACTTTTGCAATGAGATTTAAACGGACTCGTCGGGGTTGCAGTCACAGCCTGTAGTTCATGCCGCTAAATTATAAAGGTAGAGATGCCAGACTGTTCTGAAATTCGCGTGATCCTGTTTGACCCTCAACTACTTGAAGAGTAAAGTTTTCATACCGAGATTCCCATCGCAGAAACCACATACAATTTAAAAAATGCAGGGAAATCTCCTTAATCAGTGTTCCTGCTCAAATAAAACCATTTCATTCTCCTTTGTTCAGACTGAGGGAATCAGATCGGTCTGAAAAAATGCCTCAAGCCAAAACGTCGCCTGTCCATTCCCTCCACAATGCTGCCTGACCCGCTGAGTTCTTCCAGCACTTTGTCTTTTGCTCCAGATTCCAGCACCTGCAGTTCCTTGTGTCTCCATGTTTAGTGGTAGATGAGATACAGGTTAAAATTCACATATTATGTGGGATCAAAACCATATGGACACGTATCGCCACACACTCCACCCGCACTGCAGGCCCCAGTCACACACACATCAAATACAACCCATCTTATGGCAAATAGGATTCACAAAGACACCACAGGAGCGGTGTTTGAAGGAACACGCTAGGTTAATAAGTTCTAGGAGCAGATTAGGCCATTCGGCCCATCAACTCTACTCCGCCATTCAATCATGGCTGATCTATCTCTCCCTCTCAACCCCATTCTCTTGCCTTCTTCGCGTAACCCCTGACACCGTACTAATCAAGAAACTGTCAATATTCGCCTCAAAAATACCCATTGACTTCCACAGATTCACCACTCTCTAACTGAAGAAATTCCTCCTCGTCTTTCTGAAGGTATGTCCTTTTATTCTGAGGCTATAGCCTCTGGTCCTAGACTGTCCCACTAGTCTCTCCACTCATCCCTTCTAAACTCCAACGTGTACAGGCCCAGTGCCATCAAATGCTCATCAAATGTTAACCCAATCAAAGCTCCCAATAATGCATAGCTGAACTTGCATGTAGATTTACGGATGATACGTCAACAAATGATAAAAATGTATTGGTATTTCAAAAATGTAAATGCCATATTGGTATCAAAAGAACTCAAGCCTACTGCATTTGTTGCTCGTGATGTAGCCTCCTCTACATTGATGAGACCTAATACAGTCTATGGAATCGTGCATCTCTACGATCAGATCGCTATGGTCATTTAGATTTCCCGGTTGCCAGCCATTTTAATTCCCATTATCGGCTAAGAAACCAAATATAAACATGCTGCAATGGCAAGGTGCTAGGCATCTCTTAAAGCAGCAAAAGTGTGTAGTTTCACACAGCCCAGACTCCCCACCATTGACCACACAGATCAGCATCCACACTTCACACTGCCTCAGAAAGGCAGCCAACATAATCAAAGACTTATCCCACCCTGGTTATTGTGTAATTTGTGTTGGGTGTGTGTCTTGACGCTCTTCTTGTTGTATGACTGCAGAAACCAAATTTCGTTTGAACTTCATTTGAGGTTCAAATGACAATAATTGTATTGTATTGCATTGTATTATTGCTCCTGCTCCCATTGGGCAAAAAGTGCAGAAGCTTGAAAGCGCGCACCACCGGACTCACAAACAGCTTCTTCCCCTCTGTTATCAGGCTTCTGAACGGTCCTTCCATAAGCTAGTGTGCTGTCTGATTCACCTCTACCCCATTGCGGACATTGGACTTTGTCTGTGGAACTGATGCGCTACAATGCTGAGAACTATATTCTGCACTCTGTATCTTCCCCTTTGCTCTACCTGTTGTACTGGAGATTGGCTTGATTGTATTTATGTGTAGTATTATCTGATCTGTTTGGATAGCGTGCAAAACAAAGCTATCACTCTATCTCGGTACGTGACAATAATAAACCTAAACCTACTTACTATTGACTAGCTAGCTGGTTGGCATAGAATTGGCAGAAGAATCACTTTCAGAGTCAGTGAAAATAAAGTTAGAAAAAGTTCATACCAAAATGAGAGGAATACAGAATAGTATCTTCAGGATAGAATCTGTATTTCAGTGGTGAAGATTGTCTTCAACGTGAAAAGTGGCAGTTTCTGAGAATATAAAACCAGCTTCACTTCACATTATCGGCACACAAACCTGGAGCAACTCAGCGGCTCAGGCAGCATCTCTGGAGAAAAGGAATGGGTGACGTTTCGGCTCGAGACCCTTCTTCAGACTGAGAGTCAGAGGAAAGGGAAATGAGAGAAATAGGTAAATAGAACAAATTAATGGAATCTGTGCAAAAAGCAATGATGATCAAGGAAAGGTGGTGGCCACAATCGCCCATTGTTGGCTGTGGGGTTATATATGCCGCCCGACCTGCTGAGTTACCCTAGTTTTTTTGTGTCTATCTTCAGTGTAAACCAGCATCTGCAGTTCTTTCCTGCACATGCACTCCCCATTGCACTTTCTTGTGTTGAGGAACACTCACTGAGGTGTAGGGACACGTACTGCATTGGTTTCAGGGGTGGTAGGTGAGGCAGCAAAGGCAAACTGCAAGGAAAAGCAGTTTGATCCCAGATCAGTCATTGCTCTTTCAAAGTGACTGATTCCCACACACCACAGGACACAAAAACATTGGCTTAAGGTCAAAGATTACTTAGTAGTTGTATGGATCTTTTCATTTTACTTGCATAAGCTCAGACCTTTCCTGGAGATGATAATTTTGCTCTACAATCATTCCTTAAATAGTCATTTCTGTAACTGTATTACTAACCATCAACTGATAGAAAAGATTACTACAACTTATGTAGACAAAAAATGCTGGAGAAACTCAGCGGTTGAGGCAGCATCTATGGAGAGAAGGAATTGGGGACGTTTTGGGTCGAGAGCCTTCCCCAGACTCTGAGGAAGGGTCTCGACCCGAAACATCGCCAATTCCTTCTCTCCATAGATACTGCCTCACCCACTGAGTTTCTCCAGCATTTTTTGTCTACCTTTGATTTTTCCAGCATCTGCAGTTTTTTCTTAAACACTACAACTTATAAAACTAGCAGCAAAAAAAATCAATCATTTTATATGCTTCTTATACTCTTATTAAGAATAAAACATTGTTGCATCCTGTAAATATTTAAGCTTAACATGTGTTTAATATATATATTTTAGGTTCAATATATTTTCATAGAGTGACACTCGTGCCTTTTCTTAATGTAAACTTATATATTAATGAACCAAATTCTTTGTTCCAAAGTAAAACATAGAAAATAGATGCAGGAGGAGGCCATTTGGCCCTTCTAGCCAGCACCACCATTCATTGTGATCATGGCTGATCGTCCCCTATCAATAACCCATGCCTGCCTTCTCCCCATATCCCTTGATTCCACCAGCCCCTAGAGCTCTATAGATTTAGATATTTAGATATTTATTTGTTTTCGTTTGAACCTAAGTTCAAATGAAATTCTGTTTCTGCAGTCATACAAACAATTAAAAAAGACACAACACAATTTACACAAACATCCATCACAGTGAGTCTCCTCCTCACTGTGATGGAAGGCAAAGTCTTATCTCTCCCCTGCACTCCATTCTCCTCCCGATGTCAGAGTCAAAGCCCTAACTCTCTCTTAAATCCATCCAGTGATTTGGCCTCCTCTGCCCTCTGTGGCAGGGAATTCCACAAATTCACAACTCTCTGGGTGAAAAAGTTTTTTCTCACCTCAGTCTTAAATGGCTTCCCCTTTATTCTAAGACTGTGGCCCCTGGTTCTGGACGCGCCCAACATTGGGAACATTTTTCCAGCATCTAGCTTGTCCAGTCCTTTTGTACTCAGCTGTTTTTATGTAGGTGCTGGAAGAATGAATTTACTGGAAGAATGAATTGACTGGGTGAATTTTTCCTATTACATTGGGCTGTAGTGCTTGAGTGCCACTATTGGTGATAAGGCTATTAATATTTTTATTATCATTTTTGTATGACCAGTAAATATCAATCTCATCTTGGGAACCAATTGCAGAATTACAGAGCCTGGTAATGTAATGTATTGAATTAGTTACCTTCATTAAAACTGTTTACCTTAGCGGCCTTCACTATAAATATTAATTTAATTAATCTGGTGCCTGATTGAGTTAAGTTCTCAGAAATATGCTCTATCTGCCACAGCAGTTATGGTTTTAAAATCGACGAATAAAACACGCAATGTTGGGAATAATATTGGCATTTTTCGTTCTTATTGGAAGTTTATTTTTCACAGAAGTGCCAGTACTTTAGCTTGTACATCAGGAGTAAATTTCCTGAATTTTTATTTCTGGACATCAAACACAGATCTAAAGCAGAAAACGCTGGAAGAGTCCACTATCAGCTGGAGAAAGAATGCCATTACTGCTTTGACAACTTCCTGTTTCCTGTATTTTCCACAAAAGAAAATGTAATCACAACCACAATTGTGTAGTGCAGTTATTAACTGCTGAAATAATACATGATGGAATTTTATGATGTCTGTAATTCAAATCATTATTTCTAATTTCAATGCTAACAAGAGAAAATGCTAGTGAATTAATAGACCACAGTATTTATTTATATTGATGCCAATCGCATTTCCTCCTTTGTACTCGGCCATCCCGACAGTTTTTTGCAAAGTAATTTTGTGCGTTAATCTTCCGCGTGATCTTTTGCTCTTCCGTTCTTTTCACTTTCTCGCTTGTTGAACTTCTGCCGCGATCAATCGATCAGTGTTTTCAAGAAATGCATTCCAAAACATTGATGTAAAGCGCAGCCCATTACAATAAATGTACTGACTTGAATCAATGCAAATGACACCATGTATAGCTCTTGCAACACCACATATGACTCCATACAAATCACACCATGTAAAGCAATTAGGATTTTTAAATGTGTAGAAAGGAACAGCAGATGTTGGAATATTCCAAAGTGTATTGTCTCTCCGCTGACTGGATAGCACGCAACAAAAGCTTTTCACTGTACTTCGGTACACGTGACGATAAACTAAACTAAACTCAACTCGACTCAATGTGGACATAAAGTACTGGATTAACTCAGCAGTCTTGTTTAAGAAGGAACTGCAGATGCTGGAAAATCGAAGGTAGATAAAAATGCTGGAGAAACTCAGCGGGTGCGGCAGCATCTATGGAGCGAAGGAAATTGGCGTCATTTCGGGTCGAGACCTTTCTTCGGACCTTAAAGTGCCTGTACCACTTGGCCGTCATTTGTGCGTCACGCAGATGGCGCGCGAAGATTTTGTACATCCCAAAATCCTGGGGAGCCGCGCACGACTGCGCGTCACTGCCTATGTCATCACGCACCATGCGCGCGTAATTCGCACCTAGCGCATCATGTGCGTGTCATGACGCGTAAATGATGTGTAAATTACGCGCAAATGACGGCCAAGTGGGACAGGCCCTTAACTCAGCAAGTTAGGCAGCATCTCTGGAGAAAAAGGATGGGTGACGTTTCGAGTGAAGACCCTTCTTCCCGACCCGAAACGTCACCCATCCTTTTTCTCCAGGGATGCTGCCTGCCCCGCTGAGTTACTCCAACCCTATGTGTCTATCTAAGATTTTTAAACGACAGCTCTAAACCTGCACCTTTATCTTCAATTTGTCTTTGTGATCTAGTTAGTAACTATCAAGGTCTAGGCCAGGCTCCATGTTGCCCCGTATCTACCAGCTTTGTAGGATTGATTAGGATCAGGTCGGTGTCAAGTTTAGATGTTTGGATTGAACAAGCTGATAATTGTTGGAACATGGGGATACCAACAAGGATGAGTTGAGAGAAATGGTAACTGAAAAAATCGTACCATCAACTGAAGAGCTGTCCTGATCTTCTATCTACCTCATTGAAGACACTCGGACTATCTTTGATCGGACCTTACTAGTTTGATCTTGCACAAAACGTTATTCACATTGTTCCATTTATCATGTATGTGTACACTGTAAATGGCTCGATTGTAATCCTGTATTGTCTTTCTGCCGACTGGATAGCACGCAACAAAATCGTTTCACTGTACCTCAGTACACGTGACAATAAACTAAACTCAAATGGGCCATGACTTCAAAAGTTGCTTTCTTTATGCTTAATGGAGCATTTATTTCTTGGAAAATAAATAAGAACTGAAATATTTTCAGTTCTTATTTGTTTGTCAAGAAATAAATGCTGAAATATAACCCATTTTTTTCAATACATGCAACTCCTGTGTGTGATTTAAAATGCACTGTACAGTAACGGCTGTAGTCCACTGTATGTTATGTGTGATCGCTGCGAGAACTGACAAGCTCACCGATTTGATTTACAGTCTATGGTGGTGCTGACTTTAATGTAACGAGGGCTTAGAATTATTTAGTCGTCGATTGTCATTTACAAATTTAGACTGGTGGGTGTTCCTGTCCAATTTGTAAGTTGATTGTGACGTCTTCTAAAAATCTGAAACCAGCGTACCACTCTAAAACAAAGAGTGAACAGAAACGATGCTGTAAATAAAAAAAAAACACTGTTCACGCCTTCATATACTGTCATTGTCAAGTGGCAATACTGGATATGCAATAGAGTTTCAAGTGACTATTCTTTCTCCTGCCAGTAGGCAGTAGGGTTTATCAACATCCATGGGTGATCATTGTCTCTGTTGAAGAATTGTTTAAGAAGGAACTGCAGATGCTGGAAAAATCGACGGTAGACAAAAATGCTGGAGACTGTCTTCGGAGAGAGGAGGAGAACTTCTTCAAAGTACGCAGACCTTGAGGAGATTTCGCAGTGGAGTTGACGAAATGTTTAAGAAGGAACTGCAGATGCTGGAAAAATTGAAAAAGTCTCAGTTGAAGTTGATTCCCGACTCTGAAATCAAAGAATTCCATTAGACTGTCAAAAAGCCACTTGCAAGAATGTTATTTATTTCTCCTTATCATTTAAATTTTATAATTTACTACACTGATGAGGAAAGTGGTCAAGTTATAGAATATAGGAATGGCTCTTCTTCCCCTCTGTTATCAGGTGTCTGAACGGTCCTTCCACTTCCAGTTTCGTTTTTTGCCAAGTGCACCGGGGTACAGCGAACACTTTTTGCTGCATGCTATCCAGTCAGTGAAAAGACAATACATGATTACAATCAAGCTAAATACAGTGTATAGATACTAGATAAGGGAATAATGTTTAGTGCCAGATAAAGCCAGCAAAGTCCGATCAAGGATAGTCCGAGGGTCACCAATGAGGTAGACAGTGGTTCAGGACTCCATAGTTCAGCTTCCATAAGCTAGGGTACTGTCCAATTCACCTCTACCCCATTGTGGATGTTGGACATTTACTCTGGAAATGTTGCATTACAATGCTGAGAACCAAAAATCCTATAGCGAGCAAGATAGATCACTCGACGAAAAAGACGTAGTACGGTCATGGGCAGATTCATGGGTAATTTTCGGCCCCATTTCCGTAACCGGCTTCCGTCTCCGCACCAAAGATCCCATAGCGGAGCAAAGATAACTAGTGCGGAGACGGAAGCCGGTTACGGAAACATCCTCGTAAAAATAAAAGTTCTTTGGTAAAAATCTTCTCCTCATTTTCAGAATTTTAATTTATTAACACAAACTGTTCCCCCGCAACGTTGATTACACTGCGAGTCGGGTTGGGTCGGGTTACGGAAATGGATGAAAAAAAGGCCCACGTTCCGCTCCGTTGCGTACTACACGTCAGCCCATTGCATTTAGCAGGAGTGATCTATCTTGCTCCGCTATAGGATCTTTGCTGAGAATTATATTCTGCACTCTGTATCTTCCCCTTTGCTCAACCTATTGTACTTGAGTTTGACTTGATTGTATTATGTTTAGTGTTATCTGATGGCATGCAAAGCAAAGCTTCTCGCTGTACCTCGGTACATGTGGCATTAATAAACCCGAAGCTATAGCAAATAGTAGTAGCCTGGATTTTGTAAGTGCTTCTCTTATCAGTCAATTTTTACCCCATTTAAACCGTATGCAATTTTGATATTTCCGCACAAACACACAGCTCCCAAATCAGCAGCAGAATAGGACCAGGGGGCACGGCCTCAGAATATAAGGATGTCCCTTCAGATTGGCGATTTCTGAAGTGCATGCCAGGCTTTTGTCAAGATTCGAGTTTTCAGACCGGGAAAGTGTCCGAGCCAGCATTAACAATATTGAATGTTTAAGAAGGAACTGCAGATGCTGGAAAAATCGAAGGTAGACACAAATGCTGGAGAAACTCAGCAGGTGAGGCAGCATCTATGGAGCGAAGGAATAGGTGACGTTTCGGGTCGAGACCCTTCCGGGTCTCGACCCGAAACGTCACCTATTCCTTCACTCCATAGATGCTTTCCGGGTCTCGACCCGAAACGTCACCTATTCCTTCGCTCCATAGATGCTGCCTCACCCGCTGAGCTTCTCCAGCATTTGTGTCTACCAACAATATTGAATGCATCGTTTGATCGAAAGATACAGCATGAAAATAGACCCTTTGGCCCACCGATTCCCAGGTTGACTGTCAATCAGCGGTTCGTCCAAGTTCTATGTTATTCCAATTTTACATCCACGCCCTACACACTAGGGGCAATTTACAGAGGCCCATTAACCGACAAACCTGTACGTCTTTGGGATGTTGGAGGAAACCAGCGCACCTGAAGATGGATACGTTGACTTCCAATTCAAGAACAACATGCTTTAACTGAGTACCAATACGATTCCAATCATTTTAAGGGCAGTACTTGCTTAATTTATGCTGCCTAATTCATTGCAACTCTTTTCAGAACCAAATGCATCAATTCCAATTGAAAACCCATATTTCATATAATCTACCCATTTTAATGTTTAAACCATTACTGCAGCAGAAAGGAGATAATCCGAGGGTCTCCAATTAGATAAATGCTGCCTGACTGACCTTCTCTGAAGAAGTGTCCTGTCCCGAAACATCCCCTGATCATGTTCTCCAGAGATGCTGCTTGACCCACTGAGTTCTCCAATACTTTGTGTGTTCTTTATAAACCAGCATCTGGAGTTCCTTGTTTCGCCAAGATATCTATCGGTGGCTTTTGTGGAGGGGTATTGCCACATAATGGTGGCCATACTTGCCTTATGTGACTTCACTTGAGCAAAAATGTGTTTTCTTTTTAATATAAGAAACCTGGGTTTAAAGTTAAAAGTCTTGAATATCTTGCTTACATTAATTTAAATTCAAATGTTTGTTTAATCAGTGGACGAGAGGTCGCCTCTTGGGATTACTAAGCCAGGCAGAACTGCATTAGCAGTTTACTGTTGAGGTTCAAGTAACCCATGGGTTAATAATTGCTAGTAATTCTGTTCCTTTGAATAGTCAGACGCTGTTACTCCTGCAAACTAGTTATTCCTTAGTGTCATCAGCATTTGCTTAAACAAAAAGGTCCATTTTAAAAAAAGATAACAAAAAAAATAAAAGGAACCTGACAATTCTTTGTTGCGGTTTTATATATTTTTTAAATGGACTTAATGGGATTATGATGGTGACATTCTTTGAGAAACAGATATTTCTTCTGCCAGGACTATGCCAGGTGTCATTATAAAGGTCATGAAATGAGTCTCTTTGAAATTTAATGTAAGGTATTGTGTCCGTTTATTAGGTTTTATTTTGTGGAGCAGTTATGATGTAGAAACAGTGACAATAATGGCACCATCAGTCGTAGCAGGAGATTGAAATGCAAGGCAAATTACTCTGTGAACTTTATGTATTCTCTGTGAAGTGACCTTCAACTATTCTTTGGCAACTATTTGAAATATATTTTATCAAATCTGCAGATAATGTGTAATTAGATTCCAGAACTACTGTACGTGATTTTGATTTGTAATGTGAGGTCTGATTCAAATGCAGCAGGCAATTAGAGACTGAAGGGAAGTTCCATTGGGTTTTTATAACCTGCAGTTCATTTTCCCCTCACTTTTTATTTTGTCTTTCATATTCATCGCCAGTGTTTTTCCTGGTAAAATATTTCTGAAATGTGATCTTTTGATCTTAGTGGCTGATATTAAACAATAATTGTATTTTAAATATTATTTTTGACACTTAAAATTTTGGAGACGGAACAATTATTCTGTTTATTTTCAAATAATTCCAGTCTCTTGCTTAAATTGGTGCTGGGAATAATAATCACCTGTCTTAGTTGCACTTTTGACCATGCGTTTGCCCAGATAGACGCATCCAGATATTGTCATTGCCCAATAGTTTCCATTTTTGTTCTGAAAATAGCTTTCATATTTGACTTGAATTGCACGGATCAATACTTTACAATAGACTGGGTCTAACGACACAGTTAAAATCGTACTTAAAAAAAAATATATATATATTACATTAGCAAAACCAGAAGGAAGATATGAAGGTGCAGGATGTATCTCTTTACAGCATAAACAGGCAAGTTGGTCCCGGAGCAATACAATGCCTTGACGGTGGGGAAACCCAGCCTTACAGTAAATATTGTTCATATCAAATCAGAATACAAGAATTGGCCTTAACATACCGTGTACTGTTTTGGGGTTCTGATTTGAAAAAGCACATGGTATTTTGTTTCCATTTATGGTCCGGATTTCTGCTATCATGCTTATAATTCGAACCTGCTTTTTGTTTAAATTCTAGCCACAAAACAAAAGTTTTGCTTTTCAGCCTACCATGCCGTCTGCTGAGACAGATGTACTTGATGTTTGAATGAGAACAATTTTTAATATTTGTTCTAACACAGCAAGTCTACTTTAAGATCCTGCTTCACTGCTTTTAAGATCCCTATTGGTATGGCTTAAATTATTTTTAAAATGGTATTCATTAGCGTCTATACAATTATCTTCTTGACTATAAACTCTGCTGTAATACAATATTTTTTAATTCAATGTACCAGGCCATAATTAATGTCTTATGTATATTATAATTCTAGAGATATTCATTTTGCAAATTTGTCCTTGTGATTTAAAAAAACCAAACAGGTATGGATTTCCAATTTGCATGTATCTTTTCTTAATCTTCAATTACTGTTGCCCGGAGGTGTGCTCTTGTCAAAGAGAAATTTCCCCTTAAATACTTTGCATGAAAAATCAAACTCATCTAATTAATTTACTTTGCATTCTGCCTCGCACTTTTTGGGACCGGTTTAGATTTTTTTTTTTTTTTTTAATTCCGTTGTCTTTTTCAAGTAAAGAGATTTTTTTTCCTTTCTTTTAAATACGTTGCCGAATGTAGAGAAATCACAGGGTAATAGTTTACTGGAGCAGAGATCCAAAGTGTCAGAACAGGGTAATGGCCCCAGAAGAGCTGGGGAAAATAAAATGGGGCGCACTATGTTCAGAAACCGTATTAATTGATTCACAACGGCATTTGAGAGAAGTTTTGTTGGGGTTCTCAGTGTTGCTAAAGCTAACATACTCTTAGAATAAATGTGAATACAAATTAAATACTCCAGGGTTGAAAGTATGTTACCAAACAGTTCAGAAATTGGTACTGTAATAATCATATATATTTTTTAACTTTTATTAATTTAAGGTTCGATTATTTTAGGTAGGTTTCATTGTAGGTTATAGAATAATTTGCATGCGTGCGTGTGTGTGTGTTTATTTTAGAAACAAGATTTTGGATATGTTTATACATTATTTAAGATATTTCTGTTTTGGTGCAAAGATGAGCTAAATTGTATATTAAAAATTTTTTTTAAAATACTTCTCGATAAGTTGTGTGAAAATTAATTGATAAATAGACCAAACATTCGTGATGAATATTTTAGAGTAAATTTATGATTGAAAGAGTTGAAAGAAGAAAGTCAAGAAATTATACTTTTTTCCCCCACTTCTGAGCAATAGATCAAGAAAACGTTTTTGTACCCTCCCCTCTGAAAAATAGGCAGGGGTTATGTTTGACAATCTAAATGTTGTGGGTGTAACTAATACAGCAGTCCTGAATGTTCACCCTTCCATGTAATTTTTTTTAACCAGGGGATGTTATTTTATAGAAGACATTATAAGTGTTAATGCACACATGCAGGTTCTGTTTTGTTCATTAGAAACACGTATAAGTACTACAATTGGTACAGTTGGTAGAGCTGCTGCCTCATGGTGCCAGAAACCTGGTTTCAATCCGGACCTAGGGTGCTGTCTGTGTGGAGTTTGCACGTACTCCCTGTGAGTACCCCTGTAGGTTCCTTCCAGATTAGTTTAGTTTAGTTTCGTGATACAGCATGGAAACAGGCCCTTCGGCCCACTGAGTCTGCGCCGACCAGCGATCCCCGCACATTAACACTATCCTACACACACTAGGGACAATTTACAATTATACCAATCCAATTAACCTACATACCTGTACGTCTTTGGAGTGCGGGAGGAAAACGAAGATCTCGGAGAAAACCCACGTGGTCACGGGGAGAACGTACAAACTCCGTACAGACAGCAACCGTAGTCAGGATCGAACCCGAGTCTCCGACGCTGTAAGCGCTGTACGGCAGCAACTCTACCGCTGCGCCACCGTGCCGCCCATTCAGTTTTCCTCCCACATTCCAAAGAGATGCGGGTGAGTAGGTTAATTGGCCCTCTGTAAATTCCCGCTAGTGTGTATGGAATGGATGCAAAAAGTGGGATAACATAGAACTAGTGTGAATGGGTGATCGATCGATGGTTGACATGGAATCGGTGCGCCAAGAGCCTATTTCCATTGTGTGTCTTTAAAAAAAAGACTCCAGGTGTATACTTTTATCACCCAGTGTATGTTGTTGAACTTGGAAGAAGGAAAGGGTTTATTTCTTTGGGATTCGTTAGGATTAGAAGAATCTAAGCATAGTGTTGTAAGGAGGTGAGTTATAGAGATATAGATTCATGCAGCACGGCCCTTTGAAGCAACTTGCCCATGCTGACCAAGATCCCCCATCAACACCAGTCCCACCGGCCTCGACCTGTCCAAATGTATTTTAAATGTCGCTATAGTACTTGCCTCAACTACCTCCTCTGGCAGCTCGTTCCATACACTCACCATCCTATGTGTGAAAAAGCTGCCTCTCAGGTTCCTATTAAATCTTTCCCCTCTCATCTCTAATTCACAAGGTTAATTCCCGGGATGGCGGGACTGTCATATACCGAAAGAATGGAGCGGCTAGGCTTGTCTACTCTGGAATTTGGAAGGATGGGAGGGGATCTTATTGAAACATATAAGATTATTAAGGGTTTGGACACGCTAGAGGCAGGAAACATGTTCCCGATGTTGGGGGAGTCCAGAACCAGGGGCCACAGTTTAAGAATAAGGGGTAAGCCATTTAGAACGGAGATGAGGAAAAACATTTTCACCCAGAGAGTTGTGAATCAGTGGAATTCTCTGCCTCAGAAGGCAGTGGGGGCCAATTCTCTGAATGATTTCAAGAGAGAATTAGATAGAGCTCTTAAAGATAGTGGAGTCAGGGGAAATGGGGAGAAGGTAGGAACGAGGTACTGATTGTGGATGATCAGCCATGATCATATTGAATGGCGGTGCTGGCTCGAAGAGACGAATGGTCTACTCCTGCACCTATTGTCTATTGTCCATTTTCACCTTAAACCTATGTCCTCTGGTTCTTGATTTTGCTACTCTGGGTAAATAAAACTCTGTGAATTCACCCTATCTATCCCCTTATGTTGGAGAAAGAAGCCATCTTAATTTTTTTTCTTTGCAAATGTATTCTGAAGTTTCCTTGTTCAGGAGTCGAGGTTGTAATTGGACCTTTGCTCGGTTGTATCTGGGACAGAGCGGTGTGTGTACAGTTTCACATGCCAGTGCATGTTGCTGCATGCCGAACGACTGCATGTCATCCATTGTCATTCAGCCGTTTCTTTCTCATGGAGATGCCAGACAGCAGGCGCCAGTCTGTTTGGTCTTTTCACCGTGATTGCTGCAAGAATGCCAGCCCACTGTGTGGATGGCACGTAACCCAGCAGATAAGTGGCAGCGTGTGGGACAAATTAGGCACATTGTCATATCTTAAAGGAAAAAATGCTTGCTACATGGGGGTTCAAACAGAATTTCTCCAAAGGCTTTTTACACCAATCACTTAAAAAAAAGACAACGGGCGTGTCAAAAAAAAATTCAGTTTTAACAGTAGAAGACGAGGAACTGCAGGTGCTGGTTTGCAAAAAAAAAAGATGCAAAGTGCTGGAGTAACTCAGCAGGTCGGGCAGCATCTCTGTAGAACGTACAAAGACGTACAGGTTTGTAGGCTGATTGGCTTGGTATCATTGTAAATTGACCATAGTGTGTGTAGGATAGTGTTAGCGTCTCTGGTTGGCGTGGACTCAATGGGCCGAAGGGCCTGTTTCCGCACTATCTCTAAACTAAACTAAACAGTGTCAGGAATGAAGAAGGCTCCCAAGCCGAAACGTCACCTATCCATGTTCTCCAGAGATGCTGCCTGACCCGCTGAGTTACTCCAGCACTTTGTGTCTTTTTCAGTTTTAGCTTCCTAACTAATGTTTGTTTTGATAGCTGGGATTCCATTAAGTACCTTTTAAATATGAGAATAAAGTAATAATGAGAAATGTTGTATTGTTTTAATCTCCTGTTGCAGACTTCTTGATGCAGAATTTCTCTTTTCTAATGCAAACAATTATTCTCTTTAGCGTGGTGAACAGCTTAATTTTCCTTTGCACTAAAACTGATCCTGTGCAGCGTTTTACATTGTTTTCACTCGAGTAGGCGATGATTTCATGCATTATAAGAATAATTCAGCTTCAGAGGTGTTTATTTGTCGTTTCTGTACCGGATATGAACCGGAGCAATGAGATTCTTACTTGCTGCAGCTTTAGAGGCACATTAGATGCAAGAAACAGCAACATGAAGCAAATGATCGATTGTTCTAAGTAAGCCAGACAACGATAGTTTAAAAAAACTAAAGTATGTAGGGCAATCATTATAGTGTAAATTTTGTAGTTGTTCATAAGATATAGGATCAGAATTAGGCCATTCGGCCCATCTACTCCGCAATTCAATCGTGGCTGATCTATCTTTCACCCATGGTCAGTCATGATCGAGGGGGGCCTACGATCTATCTTTCCCACTCAACCCCATTCTCCTGCCTTCTCCCCGTTTTTCCTGACACCTTTACTAATCAGGAATCTATCAATCAGTGCTGAGATAGGGGTGGGGTTAGGTTTTACTTCAGATACACAGTGTCGAAACAGGCCCTTCGGCCCACCGGGTCCACGCCGACCAGCGAGCACCCCGCACTAGCACTATCCTACACACACTGGGGACAATTTACAATTTCACCTAAGCCAATTAACCTGCAAACCTGTACGTCTTTGGAGTGTGGGAGGAAACCAGAGCACCCAGAGAAAACCCAGGCGGTCACGGGGAGAACATACAAACTCCATACAGACAGCGCCGGTAGTCAGGATCGAACCCGGGTCTCTGGCGCTGTGAGGCAGTAACTCTACTGCTGAGCCACTGTACCGACCCTGTGCAGAGTGGTTAACTCTGGTTGTTGGGAAGAAGCTGTTCTTAAACGTGAAGGTAATGGTTCTCAGGCTCTCCTGTACCATCTTCCTAAAGATAGCTGCAAAAAAGGGCTTGGTCGGGGAAGTGTGGGTTTTTGATGATATTACCTGCCTTCTTGAGCAGATCCCTTCGATGGTAGAGAGGTCAAAGTACCTGTGATAGACCGGGTATTGTCCACCACTTGTTTGCAGTCTCATTTGTCGCTGAACATTCGTATTAATGAACCAGGCCATGATGCACTATACATTTGTAGAAGTTCAATGGAGTATTTGGTGACTTGCCGAATTCCCTCATTCTTCTGAGGAAGTGGAGGCGTTGGTGAGCTTTCTTTATGATTGCATCACTGTGCGGAGCCGAGATGTGTACACCCAGGACCTGAAGCTGTCGACTCTCTTCACCACCTTCCCGCCAATGAAGACAGGTGCATCATTCCAAGTATTTCCCTTCCTGAAGTATTTATTCCCAGCATTCTGTATCCATTCCCATCCAATATGTGTTTGCCTGAGTACAATTTTAAAAATACTTAGCCTAGGCTCTCTGGAGACATTTATATTCTCCATTTGGTTAAAAATTGAACTCTGCAAAACAATGTCAACACGTTTTTAATAAATGATCCAAATTTACAAGATGTTCGCTTGGAATTTTGCTCCACGAAAATGTTTGGCAACTTCAAAGCTTTTGCATTTTCTCATAGCATTTTGTTGTTTGTTTGTCTTTTTAACTACTAACGAGATTAGTTTGCTTGCGACAATAAAGGAAGTTGTCATTGTGCTGCTGTAGTCAGCTGGGAATATGAATTCTAGTTTGTATGCAAACCATTGTTTTTTTTAAGACTATGGAAAGAACATTTAAAGATTGGATCCGTACGTCTCGTTAACATTAGTAGCTGGGAATATGCATTCTAGTCTTGAATTCAAGGCATTGGTTTCTTTATATTATTATCGGTAAAGAAAATTTAGAGGTTGGCTCAGGACATCTAGTGTACCATCAGCAATTGGGAATATACATTCTCGTCTTATGTGCAAGGCATTGGTTTCTTGGTCTGAAGAAGTTGTCTCGACCCGAAACGTCACCTATTCCTTCGCTCCATAGATGCTGCCTCACCCCCTGAGTTTCTCCGGCATTTTTGTCTCGCTTCGATTTTTCCAGCATCTGCAGTTCTTTCTGAAAGGTTTATTTAGAGAATTATGTGTAAGGGAAATTTAGGAATGGGTTCAGTGCATCCAGTTAACATTAGGAATAGTTTTAAAAAGAAATTTTAATTTTGCGCCACAGTGTGAGATTTTGAAGGCTGGATCAAGACCTAGGCAGGGTATTATTTCAACACTTTTTAATTCTGTTTAAAATAATTCCGGTATTATTTTAATTTCTGAGGCTCATAAATTTAAAAGGAAAAGTCTTTCTGTGTCCAAAAAAGTTCCCAGTCGTGACAAAATCTCATAAAGTGACAAGTTGTCCTTTCAAAAAGCACGATTTGTTTGAATGATATCTTATTTCGGACAAGACGCAGTAAGTTCCCCTCCATTCTGCGCTGTGGATTTTGGTGGTTTTATCGTCTTGTTTTCCTCAATTGTTATCATGTATTTTGGACTAGTGGCCAAATGTCCGTTAGATGGAATCTCAAATAATTACTCCAGATAGTCCCCCATTATTTTAATCAAGGTTTAAAACGCATTGTAAGCACGTAAGCTTGTTTTATTTCTTCAAACTGTTCAAGGCTTTGAAGTGCAGATGAAACATGGATTTTTTTTGCCACAGCGATGGTGATTTTATAAAATTACAAGCTGGTAGCAATTGAAATGCAGTGGAAATAATGTTTCCATTGATCTTCGCAAGTAAATGCTTTTTAAATTTTTTTTTTCTCTTCCTCCCCTTTTCGAGGGAGAGGTTTTTAGTGCCATTGCCGTTGGATCTCGAGACTCTAAATTTCTTTGACCTTTCAGATGAACCCATCCTGAACGTAAACATTTTCTTGACACAGTTAGAAAAGGGGCCAGCAGATCTGGAGAGTATTAGTGGCGCTATATTTTGAGGGAAGTGAGGTCCCCAGGTAATTTGGTGGAGTTCCTTTCCAAACCACAGTGCGTTCGGCTGCATTTTTTTGAAAGTAGCATAAAGGGTTCACTGCCAATGCCTCTTCAGCTTTTTGAATTGTGATTAGTTGAAAACTTAATTACGCATTGCCTTCGCCATGAACCTAGCCCAACACAGTGCAACTTCAATACAGTCTTTGTACATTTGATTTCCAGCAAAAACTTGGCTGCTAATTTCTTGCAGTCTAAATGATGCCAAAATATAAATTGAAAACAATACAGCGCGGAGAGCCCGCAGTGCCCTTCAGGAACTGTAGTTTGCTTTCTTAATTTACTGCAAAGTTTATGAAGTAGTCTGGTTTAGTTTAAATATGGCACGTCCCATCTAATTTCATAATCTGCGAGTGGTGCTGATGGCAGTTATGCATGATACAATTAATCAACCTTTGCAATGATATTTTTTGGTCCGCATTCCCTATCCTTGGCCAAATCAGTGCGGTCTGTAAATACGAAAGGACAGAATGAATAATGTCATTATGTAACAGAAGACTTTATTTGAAATCAAAGTTGCTTGTTCCTTTCCCACCCTCTGATGTCCATGTAGAGCAATCCTGTGTTTGTTTAAATCAATTTGCATTGTTGGAAAAGTACAGTCTTTGAAGGCCCTACTGATCCGAAAACAAAAAGTATTATTCAAAAAAGAAATCGATTAGAGGTCCAAGTTCTTCAATTAGTTATGTGCTCTTGAGCATAACTACGTTTGGTTAATCTAGGTAGTAGGTACTCCCACAATGGGAAACAATGGATAGTGGCAAAGGGGTGCAGCCTCACAGCGTCAGAGACCCGGGTTCGATCCTGACCTCGGGAGCTGTCTGTTTGCACATTCTCCCTGTTATCATGTGGGTTTCTTCCGGGTGCTCCGGTTTCCTCCCACATTCCAAGATGTGCGGGTGTGTAGGTTAATTGGCCTTTCTAAATTGCCTCTAATATGTAGGGAGTTGGTGAGAAAGTGGGATAACATAGAAATAGTGTGAATGGGTGATCGATGGTCGGCATGGACTCTGGGCCGAAGGGCCTGTTTCCATGCTATATCTCTATAAAAAATGTTGAAATAGGAATTTGTTTTTTTTAACGGATGATATGCATTTGACCCCTCATTCCTCTAAACCTGTCCTATCCATGTACCTGTCTCAATGTTTCTTAAACCGTGCAATCGTACCTGCTTCAAATACCTCCTCTAGCAGCTCGTTCCATACACCCACCACCCTTTGAACAAAAAAAATATCCCCCAGGTCCTTATTAAATCTTTCCCCTCCCCCCCTCACCTTAAACCTATGTCCTCTGGTTTTCGATTCCCCTACTATGGGCAGGAGACTCTCTGCGTTTACCTAATCTATTCCTCTCATGATTTTGTACACCTCCGTAGGAACACCCCTCGTCCTCCTGCGCTCGAAGGATAGAGTGCTAGCTTGCTCAACCTCTCCCTATAGCTCAGGCTGGAGTTTTATCCAAAGCAACCTGGCGATTTTAAGGCCTCTACCTAGTTTGTGATTGGAATATTCTCCTTTTGTCATTTTACAGACTTTAAATCATAATTTTCACAGCAAATACCGTTTTACTAAAAGGTTAAAAAAAATGAATTGCAAACTATTGTGCGGGGATTCTTATTTTTAAATATACAGCTGAAGACTGAATTTGTTGATAACCCAGTCAACCCAATGGTTCATCCCTACAAGGGCTGACCGGCAGATCAGAGAGGAGCAGCAAGACTTGAAAGAAAGAGAAAATCTTTTAAAATAATCAGTTACACATATAAAAGAGAAAGTGAAGAAAACCAGCAAAATGAGGGGAAAAAAAGATCCAAATGTAAGATTAATTAATGCAATTTAAATGTATTTAACTTGATTTTGTCCTGCAGCTAACCGGCCTTGACAATCATTATATTGTGTTTCTGTTTAAAGTTCGGTTTGACACAGAAGAGAAATATGATAGAGAAAATCTCCGGGGGTGTCATTGTTTGTACTTTATTAATCCATAACTTAACCCTTTTTTATCACACATTTTCATGGACAATATAGCTGGTCTACATCTCGGTTCTGTTTAGTTTATTGTCACGTGTACCGAGGTACAGTGAAAAGCTTTTGTTGCGTGCTGTCCAGTCAGCAGAAAGACAATACATGATTTCAATCGAGCCTTTTACATGATAAGGGAATAACGTTTAGTGCAAGGTAAAGCCAGCAAAGTCCGATCAAAGATAGTCCGAGGTGGACAAAAATGCTGGAGAAACTCAGCGGGTGAGGCAGCATCTATGGAGCGAAGGAATAGGTGACATTTCGGGTCGAGACCCGTCTTCAGACAGTCTGCAGAAGAGTCGAGACCCGAAACGTCACCTATCCCTTCGCTCCACAGATGTTGCCTCACCCGCTGAGTTTCTCCAGCATTTTTGTCTCCCTTTGATTTTTCTAGCATCTGCAGTTCTTTCTTAAAGGATAGTTAGGGGAGCTTTGTTCCAACTATTTGAAATCAGTATAATGTTTGATAATCATAGACTGATCTCCATAGGATAAAGCCATTCACCCCATTACAACATTTCTAATATAACAATCTAATTCATCCTATTTCCTTCTCTTGTCTGACATTGTTCAAAAATTCATAAGTTCTAGGAGCAGAATTAAGTCATTCTGCCCATCGAGTCTACACCACCGTTCAATCACGACTGATCTATCTTTCCTTCAACCCCATTCTCCTGCCGTCTCCCCATAACCCCTGACACCCGTACTAATCAAGTTAGATGGAGCTCTTAAAGATAGCGGAGTCAAGGGATATGGGGAGAAGGCACGAACGGCGTACTGATTGTGGATGTCAGCCATGATCACATTGAATGGCGATGCTGGCTCGAAGGGCCGAATGGCCTACTCCTGCACCTACTGTCTATTGTCTATCCATCTCCACTTTTAAAATATCCATTGACTTGGCCTCCACATCTGACTGTGACAATGCATTTCACAGATTCACCACCTTCTGATTAAAGAAATTCTTCCTCATCTCCTTTCTACAGGTATGTCCTTTTATTCTGAAACTATGACCTCTGGTCTTAGGCTAGTGGAAACATCCCCTCCACATTCACTCTATCCAGGCATCTCAAAGTTATCTAGTTTATTTTTAGAATATTGTTGTTGATGTTTTATTCACCACTCCACATTTTCGTTCAATGCATTCAACATTCCACACACCTTAACATTGGGAAATATATTTCCTTCTTTTGCCTTTGACATGGTGTAGATACCAATTTCATTTTGCTGTTTCAACCCATCCATCCCTCCGTCTACAGATGCTGCCCGGCCCGCTGAGTTCCCCCAGCACTTTGTGTTTTGCTCAAAGGTTCCTGCATTTGCAATACCTTGTATCTCCATTTAAAGTTGTATCCTCTCGTTCTTACTGCGCCTCGTCATTCTTCCTATCAAAATGCATCACTTGTTATTTAATCTATATTCAAGTCAATGTATCATGTCCTTTCAGTTCACCAATCTTCCTGGCGTTACATAGAAACATAGAAACATAGAAAATAGGTGCAGGAGGAGGCCATTCGGCCCTTCGAGCCAGCACCGCCATTCATTGTGATCATGGCTGATCGTCCCCTATCAATAACCTGTGCCTGCCTTCTCCCCATATCCCTTGACTCCACTAGCCCCTAGAGCTCTATCTAACTCTCTCTTAAATCCATCCAGTGACTTGGCCTCCACTGCCCTCTGTGGCAGGGAATTCCATAAATTCACAACTCTCTGGGTGAAAACGTTTTTTCTCACCTCAGTCTTAAATGACCACCCCCCCCCCTTTATTCTAAGACTGTGGCCCCTGGTTCTGGACTCGCCCCACATTGGGAACATTTTTCCTGCATCCAGCTTGTCCAGTCCGTTTATAATTTTATATGTTTCTATAAGATCCCTATAAGATCCTCTATAAGAGGATAACGTTCCTTGTTATCCTCTGCGTCATGGAGACGCAAGGAACAGCAGATGCTGAAATCAAGAGCAAAACACTGAGTGCCGGAGGAACTCACCGGGTCAGGCAACATCTGTGGAGAGAATGGACAGGCAACTTTTCAGGTTGGGACACTTGTTCAGTATGAGAAAGCTCCTCACCCAAAACATTGTCCGTCCATTCCCTCCACTGGTGCAGCCTGAGTTCCTACAACACTTTGTGTTATCCTCTGCATTATACTTAACATTTTAATTTCATTATGTAACATCTGTACCAACAGAGGAGTTTCAAACTTGCATCGGTGACATGAAATTGGGCACAATTCTCCATCATGAGGGTTGAAGATCTGAGCTCCAATCGCCAAGTTCCTCAGCCTTTTACCCCCAAACCTGTGTGCTCCAGTCTTGTGTTAGGCCAGATGGCCAGTGAAGTCACAGGAGATTGAAACAAAATGCTGGAGTAACTCAGCGGGTCAGGCAGCATCTCTGGGGAAAGGAATAGGTGACGTTTCGGGTCGAGACCCTTCTTCAGACTGAGAGTCGGGGAGAGAGGGAAACAAAGAAGTGGAGAAATTGAACTTTTTTTTTCACCTTCCATCACAGTGAGGAATGTGGAGGGGTCACTGTGGTGGATGTTTATGTTAAAATGTATTTTGTGTGTCTTGTTTCTTTTTATTAGTATGACTGTATGACAAATCAAATTCCTCGTATGTTGCAAAACATACTTGGCTAATAAAGTATGATTATGATTAGAGGTATGAAAAGGGTCAGAACAAATCAGAGCCGGCACCGATGACCAAGGAGAGAGGTGGAGCCCACAATGGTTCATTGTTGGCTGTGGGAGAGGTGATAACTAAGAGATAGATGGATGAACAGTGGAACTAGCAGGACGACTAGGGTGGGGGAGGGGCAGAGAGAGAGGGAATGCAAGGGTTACTTGAAATGTGAGAAATCATAATTCGTACCACTGGGTTGTAAGCTGCCCAAGAGAAGTGAATGCAAAGGGAATAACCCTAACCATAATCTTCCCCTAAATACAACCCCGTAGTCACTCTGTACTAAACCCAGGAATTATATTTTTCAAATGTTTTCTCCGGGTGCTCCGGTTTCCTCCCACAATCCAAAGACGTACAGGTTTGTAGGTTAATTGGCTTGGTCAAGTCAAGTCAAGTCACATTTATTTATATAGCGCATTTAAAAAACAACTCTCGTTGGCCAAAGTGCTTTACATTTGTTATAAGAATAGCATAAACAAAACAAACTACATACATATATACATGTAGCCCTCACTCAGAGGACGTCAGGAAAGGCTTGGGAGTATAGATAAGTTTTTAGTCTTGACTTAAAAGAGTCGATGGAGGGGGCAGTTCTGATGGGAAAGGGGATGCTGTTCCACAGTCTGGGGGCTGCAACCGCAAAGGCTTGGTATAAATGTAAAATTGTCCCTAGTGTGTGTAGGATAGTGTTAGTGCGCGGGTCGGTGCAGATTCGGTGGGCCGAAGGGCCTGTTTCCGCGCTGTATCTCTAAACTAAACTAAACTAAAAATAGCTAGATCGTGTTGACTCTGGATCAGTATCTATTTAATGGGACATGCAGCCTCTGTAAAGCTGTATTCATTATGATCATACACATGATGAGATGTGGCGTGGATGGAGAGTGTTTCTCCTGCCAAGTTCATCCCATCACTATGTAAGAGCAATCAACCAGTCCCACTCCACACCCCCCCCTCCGCCCCCCCTCCCCCCCAACCCCACCAATCCGGTGCAAAAGCAATTTGGTATATTTTGTGCATATAAAGAACACTTGAATCAAAAGTTAGACGCCAGGGTAGACACAAAATGCTGGAGTAACTCAGCGGGACATGCAGCATCTCTGGAGAGAAGGATTGGGTGATGTTTCGGGTCGAGACCCTTCTTCAGGTTGATAAAGGCCAAGGGTTTCATAGCCAGTTTCCATTGTTTTGATCATAACATTTTAGATAATTTATATCAAATCAGTTAAGAGAGTAAATTGGTCACCATATCCAACTCAAATAAACAGAAGGAAGTCCGTATTCGAAGTGCTTGGTTTTGAAGTGAATAAATTGATTGTATTTTCATTCAAGCAGAATGTACATTACAAGGGAACCTCTGATTTTGACTCCTATGTTCGGGACTGAAGATGTGTCCTGACCCGAAATGCATCCTATCCATGTTCTGTAGAGATGGTGCCTGACCCGCTGAGTTAATCCAGCACCTTGTGTCTTTTTTTGTAAACAAGCATCTGCATTTTCTTGTATCGCCATGAATCAGTTATTGGCTTCCATTACAAAGCAGTGCCAGACTGTAAAATAACGTGCTCCTCATGATAGGCAGCATAGTGCCTGAGTATCTCAAACTGTCTGTTGTTCGTGGGATTTTATAGTTATTGAGTCATTCAGTGTGGAAACAGGCCCTTCGGCCCAACTTGCTTACACCGACCAACATGTCCCATCTGGCTGTGTTTGGCTCATATCCCTCTAAAACTATCCATGTACCTGTCTAACTGTTTCTTAAATGTTACACTAGCACCTGCCTCAACTACCTCCTCTGGCAGCTCATTCATTAAACCCACCACCCTTTGTGTAAAAAAAAGTTACCCTTCAGGCTCCTATTAAATCTTTCCCCTCTCACCTTAAACCTATGTCCTCTGGTTCTTGATTCCTCTGCTCTGGATAAGAGAGTATATATATATCATGTTGGGATTTTATATCATGCCTCTTTCTGATTTTATCTGTGGAAAATGTTTTTTCCCCGATTAAACCATGTGAAAATGTCATATTTCCTTGGAACATGAAAGATTTCCTGTGTCAAACATTAAAACCAACTTCTGGAGAATTTAGACAGTGCAGCGCGCCAGGAAGGGTTAAATCGCGAAACTTTTATTTTTGCGTTCCAAAAAAAAATGTTCAGACTTTAATTGTCAGTAGGAAATTGTAACATACATTAAATGTTTCACCTGAATGAGAGTCAAATTCCTTTCTGCAAAAACAGATCATGTACAGTACTATGTCATCACTTGCTCAACTATAAAAAGCAATTTGTCATTCCTCACCTGATGTTTATTGTTTACTTTTCTCAGCTTGGCGCCAGGCGTTGCAAAAGCTGGGAGTTAAAAACATTTTGTTTTGGGGACGAGCACAGCCTGTGGTTTTGCCCTCGCTGGGATCAAAAGGAATCTTTTGTATAAACAATATGTAGTTGGTTGTGCTTCCTTGCTGAGGCATATGCATTACAAGCCAACCACAGCAAGATGTGGGCTTGGATGTCCCTTCTGCGTCTCGGTCTGTTGCAGTACTTTTTTTTCTCGCCGTACATACCATAGACTTACGTTGGTGCCACTGTGACCTCGGGTAAGTATGCATGTGGTTCCACAATCATTTTCAGTGGTCCAAATCATTTAGCCTTCTCCCTTGTGATGTCATGCCGATCAAATGATTTAGCTGTACATTGTAAGTGCAGCTACTGAGCAAACCTTCAAAGAGTCACCTTAATGATCGCCCTTTCCAAAATTGAAAAATATTAACCCTGTAGGGATTGCGGGAGTATTTTTTTAAACACAGTGCATTGAATCGTGCTCATTTGATCAACTCCAGTGAAAAAATGATCTTTCTTTGTGCTGGTCGCAATTATGAAATTATTCCGCCAGCAACGTTTTTTCTTGAGTTTCGTTTTTTTGGTTTAGTTTAGTTTATTATCGTCACGTGTACTGAGGTTCAGTGAAATGCTTTTGTGTACGTGCTGTCCAGTCAAAGAAAAGATGACATGATTACAGTCAAGCCGTCCACAGTGCATGGTGGTGGCCCGTTGGTAACGACGATGGTGGAATGTGCAGTCTCAATTCTGGTGAGTTCTGACATGGCTCACAAGTCCAATTCGTGAACCACACACTCGAGGGCAGTGGGGGCAGATGAAGGTCATCGCTGGTGGGTTCTGGGCGGCAGCCTTCGTCCTCCCCCTGCCTTTGGTATTTAAGAATAAGGAGTAAGCCATTTAGAACGGAGACGAGGAAACACTTTTTCTCACAGAGAGTGGTGAGTCTGTGGAATTCTCTGCCTCAGAGGGCGGTGGACGCAGGTTCTCTGGATGCTTTCAAGAGAGAGCTAGATAGGGCTCTTAAAAATAGCAGAGAGGGGATATAGGGAGAAGGCAGGAACAGGGTATTGATTGGGGATGATCAGCCATGATCACATTGAATGGCGGTGCTGGCTCGAAGGGCCGAATGGCCTACTCCTGCACCTATTGTCTATTGTCTATTGGTAAGTCTCTCTAGGCGGCGCTCCTCGAAGCTGCCGGCTGCTGTTCGCACTGCTGCGCGCAGGCTTCCAGTTGCTTGGGCGCAAGGCCACAACAGCGGAGATGGTCCTTGACGCAATCTTTGTACCGCTTCCTGGGATGCCCACGGTTCCTTTGTCCCGGGGAGAGCACGCCATAGAAGACCTGTCGTGCCCAGTCCATCGGAGCTGTGCTTTGATGATCAATGGCTCGATGCTTGTGAAGCTGGATCTGTCCAATACCTCTAGGTTGGGCACTTTGTCCTGCCAGCGAATGCCCATGATAGACTGTAATGCACAGTGCATAGATACAGGATAAAAGACACAACCTTTAATGTAAGATAAAGTACGATTAAAGGCAGTTCGATTGTCTCCTTTGAGGTAGATAAGACCGCTCTCTAGCTGATGAGTGGACCATTCAGTTGCCTGATAACAGCTGGGAAGAAACTGTCCCTGAAACTGGAGGTGTGCGTTTTCAAACTTTGTACCTCTTGAACGTGCAGAGAGTGGTAAATACAGACCAATCCTCACAAGCTCATCACTTCCTTCCATCCATCGTCACGGCGTTTGTGTCAGGAAAGCAGGAAGTATTGTCAAGGATGCTTGCCATTCCGACCAAGCCCTTCTTTCACCTCTATCTTCTGGGAGAAGATACAGGAGCTTGAATTCCTGGCTTTCCAAACTTAAGAACAGTTTGTTCCCCATTCCTCCAAAGACTCCTTCAACACAACCTTAACAGAAGAGCTGCCACATACTCCTACTGTTAACTCTTCCGCATCCACTTATTTTAATATTGCACATTGTATGCACTGCTTCAGATAGCATAAGCGTCTTTGCGCCATTCTACCAGTTTGCATTCGTTGTTATCTCGATCTTTGCCATGTACACTAGGCGGCATGATGGCGCAGCGGTAGATTTGCTGCCGCACAGCGCCAGAGACCCAGGTTCAATCCTGCCCACGGTTGCTGACTGTACGGAGTTTGTACGTTCTCCCCGTGACCTACCTGGGTTTTCTCCGGGTGCTTCGGTTTCCTCCCACACTCCAAAGACGTACAGGTTTGTAGGTTAATTGGCTTCGGTAAAAATTGTAAATTGTCCCTAGTGTGTGCAGCATGGTGCTAGTGTGCAGGGAATCGCTGGTCGGCGTGGACCCGGTGGGCCGAAGGGCCTGTTTCCATGCTGTATGTCTAAACTAAACTAAACTGCTGTTGACTCCATGAGATTCGTGTGAACAAGGAATCTCATTGCACCCTCATGTACATGACAGTGAATTCATCTGAACCTGAAGGGCCTGTCCCACTTGGCCGTTATTTGCGTGCCATTTACGCGACCTGGTAGCATGTGGGTAGCGCGGGACGGGCGCATGGAGTGGCCTGGAGGAGTGTGGAGTTGCACGTGGGATCGCGCAGCGCGCCAGGATTTCGTCCTGTACGAAATCTTCGCGCGCCTCCGGCCTGTCGCGTAAATGACGGCCAAGTGGGACAGGGTGACGTTTCGGGTCGAATGGGTGACGTTTCGAGACCCTTCTTCAGACTGAAACATCATCCATTCCTTCTCTCCAGAGATGCTGCCGGTCCCGCTGAGTTACTCCTGCATTTTGTGTCTATCTTCAATTAAAACCTGCATCTGCTGTTCCTTCCCACAGATTAATTTGGATTGCAGCTTGCTACTTTTCATTCACCTCTTTTTTTTAAATAGGGGCATTGCATCTGCAGTTTTCCAATTGCTAGCACCGCTCAAGAAACGGGAACATTTTAGAAAATCACCATAAATATCATAAACTGGGTAAATATCATCAACTGGGTATCCAAATGACGTCACGCACTCCAGACGGCTGTACGGACGCATGATGACGCGCGCGACCGTCACTACCGGCCTGTCGTGTAAATGACGGCCAAGTGGGACAGGCCCTTGAATCACTGCCTTTGCAAAAATTGGAAATAATTGCAACAATTAGGAAAGCTGGATATTTGTAAAATACCTGTTGGTGGAGAGTTGTTCACAAAGAGTGAAAGAAACTTACTGAAATAAATTCCTATTTCACATTATCAATGATTGTACTTGCCAATTGGTGCGAACCATGAATGAAGTATGGATCTGTTCCCTAAAACCCTTACCAGAAAAACGATAATTACTTTTTGTAGGGTCTCGACCCGAAACGTCACCTATTCCTTTGCTCCATAGATGCTGCCTCACCCGCTTTATTATTATCTCCCTTTAATTACCTTTTGTAAATGACTTTATAGATACTTTAGTTCAGAGATACAGCATGGAAACAGGCCCTTCGGCCCACCGAGTCCCATGCCGACCAACAATCACCCCACACGTTTGTTCTATCCTACACACCAGGGGACAATTTGCAGAGGCCAATAAACCTACAAGCCTGCACGTCTTTGAAGTGTGGGAGAAAAACCGGGGCACCCGGAATAATCCCATGCGATCACAGGGAGAACGTGCAAACTCCATACAGTCAGCACCTGTAGTCAGGGTCGAACCCGGGTCTCTGGCACTCTAAGGCAGCAACTCTACCGCTGCGCCACTGTGCCGCTTATGAACAGAACTGATCTAATCCACTTTTAGGTTGTAAATACTCAAAAATATGTTTATGGAAACTGTAAGCAGTACTATAATAGACAATAGGTACAGGAGGAGGCCATTCGGCCCTTCGAGCCAGCACCGCCATTGAATGTGATCATGGCTGATCATCCCCAATCAGTACCCCGTTCCTGCCTTCTCCCCATATCCCCTGACTCCGCTATCTTTAAGAGCCCTATCTAGCTCTCTCTTGAAAGCATCCAGAGAACCTGCCTCCACCGCCCTCTGAGGCAGAGAATTCCACAGACTGTTTCAATTTACTTATTTTCGGTTGAATTCCAAATTGTTTTTATTCCGAGACAGTTCCCCGACACTGGATTGCTTTACTTATCACTAAAGATGACATGAGTGTGAGATTTTGAATGCGGGTCTTCCTTCAACAACTGTAATGTTTTCTCTCAGGCTGCAACCTTCATAATTCATAAAGTTACATCTTGGGTGGTGTAGTCCAAGATTAATTATTACCCAACTTAACATTAACGGGGTTTATACATGAGGTTTGTACGTCACGAAGTTCCACGAGGGCAGAGGGAAACACGGCTGCGTTCATAAGTTTATGAGTAACAGGAGCAGAATTAGGCCATCATGTCCACTCTGATATTCAATCATGGCTGATCTATCTCCCCCGCCTAACCCCTTTCTCCTGCCTTCTCCCCATAACCCCTGACTCCCACGGTACAAGTTAATTCCAAGAGCTCTCCCGAGTTTCCCCTGATTCAAACTCGGAGATTTATGGTAATGGCCACTCGTCGGTACTCGGGGCACTCGTGGACATTTTTCAACATGTTAAAAAATCTTCACGAGTCTTCCCGTGCTTACCTGCCGTTAGCGAGTCTTCCCGAGTACCTGCCGTTAGCGCTAAGAGACGTCCCCGAGCTCCGACGTACCCGCTACGTTCATTCTCCGTGCTTACCACGAGTTTGGTTTTTTTTTAACTCGGGAGAGCTCTTGGAATGAACTCGTACCGTGGGACAGGGATTTTACTAATCGAAGGGGCTGAGGGGATTGGGATGGGGGAGGAATCTGAATCACTTGTTACTGGCAACTCTCTACGTACAGGTATTTTACAAATGTCCAGTTTTGTTAATCATAACAATAATTTCCAATTTTCACGTAGGGCAGTGATTCAGATTTAGCATTAGTTTATTGTCATGTACACCAGGGCACATTGAGATTCCTTGCTTGCTTGAACCACATATAGTACAGTTCGGCACAGGATCAGGCCACAATGTCTGTGTCGAACATAATGCCAAGAAAAACTAACCTCCTCTGCCAGCACATGATCCATTTCCTGCATATCCGTGCCAATCTAATAGCCTCTTTTAGTTCACTTTAGTTTAGCGATACAGTGCGGAAACAGGGCCTTTGGCCCACCGAGTCGCCGACGACCAGTGATCCCCGCACACAAACACTAGTCCTACGCACATTAGGGTCAATTTACAATTTTACAAAGCTAATTACCCTGCAGACCTGCACGTCTTTGGAGTGTGGGATGAAACCGGAGCACCCAGAGAAAACCCACGCAGGTCACGGGGAGAACGTACAAACTCCGTACAGATAGCACCCGTAGTCAGGATCGAACCGGGTCCCTGGCGCTGTGAGGCAGCCACTATACAGCTGCGCCACCATGCCACTATTGTACCTGCCTCCACCTGCACCCCCAGCAGTACATTCCATGTGCCCACCTTTTTATGTGTTAAAAAAAAAACTCCTTTAAACTTTGCCCCTCTCCCTTAAAGTCTGTGTCCTCCTTAAAGCAGTGCCTGGTTTCCAATTGACTTGGACCACCTTTCCGGAGCTGCAAAGCTTTGATTGCCAAGTCCGTATGTTGACGGATGTGCAGCATTCATACACCCCGTGATAAAAGAATGTGTGCACACCCTATGCCCAGAGATGGAATGAAAGCGAGTCATCATTTAGCCCAGGGGCCTGTCAATAAATATTCAAAAATACCAAATCATTCAGTGCTAGACATCTATATCTTAATCGTTACCATTTTTGAAGATGTGGGGACCATAATGCAAAAGCAGGACTTAACAGCGGCACAGTGCTGCTGCCTCACAGCCCTGGAAACCTGGGTTCGATCCCATCCCCTGTCTGTGTGGAGTTTGCAACGTTCTCCCTGTGACTGTGTGGGGTTTCTCCGGGTGCTCCGGTTTTCTCCCATATTCCAACAGTGTGTGGGCTTGTATGCCCACTGCAGATTGCCCCTGGTGTGTAAGTGGTGGATGAGAAAGAGGAATAGCATAGAACCACTATGAACGGCTGATCGATGGTCGGTGTGGATTCAGTGGGCCGAAGGGCCCTTTTCCTTGCTGTTTCTCTGAACTAAACTAAATACAAAAGTTCAGACAGCCAATTCAAGCCCATTCTTCAACAGACCGCAATTTTTAAAATGCTGCCAACTTTGTTTCTTAAATATATAGCCAATTTATTTATATTCCTACTGTCACCGTGGACAACAAAGTTTTTCACCGTACCTCGGTACATGTGACAATAATAAACGAAAGTAAACCAAAAACTAAACAACATCGTCAAATTGTTACAACATTTGAAACTGGTTGTACAGAGCCCTAGTGAGACCACACCTGGAGTATTGTGTGCAGTTTTGGTCCCCTAATTTGAGGGAGGACATTCTTGCTATTGAGGGAGTGCAGCGTAGGTTTACAAGGTTAATTCCCGGGATGGCGGGACTGTCATATGCTGAGAGAATGGAGCAGCTGGGCTTGTACACTCTGGAGTTTAGAAGGATGAGAGGGGATCTCATTGAAACATATAAGATTGTTAAGGGCTTGGACACACTAGAGGCAGGAAACATGTTCCCGATGTTGGGGGAGTCCAGAACCAGGGGCCACAGTTTAAGAATAAGGAGTAAGCCATTTAGAACGGAGACGAGGAAACACTTTTTTCTCACAGAGAGTGGTGTCTGTGGAATTCTCTGCCTCAGAGGGCGGTGGAGGCAGGTTCTCTGGATGCTTTCTAGAGAGAGCTAGATAGGGCTCTTAAAAATAGCGGAGTCAGGGGATATGGGGAGAAAGCAGGAACGGGGTACTGATTGGGGATGATCAGCCATGATCACATTGAATGGCGGTGCTGGCTCGAAGGGCCAAATGGCCTACTCCTGCACCTATTGTCTATTGTCTATTGGCCAATTTCATTTAGTCATGGATCTGAACATTGTTCATTAGATTTTTAGTATTTACAGTGCACTTTCTTTCTAACATAGCAAAACACTAGATGGCATTGCTGATTAATGTTTTCTACAATGATAACCAGTAGCTTCTGCAAGAATGGTCTTCTATTTTGTAACAATAACCTGACTATGATACGTTACAACTTGTGAGAGAAATGCACAACAAAGTTAGTTTAGTTTAGAGCTACAGCCCTGAAACAGGCCCTTCAGGCCACTGAGTCCACGCCGACCAGCGATCCCCGCACACTAACACTATCCTACACACGAGGTACAATTTACAATAATACAAAGCCAATCAGCCTACAAACCTGTACGTCTTTGGAGTGTGGGAGGATACCGGAGCACCCGGAGAAAACCCACGCAGGTCACGGGGAGAACGTACAAACTTCATTCAGACAGAACCCGTAGTCAGGATTGAACCCGGGTTTCTGGCGTTGTAAGGCAGCAACTCTACCGCTGCACCACCGTGCCGCCCAGCTTAATCATGTCAAGGGCTTTCAATTAACTCCTTAATTAAAACAAAAGGTTGCGTTATTTTGACCTCCCCGGCCTTTTTTTCATTGAAATATAAGATACTGAGGTGCCTTGGTTGGGGTAGAAGCTGCTGGGATATTTCCCGGGGTGATATAATTCTTAAACATGGGATACAATCTCAGGATAAAGCATCATCATCTAAACACTGGGATGAGAAATAATTTTGTCGATAAGTGCGGCACTCTGGTGCAGCGGTAGAGTTGCTGCCTCACAGCGCCAGAGACCTCAGGTTCGATCCTGACTACGGGTGCTGTCTGTATGGAGTTTGTACGTTCTCCCTGTGGTCGCGTGGGTTTTCTCTGGGTGCTCCAGTTTCCTCCCACGCTCCAAAGACGTGCAGGTTTGTAGGTCAATTGGCTTCAGTAAATTGTCCCTAGTGTGTAGGATAGCGTGTAGGGTAGTGGTAGTATACAGGGTGATCGCTAGTAGGTGTGGTCTCGATGGGCCGAAAGGCCTGTTCCGCGCTGTCTCTCTAAAGTCAAGTCAAGTCAAATGAGTTTATTGTCATGTGTCCCTGATAGGACAATGAAATTCTTGCTTTGCTTCAACACAACAGAACATAGAAGGCATTTACTACAAAACAGATCAGTGTGTCCATATACCATTATATAAATATATACACACATGAATAAATAAACTGATAAAGTGCAGATAACAGATAATGGGTTATTTATAATCAGAGTTTTGTCCGAGCCAGGTTTAATAGCCTGATGGCTGTGGGGAAGTAGCTATTCCTGAACCTGGTTGTTGCAGTCTTCAGGCTCCTGTACCTTCTACCTGAAGGTAGTAGGGAGATGAGTGTGTGGCCAGGATGGTGTGGGTCTTTGATGATACTGCCAGCCTTTTTGAGGCAGCGACTGCGATAAATCCCCTCGATGGGAGGAAGGTCAGAGCCGATGATGGACTGGGCAGTGTTTACTACTTTTTGTAGTCTTTTCCTCTCCAGGGCGCTCAAGTTGCCGAACCAAGCCACGATGCAACCGGTCAGCATGCTCTCTACTGTGCACCTGTAGAAGTTAGAGAGAGTCCTCCTTGACAAACCGACTCTCCGTAATCTTCTCAGTAAACGAAACTAAGTAAAGCCGACTGAGGTAGAGTCTTGGATGATAGAATTATCAAGATTTATAGAACTTGGGCAGGAAAGAGAAGTTGACAACAAAGATCAGATCAACCACAATCTTATTGAATGGCAGGGCAGGGCAGGGCAGGATCAAGGGGCCACATAGACTACTCCTGTTTCTTATGTTCTTATGTAAACTGCTTCAAAAGCCAGCATGTATCCTTTCAAGCAATATTAGGTGCAAAGAAAATATACACTTGCCTATTAGGGAAATTAACCTATTAAGAAAATAGATGCATTTGTTGCACTGATTCTGTGAACCTTCTTGCGAAATGTTCTTAAACACTGACAATTCCATTAGTACCTGGCAAAAGAAATCAAAAATCTGATTAAATCTTTATTGTAGTGTTGGTACTTACTGTAAATCAAATAACTGACTCTAAGTTGACTATGCACAGAGGAGATCTGTGTGCCTGCTCAACTGTTTATTGTTTAATTGAATGCATGTGCAGTTTGCAAAGTGATTCCGCTCTGGGGTGTTCAACAGTTTTGTCTCTGACTGAGAGTCGCAAAGTTTTCAGGTGACTTCTTCCCAGTGGGGTTCAAAAAGTCACTTAAATTATCCTCATCCTCCCCCAGCCGAGAAGATTCCTATCCAACCTGTCTGAGAGCAAGATAGAATTTATTTTAGAAACTAGAATCAGATGGGCCCATTCTGTCCTGAACACAGTGTTCTGGTAGCCTGCAATGAGTAGCAGGCCGTCATCCCGAATGATGTGAAATGTTTTTCAGTGAATTTGATCTATCTGTTTTGAAGCGTTAGATGACAACCAACTAATTTGGGGTGGCGCAGCGGTAGAGTTGCAGCCTCACAGCGCCATTGCGCCAGGTTCGATCCTGACGACGGCTGCTGTCTGTACAGAGTTTGCACATTCTCCCTGTGACCTGCGTGGGTTTTCTCCGGATGCTCCGGTTTCCTCCCACATTCCGAAAGCGTACAGGTTTGTAGATTTATTGGCTTTGGTAAAAAAAATTGTAAATTGTCCATAGTGCGTAGGATAGTGCTAGTGTACAGGATGATTGCTGGTTGGTGTGGACTCGGTGGGCCGAAGGGCCTGTTTCCGTGCTGTATCTCTAAACTAAACTAAAAAACTAAATGATACGTTTGTGAATTTACATTGCCTATTTGGATAGATAAAACGATGCACGCCAAAAAGCAGCTTGGAATTATCAATAGTAGGGTGTAAGATCCTTGCGTCGGAAGGAAGTTTACACCGAAGATAGACACAGAATGCTGGAGTAACTCGGCAGGTCAGGCAGCATCTCTGGAGAGAAAGAATGGGTGACATTTCGGGTCGAGACACTTCTTCAGAAGAAGATAGACAAAAGTGCTGGAGAAACTCAGCGGGTGAGGCAGCATCTATGGAGCGAAGGAAATAGGCAACGTTTCGGGTCGAAACCCTTCTTCAGAAGAAGACACTTGACCCGAAACGTCACCCATTCCTTCTATCCATAGATGCTGCCTGTTCCGCCGAGTCACTCCAGCATTTTGTGTATGATTCTTGTATTCAATTGGATATGAAATACTGATGTATATAGTGGGAAATCAAGGAGTGTACTGCTGCAAAACATTTCAGAAAGGTGTTTTATACCCTTCAGGTATTCCCTCCTGTTTCAACAGGTGCAAACAATATCATTGCCAACCCAGCAACATTGACTGAGGATTATTTAGGCGCCATTGTTCTGGGTATAGGTCTGCTATCTGCACAGGTCCACATACAAAGCCCCACCAGATTTGAGAGCCCTCTGGGTAGAATTATTGTAAAAGCAGCCCTCTTATTGCTAATGTCGACAAGGTAATTGCAGGCTCCATGACAAGTTCAGAAGAAAGGTGAAATGATTCTGTTTACAGATAAGTGACACAGGATGTTATGTACTGTTACAAACTGAGGTTTAAAGAGAATGATTAGATGACCTTCTACACGATAAGTCTGGGCTAAAGCCACACAATTTTTCTACCGATCCCACCGCACAACTATAATATCTCACTCCCTTCACCTGTTTCCTATACATCATAAATTACAGAAATTTGAAATTTTCTGTGAAGAATCCATGTCTTAAGAATCAATGGGGAACAGCAAGAGGTTATCAAGATAACAGAGATTTTACATTGCCCAGAACAACCTTACTGATAGTCGTTGATAATTATAATTCCCGATGTAAACACTTATCTAATTTTCCATAAGCCGTGTCAACAAATAAATAGATGCAACTTAAACCTCCAGGAATTATCCACGAGTATTATTTTTAAGGTAGGTGCAACTCCTTATTTTTATGATAAAGATAAAAAATCTCCCAGAAAAAAAAGTTACATGAAAACAAAATTAAATTTGTGCAATAATTCAGCATGCATTCTATTACTACAAAGTAGCCTGCAGCAATTCAAGATGCTACATCTGCAAACTTCATGAAACACTGCGTTACTTAGTCTGAAGAAGGATCCCGTCCTGAAATGTAACTGGTCCTCCGGAGATGCTGCCCCATCGGCCAAGTTACTCCAACACATTGTATTTTTTTCTTTTTGTAAGCCAGCACCTGCAGTTCCTGCATACCAATATCAATCAGGATCAAACCCGGGTGTCTGGCGCTGCAAGGCAGCAACTCTACCGCTGTGTCACCGTGCTGCGTAATTCTCTACAACATCCCGACAATATTTCCCAGCCTTCAGATGTGACGTTCCTGAATGCTCCCGTGGTTGAATTCTGGAGCAGAACTTTCACCATTGAGGGAATACTTTCTGCAAGTCTGAAGAAGGGTCACGACCCAAAACGTCACCCGTCCATGTTCTCCAGAGATACTCCTTGACCCGTTGAGTTACTCCTGCACTTTGTGTCCTTTTGTGTAAACCAGCAGCTGCAGTTCCTTGTTTCTACTTTCCCACAACAAACATGTCTACCTCATTAAAGGTAGACACAAAATGCTGGAGTAACTCAGCGGGACAGGCAGTAAAATTGATCAGGATGACAGTGAAACCTCTTCCCACCTTTAAAGCCTAATCATAACGTGACTTTTAGAAGGATGAGAGGGCATCTCATTGAAACATATAAGATTGTTAAGGGCTTGGACATGCTAGAGGCAGGAAACATGTTCCCGATGTTGGGGGAGTCAGAACCAGGAGCCACAGTTTAAGAATAAGGGGTAAGCCATTTCGAACGGAGACGAGGAAACACTTTTTCTCACAGAGAGTGGTGAGTGTGGAATTCTCTGCCTCAGAGGGCGGTGGAGGCAGGTTCTCTGGATGCTTTCAAGAGAGAGCTAGATAGGGCTCTTAAAAATAGCAGAGTCAGGGGATATGGGGAGAAGGCAGGAACGGGGTACTGATTGGGGATGATCAGCCATGATCACATTGAATGGCTTGAGGGGCCAAATGGCCTACTCCTGCACCTATTGTCTATTGTTTATGTCTTCAACTGGGTTTAGGTCTATGTTGGTTTAGGTTCATTATTGTCGCATGTACCACGGTACAGTGAAAAGCTTTGTTTTGCATGCTATCCACACCAAATCAGATATACCGTGAATAAATACAATCAGTTCAGAGTTCAATAGGTAGAGCAAAGGGAACGGTTCAACGGTCCTGTATTGTCACGTGTACAGAAGATACAGAGAGCAGAATATAGTTCTCAGCATTGTCGTGCATCAGGTCCATAGACAAAGTCCAATGCTCTCAATGGGGTAGAGATGAGCCGGACAGGACTATAGCTTATGGAAGCTTGATAAAGGGCCTGTCCCACTTTCACAACCTAATTCACGGCCTTTTTTACTTCTGGACATTTTTCATCATGCTAGAAAAAGGCCTCGACCTACTTGATGCCACGAGTACCTGCGACCAGCATCACGACCTGCCTACGACCTCGTGACGACCATGCTGCGAGTATGAGTCAAGGGCAAACTCGTCAGAGGTCGTGAATTAGGTCGTGAAAGTGGGACAGGCCCTTAACAGAGGAGAAGCGGCTGTTCCGGTTTAGTGGTACAGGCTTTCAAGCTTCTGTACCTTCTGCCGGACGGGAGCAGGGAGAAGGATGACCGGGGTGGGACTATTCGGTATGCTGATACAATAGTTATATTACCAGACTAGTAATCCAGAACCATGCAGTCTCCATATTTAAATCCCAATTAAAAAGCTGCATAATTTAACTTAAATTAAAATTCTGGAATATTGAATAAAAGTAGTCATTAGTCATAATGATAAAAAAAAATCACCGAATTGCAGTAAAAGATGAATGTCCTTTAGAGGGGAAGCCAGCCTTCCTCCCACCCTGCCATCCTCCCACCCTGCCTCCGCTGGAGGTGACTCCAGATTTACGGCAGTTTGCTTGGTATTGGTATTTATTATTGTCATGTGTACCAGGATACAGCGAAGAACTTTGCTGGCCTGCTATCCAGTCAAGTCATCCTGTACGTGAGTGCAATCAAGCTATTGCACACAACAGATAGTGCAGGATAAACCTGAGGGGCGGCACAGTGGTGCAGCGGTAGAGTTGCTGCCTTGCAGCACCAGGGAGCCGGGTTCGATCCTGACCACAGGTACTGTCCGTATTAAGTTTGTACATTCTCCCCATGACCTGTGTGGCTTTTCTCTGAGATCTTCGGTTTCCTCCTACACTGCAAAGACGTACAGGTTTGGCTTGGTATAAATGTAAATGTGTAGGATAGCGTTAGTGTGTGGTGATCGCTGGTGGCTGTATCTCTAAACTAACCTAAAAATAAGTGTTCTTATTACTTGTGTGTTAAACTCAGCAGAGATGCAAAGTCTTCACTTATTATTACGATTAAAGTAAATAGTTGACACAGGCGTTTATAATTCTCTCTGTAATGTAAACAGACATATTCTCCTCTCTTGTACATTCCACTCCCCCTTCCTTGGAGTTTATACTAAGGGATGATTTGATTGAAGTTGCAGAGGTATGAAAGGTTGATGTTTGGGGGAGTCGAGTCCAGGAATATTAGAAACAGGCCCGAGAGCAGTGAAGTTGTGAATATTTTCTTTGCGGTATAAATTTGTACCTGTACGTCTTTGGAGTGTGGGAGAAAACCGGAGCACCCGGCGTAAACCCACGCGGTCACAGTGATAACGTGCACATTCAATATAGACGGCACCCGTGGTCAGGATCGAAACTGGGTCTCTGGTGCTGTGAGGCAGCAACTCTACCACTGCGCCACGGTGCAACAATGTCCATAAGGTCCCTGCACTGTTATAAGATGAAAGAAGCGAAGAGACCATATTGTCCAAAACTCCAAAAATGATCTTAGAATGACCAAACATGCGCTTCAAGAAAGCAATGAAAGACATCATTTGGTAAACATGTTCCCACGTTTAAATGCCTTCTGTTGGCCTCAGAACCACTAAAAAAGTTTTTTTTAAAATAATTGCTGTGTGCTGGATTAAAAAAATTAAAATTTTACAGTGTTTGCCTGGGGCTGTAACATTATTTTGGACGAGCCTTTGAAGCTTGTCCATTGGGAACATAAGAGAATAAGATCTGAGCGAGAGGAAGGAAAAATAAAGTTTGGATCTGATGTAAAATTTAAGCTAAAACCGCAAAACCAGTACTTTAACCTTAAAAGGTAGGCAATAAAGATTCATTCCTCTCCCTAAAGCACTCGAGAGAAGTATTTTTAGGAACGATTGTCATGAAATAAGGATTTCACTAAATTTGCCAACAATTGGGTTTGTTGCCCTAACTGTACAAAGGTCTCCCACTCAATAAATGCTAAAAAAAAAAAAAAAGGGTTTAAACGAATAATGTTAAAAGAATGTAAAATCGATAATGGAGAACAAAATGGATTAAATGTAAAAGTACTTGTGAAAGTCAATATGAAACCATCAAAAAGGAGAAGAAAAAAGAAATAGATAATAAGTTAAACAAAATTAAATGAAGGGGCCATGTCGTGAATGGAGAACAAAAACATTTCTACTTTTAATTGACTTAATTGACTGCAAGCTACAGTATGGAATCAGGCCCTTCAGCCCACCATGACCATGCCAACCATTGATCATCCATTCACACTAGTTCTATGTTATCCCACTTTCTCATCCACTCCTAACACACTAGGGGCAATTTACAGAAGCCAATTACCTATAAACCCGCACGCCTTCGAGATGAGGGAGGAAACCCTAGGGTTAGGGTTAGGGTTAAAAGAAATGTAAACAAGGAAAGGTTTGGATGGATATGGGCAAAATGGGCAGGTGGGACGTGTAGATGGGGCATTTTGGTCGGCATGGGAAAGCTGGGCTGAATATATTGAGATTTTATTTTGAACGAGTTATACAAGGATATGTGTAGGAAGGAACTGCAGATGCTGGTTTACACTGAAGATAGACATAAAATGCTGGAGTAACTCAGTGAGTCAGGCAGCATCTCTGGAGAAAAGGAATAGGTGGTATTTCGGGTCGCAACTAAAGGTATCGCTACCTCTCATTTTCCTCTCCCTTGACTCTCAGTCTCAAGAGGGGTCTCCACTAGAAACGTCATCTATTCCTATTCTCCATAGATGCTGCTTGACCCGCTGAGTTACTCCAGCATTTTGTGTCTAGCCTGTATACTTTGAGGATATTTCCATATTAGATTTGGGACAGTTATATATATATTTTCATTTGCGGAATTCATATTCATTTTCGTACACTGTTTTCTTTGAATAAAACTTTTTTAAGAGGAGGTGCAGAGAGTGCCAAGAGTCGTGTGAAAATATTGCTAATCGCGGTGTGATGGCACAACGGTAGAGTTGCTGCCTCACAGCGCCAGAGACCCGGGTTCGATCCTGACTACGGGTGCTGCCTGTACGGAGTTTGTACATTCTCACCGTGACCTACATGGGCTTTCTCCGGGATCTCCGGTTTCCCCCCACACTCCAAAGACGTGCAGGTTTGTAGGTTAATTGGCTTGGTATAAATGTAAAGTATCCCCAGTTTGTGTAGGGTAGTGCTAGTGTGGTCGCTGGTCGCCGCGGACTCGGTGGGCCGAAGGGCCTGTTTCCGCGCTGTATCTCTAAAACTGCAAACTCTAATCACCCAAATGACCCTTTCGCAAGTTGATAATGTTATTAATGTTAATGGCATCGGAAGAGTTAATCCTTTTCTTGTCATTGTCTGCTGGTTAATCCTTCTATAATACATTTTACCCTCTGGCATCTGTGAGTTTTCTGCCCTGCACATCCCTCTGTGATTGCAACTAGAAAAAAAAATGATTGTGGGAAATGAAGGAATCACTGGAGGCCAATGAGAAAAGTGAGCCTTATCTCAAGCAATTAATCAAGAAACTCATATTGTGTGACAATTATTCAAAGGCAGTTCAAAAATAGCTCAGAGCTGGAGGTGCGGAGATTATTTTTCCAGAATTTTTGTCAAGGTCATTATAGGCAATGAGCAAGTCTGTAGCACTGTGGAAAATACTGGTTGACAGGAGATGCTGAGGCATGTTTAAGAATGTCTTATGCAGTTTACAGTAATGGAACATACTGCAACATAACCTAATGGACATGTCAGGTAATTTATAAATTAACGCCACATAAACCCTAAAGCAATTCTGGAACATGCCCATTAAAAAATAATAGAGCTCAGGGAAATGTTTGTTGAAGGTGTAAATAAGCCTTTTCAGGGCAGAAATCTTGCACAATGGATTCAAGTTGAAATATAAATCCTTGACTGGGCTGAGAGTTTCTGTCTGCTTTCGCAGCCCAGCTGATCAATTTTAGAATGATTGCAGATGTAACCTTTATGTTCAGTATTAGCAAATGTGTCTGTAGGTTCTCCAAAGCACAACAGGCAGGAATACAGGGTGTTCTTTTTGTGTGATCCTGCCTGTGAACACCGCTTCCTCTTCATCCCTTCCCCTCCCCAGAACAACAATTCCTTCACATCAAGAAGAGACTGCTTATTTCATTTGAAGAAGTAAGTGGCGGCACGGAGGCGCAGCGGTAGAGTTGCTAACTTGCATCGCCAGAGACCCGGGTTTGATCTGAGTGCTGTCTGTATGGAGTTTGTGCCTGCGTGGGTTTTCTCCGGGTGCTCCGGTTTCCTCCCTCACTCCACCAAGACGTACAGGTTTGTCAGCTAATTGGTTTGGCAAAATCGTAAATTGACCTTTGTGTGTGTTAGTGTGCGGGGATCGCTGGTCGGCACGGACTCGGTGGGCCGAAGGGCCTGTTTCCGTGCTGTATCTCCAAACATAACTGGCACAGTGGTAGAGCTGTTGCCTCACAGCACCAGAGACATAATTTATAGGAGCAGAATTAGGCCATTGCAGATAATGGAGGGATATGGATCCAGTGTAGGCAGAAGTTTAACTTTGCATCAGTCAGCATTAAATGTCTATAGTAAACTTTGAGGCCTTGTGCTACCAACATTTAAAAATAGATTGGTTGTAGACACAAAATGCTGGAGTAACTCAGCGGAACAGCAGCATCTCTGGAGAGAAGGAATGGGTGGCGTTTCGGGTCGAGACCCTTCTTCAGACAATTTAAAATGAGATTTACGAGTCATTGCCATGTGGTTGGTTTGTGGAAGCTTCCTCTGCACAATATGATAACCATATTCCCTGGAGTACAATTGAGTCTGCACTTTATGACAACTTCATATCCCTCCATTCTCTGCATATTCATGTGCCTACCCAAAAGCCCCTTAAATACCACCATTATATCTGTGCCCACCACCACCTCTCGGTGTGTAAAACAAAACTTGCCTTGCGCATCTCCTTTAAACTATGACCCACTCATTTTAAAGCTCTGCCCTCTAGTTTTTGACATTCCACCCTGGGGAGGAATAAGATTCTGGCACCCTATCTATTCCTAACTTTATAAACTTCTACCGGGTCTCTCCTCAGCCTCCAACGCTCCAGGGACAAATAATCTAAGTTTACCCAACCTTAGCAGTTTTGGGCCCTGTACCCGAGGAAGGATGTGCTGGCGTTGGAGAGGTCCAGACGAGGTTTACGGGAATGATCCCAGGAATGAGTGGGTTAACATATGATGAGCGTTTGACGGCACTGGGCCTGCACTCGCTGGAGTTTAAAAGGATGAGGGGAACCTCATTGAAACTTACCAAATATTGAAAGGCGTGGATGTGGAGAGGATGTTTCCACTAGTGGAAGAGCCTAGGACCAGAAGCCACAGCCTCAGAATATGATGATGTTCCTTTAGAAAGGAGATGAGGAGGAATCTCTTGAGTTAGAAGGTGGTGAATCTGTGGAATTCATTGCCACAGACAGCTGTGGAGGCCAAGTCTGTAGATGATATGTGCATGTACCTTTAACATAGTGACCTCACCACTACTAACCACACCCACATCATCAGTATAATTACAATCTTCCCACCCAGTTCTCTCTCTCTGGTTCCGGTGACAGACCACGGAGAGCTAGGGCAGAAACCTATGTGTATAATGTGTAGTATGAATAAACAGAAGTAAAGAAACAGTGCGTTATGACACATCTTTACGAAGTCAGTGGATATTTTTAAGGTGGAGATTGATAGATTCTTGATTAGTATGGGTGTCAGTGTTATGGGGAGGAAAGCAGGAGAACGGGGTTGAGAGGGAAAGATAGATCAGCCATGATTGAATGGCGGAGTAGACTTGATGGGACGAATGGCCTAATTTTGCTCCTATATTTTAATGAACTCTTGGTCATGTCTCAGGGTAGGTCGTTGTTCTTGTCCTTTTTTTTATGACTGAGATGTCAATCTAAATCACAAAGATGAATTTGAAGCTTTCAAGATGAAGGCGATTCCTAATTTCCTGTGTTTGTGCTCAAGGATGATACGTTGTGAACTTGCGTTATACAATTGTGGCAAGCAGGAACTGCAGATGCTGGAAAATCGAAGATGGACAAAATTGCTGGAGAAACTCAGCGGGTGCGGCAGCATCTATGGAGCGAACGAATAGGTGACGTTTCGGGCCGAAACCCTTCTTCAGACCGCTGGAGAAGGGTTTTGGCCCGAAACGTTGCCTATTTCCTTCGCTCCATAGATGCTACCCCCCCCCCCCCCCCCCGCACCCGCTGAGTTTCTCCAGCAATTTAGTCTACATACAATTGTGGCATCTCTGTTCCTGATTATTTATTGAATTAAACAATCTGGTCCATTTGCTAATTCGAGCAAAAATCATTGATGTGCTACGTGAAAATATTTCCTGCATGGACTGTGAGCTGGCAAAGTTCCCCACGACCATATCCAATTTGTAATATTACCTCTCATGTGCTGCATTGTTGTACAAACAGAGAACTGTTTCTTGCAAGCTTGTAAGTTGAAGGAACATGCACTCTGATAGATGTACACAATCTGTATAAGTTACCAGTCCATGACTTCTGCGTTCCAGTAGTTAAACTAGAGGCGGCACTGTGGCACAGCGATAGAGTTGCTACGAGGCAGGGCGGAAACAGGCCCTTCGGCCACCGAGTCCGCACCGGCCATTGATCATCAGTGACAATTTACAATTTTACCGAAGCCAATTAACCGAAAAACCTGCACGTCTTTGGAATATGCAGAAGCAAACCGGAGCACCCGGAGAAAACCCACGGGGAGAACGTACAAACTCCGCACAGACAGCACCCATGGTCAGGATCGAACACGGGTATCTGGCGCTGTGAGGCAGCAACTCCACTGCTGCGCCACCGTGCCGCCCAATATCTCTGTTGAGAAAGTCTCGGTGGGTAACTGCCGTACTTCAGTGTACCACAGCAGCAACCGCCCGCTGATAGTAGAGGCGTGACGATTCATGTGATGGATGGGTTGCCATGTGAAGGGGCCGCTTTAAGTGGGATTTTTATGTGCTATTTGTATTTTCATACATCCGTCATTTTTCTCATTACCAATTTAGGGAAATATTTTCAACTATTAAAACAATTTTAAATGCATTTGCACTATTGCCTTTAAACAATCTAGTAAGAAGACTTAAGTAGTCAGGTATCCCTACTGCCTTCTATTCAAAATAACCAAACCACATATTTGCCATTAGCAGAACAGTTGCAATAGATCTGCTTTTTTTGAAAGATGCAGCACGAAAACAGGTCCTTAGGCCCATTGAGTCCATGCCAGCCTATTCACACCAGCACTATCTTATCTGTCCTTTGCATCCACTCCCCACATACCCAGAGGTCAATTAACCTGCATAAGTTCTAAGAGCAAAATTAGGCCATTTGGCCCATCATGTCTACTCCGCCATTGAATCATGGCTGATCTATCTTTCCATTTCAGCTCCATTCTCCTGCCTTTTCCCCATAACCCTTGACACCCATACAAATCATGAATCTGTCAATCTCCGCTTTAAAAATACCCAATGACTTGCCCTCCGCTGCCGTCTGCGGCAACAAATCCCACAGATTCACCACCCTCTGACTAAAGAATTTTATTCTAATCTTTCTAAAGGTTGTTCCTTTTATCCTGAGGCTTTGATCTCTGGTCCTAAATTCTCCCACTAGTGGAAACATCCTCTTCACATTCACTCTATCCAGGCCTTTCACTAAGTTACTCTTTCTAGGCCTGGTAAGTTTCAATGAGTTCCCCCCCCCCCTCATCGTTCTATACTCCAGCGAGTACTGGCCCAGTGCTGTCAAACTATCGTCATATGTTACCTCAATCATTCCTGTGATAAAGCTACAAGCGCGCATCTCTTTGGGATACGGGAGGAAACCGGAGAGCCCAGAGGAAACCCACACGGTCACAGGGGGAACATGCAAACTCCACGCTAGAAAGCACCCGAGGTCAGGATTGAATTCTGGTCTCTGGCGCCGTGAGGCAGCAACTCCGCCTGCTGCACTACTGTGCCATCAGTCACCCTTTCTCATAATGTTATCAGTATCATCTGTATATGATTATATTAGCCCAGTACTAGGAGAGTGCTGCACTGCCTGAGACTTACACTCTCGATGACGTATTAAAAGTCTGCCGATAAGGGCGAATATCAATCATTTCATGACTATTCGAAGATGTTTTAACAGATTCATGGCATGTGACTTCCATTAAGCAATACCATCAAAAACGGTTTAAAATGGTCAGTCTCCCTCTGTGTGTGATCGAACCACATCTAAAATGGCTGCAGCATTTAGACTTCATGTCGGATTGTAGGGCATTGTGAAATGCCTTAAAACCTCCCCAGTAAGATGATAAATATGAGTAAACCCCATCTTTTTTCCATTGTCTTACACCAGAAAAGAATCAAAATTGAGCTTGCTGTACATCTTGGCAAATAGTATAAAAATGAAATTTTAAGTTGAGGGGGGAAAGATTTAAAAGGAACTCGAGGGGTAACTTTTTTAACACAAACGGTGGCGGGTGTATGGAACGAGCTGCCGGGGGAGGTGGTTGAGGTAAGTACAAGCCCTTTGGACAGTTGCGTGGGCAAGATGGGTTTAGTGGGACGAGTGTAGATGGGACATGGATGGGCCAAAGGGCTTGTTTCTACACTGTATGACTCTATGGCTCTACGATAGCTTATTATTTCTGCTGTAATCCATTATTTCCATATAAACGAGACTATTTACAATTATCCTTATCCTTAAATCTTAGACTTATTAAATCTAAAAGGCTATTTGACCTCTTAATCGAAAGGCATGTAAAATAAAACAAAAAACATTGAATTTGGTCGCAGCGCTGGTTGATAACAAAACTTTATTTTGAGAAGTGCAGCTTCATAAATGCAGGCTTCATGCCAAACATGATCCGTTTCAGTTTGTTCTTTACATGGAGATTTACAAATTACAGAGATGTCCTGATTCCTGCGCCTCTGCTGATCAAAAAAGCAGGAGGGTGGCAAATCCAATTTATTCTAAGGCAAATATTTAGTTTCCTTAAAATATTGACTATTAAAATTGACGTCCTATAATTTTTCAGGTTTCGGTATATTATTGTGAGATTGTAAGTTGAAGGAACATCAGGTATATTAGTGTACCAAAGTAGAATTAAAAACTTTGCTATTCAAACATATCAGATTTACTATTACTAGGGGAAGATACAGAGTGCAAGATATAGTTCTCAGCATTGTAGCACATCAGTTCCAGAGACAAAGTCCAATGTCCACAATGGGGTAGAGGTGAATCGGACAGTACCCTAGCTTATGGAAGGACCGTTCAGAAGCCTGATAACAGAGGGGAAGAAGCTGTTCCTGAGTCTGGTGGTGCGCGCTTTTAAGCTTCTGAACCTTATGCTGAACGGGAGCGGAGAAGGCTGGGATGGGACAATTCTTTGATTTTATAATAAACTACCTGATTAAAAGTAAATTGAAATAATTGTAAAACTTTAACTGTGTTCAATATTTTATGGGACACTTGAAACAACAAAATCACATTGCATTGGGCGCAGCGGTAGAATTGCTGCCTTACTGCGCCAGAGACCTGGGTTCGATCCAGACTGTGGGTGCCGTCAGTATGGGGTTTGTACGCTCTCCCCGTGACCCCGTGGGTTTTCTCTGGGTGCTCTAGTTTCCTCCCACGCTCCAAAGACGTACAGGTTTGTCGGCTAATTGGCTTGGTAAAAAAAAAATTGTGAATTGTCCCTAGTGCATGTAGAATCGCGTTAATGTGCAGGGATCGCTGGTTAGCACGGACTCGGTGGGCCGAAGGGCCTGTTTCTGTGCTGTATCTCTAAAACTAAACTAAACTAAACATTGAAACTGAAACCTAACTGCTACTCTCTAAGCATGTCTTACAGAGCGGTTAGATTTGTAAATGTTGTGTATGCTAAGAGTTGGTGCTTGCGATATAAGATAGCACATTAATGAGTTTCTAAAACCATCCTGTATAAAATTAAATGTTGAGTGTTATAACAGTAGCCTGTGGTACCGATGTACAAATCTACAGGAACCCTTTTAATTTATCAAGTGCCACAAATGCATAATTTTCATGCCTATATATTGTAATATTTGTACCTGTTTTTTAAATCAATTGTCGTCACTGTTTTCCACCTGGTAGTGTGAAATGTCATTTTCCATTATACTTATTAAAAGTAACTGAGATCATGTCATTACCATCTGTTGTAGCAGATGGGTAACTTAATCCTTGACCTTGCCGTTTTTTGATAAAATCCAACTCATTTCTGTTTAAGTGTCGAGTTTACAGTGATGTGGCTATTTCTGAATGATTTTCACTGGAGTACTTCCAGAGCCGAGGGATTTTTTTAGCCACAAGGTTAGGCAGAGAAAACTGTTGATGTTCTTTTTGCAGCAAAAAGGTTGAGATGAGATTTGATAGAAGCTTACAAGGTTCTGGCAGGTTTTAATAGGGTAAAGAGAGAGAAGCTGTTTCCAATTGCAGATGGCCTGAGGACATGATGACATAGATTCAAAATGATGGGCAAAAAAACACAAGGGGCAGGTGGAGAAAAAATAAAGTCTATTTACGAAGTGGTTATGATCTGGAACATTGTGGAAACAGTCAATTGAAGCTTTCTGTAGGGAATTAGGTGGCCAAGGGGGGGAATAAAATGCAGGCCTATGTTTAGTTTAGAGATACAGTTTAAGGGCAGCACAGTGGCGCAGCGGTAGAGTTGCTGCCTTACAGCGCCAGAGACCTGGGTTTAATCCTGACTACGGGTGCTGTCTGTACGGAGTTTGTACGTTGCACCTATGACCTGTGCGGGTTTTCTCCGGGTGCTCCGGTTTCCTCCCACACTCCAAAGATGTGCAGGTTTGTAGGTTAATTGGCCTCGGTAAAATTGTAAATTAGTTTAGTTTTAGTTTAGTTTAGAGATACAGCGCGGAAACAGGCCCTTCGGCCCACCGAGTCCACACCAACCAGAGATCCCCATGCATTAACACTATCCTACACACACTAGGGACAATTTAGAATTATACCAAGCCAATGAACCTACAAACCTGTACGTCTTTGGAGTGTGGGAGGAAACCGGAGCACCCGGATAAAACCCACTCAGATCACGGGGAGAACGTACAAACTCCATACAGACAGCACCTGTAGTCAGGATCAAACCCGGGTCTCCGGCGCTGTGAGGCAGCAATTCTACGCTGCGCCACCTTGCCGCCAACAAATTGCTCCTAGCATGTAGGATTGTGCTAGTGTACAGGGGTGATCACTGTGCGGGGTGGACTCGGTGGGCCGAAGGGCCTGTTTCCACGCTGTATCTCTAAACTAAACTAAAAATATGATTAAACTCCATCCTGAGTTTAGCAGTTCATCTAACTGATGGAGGCCGGTGGGGGGCTTTAAGTTTATATATCAGCTGCCGATTGAATAATAGCAATGACGAGCAAAGGGTGATTTAGAATATCTAATGGAGGGAAAAGATGTAAGAGATACTGTTGTTATCGTGGCTTTTTATCATAAGCAACTGCTGGGCACAATTGAGCAGCATGTGCCTGTCAGTCAAACAACCTTTCAGAACTGTTGTCAGAGACGGTAACTATAGAAACACTCCAACTATACCACTATCTTATTCAAGCAGGAGTTATATGATCCAGTGGCATTAACATATAGATTAGGCCATTCATAATACTGTAAATTGTTTCACCGTACCGTGCTAACACAGTCAGTAACTGCTTCACTCTGCATTGTAGAAGTGTGCATTTGGATGTCACTGTGATTTTTGTTGTTGTTTGTTGTCACTTTTCTTTTTTTTTCAAAAATGAAATAATCGGTAACGCAAAGGTTCCAGTACTTCATTGATTCCTCTTTCATAAACATTTCTTAGCCCTTTCAGGATGGAGTACAATGGTGCTTTTACAACTGCAATAATAGTAGGAAGACAAAGCAACAGTGTGAATATGATGCTTTACATGTTCCCATTCAATATCTGTATTAATATTTGCTGTCCGCCTCGTGACAGCCAATTTTACTGAAGCTTGCCTTCCTTGCTGTTTACAAAGAATTGTAAAGTCGAACTGCATTTATTTGCAAATTGTACCTTGAGGCCAATCCTTAGTAGACTCTTAGTCCTGAATAATAATTTACCTATTTCCTTTGAACTTGCCAAATTTAGTGTCCAAAAGCAATTTTCCTATTTGTAGTGCCTTTATAGATAATTGCCCTGTAAACTGTTTTAATATCCTCACTTTAATAGTATCCCACTGACTTATTAAACATCCTTTTGTCAATGATTTAGTTATTGGTAACATTATCAGAACAGCTTCTTTGGTTGCACTAATTTAAATTACTTTGGGGGGGGAGGGGGGGGGGAAGACACAAAGCGCTGGAGTAACTCAGCAGGTCAGGAGCATCCCTTGAGGACAAAGAAACAAGATTGTGCAAAAGAACAAGGCACAAGTGCAGATCAACATTTTTTTTTAAACAAGCCCATGGTAGTGCAAGAGGTAGACAAAAGTGCTGGAGAAACTCAGCGGGTGCAGCAGCATCTATGGAGCGAAGGAAATAGGCAACGTTTCGGGCCGAAACCCTTCTTCAGAAGAAGACACTTGACCCGAAACGTCACCCATTCCTTCTATCCATAGATGCTGCCTGTTCCGCCGAGTCACTCCAGCATTTTGTGTATGATTCTTGTATTCAATTGGATATGAAATACTGATGTATATAGTGGGAAATCAAGGAGTGTACTGCTGCAAAACGTTTCAGAAAGGTGTTTTATACACTTCAGGTATTCCCTCCTGTTTCAACAGGTGCAAACAATATCATTGCCAACCCAGCAACATTGACTGAGGATTATTTAGGCGCCATTGTTCTGGGTATAGGCCTGTTTCTAGGCTGCATCTCTAATTTAGCTGCAAACTAAACTGGTTTGAATGGGTTATTGTTGGTCAGCGTGGACTCGTTGGGCGGAAGGGCCTGTTTCCTCTCTGTATCTCTGAACTAAACCTAAACTAAACTAGTTTGAATGGGTTATTGTTAAAGAAGGAACTGCAGATGCTGGAAAATCGAAGGTACACAAAAATGCTGGAGAAACTCAGCGGGTGCAGCAGCATCTATGGAGCGAAGGAAATAGGCAACGTTTTGGGCCGAAACCCTTCCGGGTTTCGGCCAGAAACGTTGCCTATTTCCAAAAGGGTTTCGGCCCGAAAGGTTGCCTATTTCCTTCGCTCCATAGACGCTGCTGCACCCGCTGAGTTTCTCCAGCACTTTTGTCTACCTTTGATTTTCCAGCATCTGCACAGTTCCTTCTTAAACACATAGTGCAAGAGGTGGTCTGGGGTCGAGGTGCGATTAGACCTCACAGCGCCAGAGACCCGGTTTCAGATCCTGACTACGGGTGCTGTCCGTATGGAGTACAACAGAGGAGGACGACTGAATTTTGGAGCCTTCCCTCACAGTGGGGAAACTTTGATCCCGCTGTGTGGGGATGTCTGTTAAAAACGATCGTGTTCTGTGCTCTTTATTATTCGTATGGCTGTATGGCGACCACACATTTCACTGTACCAATCGGTACATGTGACAAATAAATGTGTCTTGTAACTCTTGCACGTACCCGTGACCGCGTGGGTTTTCTCCGGGATCTCCAGTTTCCTCCCACACTCCAAAGACGTACAGCTTTGTGGGCTAATTGGCTTGGCATCATTGTAAATTGTCCCTGGTAGGTAGGGTAGCATTCATGTCTGGGGTTCACTGGTCGGTGAGGACTCGGTGGGCCTGTCTCTCTGCTGTATCTACAAACTTAAACTAAAGATAGGAAATGGACTATATAGGAGTGGAAAGCTCAGTTGTATGATTACTTCACATATATCTCCAATGTAAAGTAGTCTTTAAATGAGCTGGCTGGGCAATATGCTTCTCTAGAACTAACACAAGAAAATATATAGCTTTTATCAGTCAGCATTTGTTTGATAGTTCCAATAGACAATAGGTGCAGTAGGCCATTCGGCCCTTCGAGCCAGCACCGCCATTCAATGTGATTATGGCTGATCATCCCCAATCAGTACCCCGTTCCTGCCTTCTCCCCATATCCCCTGACTCTGCTATTTTTAAGAGCCCTATCTAGCTCTCTCTTGAAAGCATCCAGAGAACCTGCCTCCACCGCCCTCACGGTTCCACCTGAACTGCACCAAAAATTGCTGAGCCATAGAGTCATGCAGCCTGGAAACAGGCCCTTCGGCCCAACTTGCCCACACCGACCAACATGTCCCATCTACACTAGTCCCACCTGCCTGCGTTTGGCCCATATCCCTCTAAACCTGCCCTATCCATATGTACCTGTCTAATTCTCTCTTTAACATTGCAATAGTCCCTGCTCCAACTACCTCCTCCGGCAGCTCGTTCCATATACCCACCCCCCTTTGTATGAAAAATTGTCCCCTCCGATTCCTATTAAATCTTTCTCCCTTCACCTTAAATCTATGTCCTCTGGTTCTTGGTTGCCTACCTGATCTATTCCTCTCATGATTTTGTACTCCTCTATAAAATCATCCCTCTTCCTCCTGCGCTCCAGGGAATAGAGTTGTTTCAACACAGCCAGCAGAAAGAAAAGGGGGTCTGACTTTAATTTGGGTGTTTAATCAAACCATGAAGTGAAGTTTATTTAAGTCAGCAGCTTATGTTTTGCATTAAGGCAGCAAGGGAAGCCTTTCATTCATAGCAGATTTGTTTTCTTGTTGAGTGCTACAGTAGGTTGTGTAAAGCGGTTCTGTTTTTGATTTTAGCTTAGTTTGTTGTCACGCGTACCGAGGTACAGTGAAAAGCTTTTGTTGCTTGCTAACCAGTCAGCGGAAAGACAGTATTACAATGGCACGGTGGCGCAGCGGTAGCGTTGCTGCCTTGCAGTGCTTGCAGCACTGGAGACCTTCGTTCGATCCCGACCACATGTGCTCTCTGTACGGAGTTTTTACGTCCTCCCCGCGACCTGCGTGGGTTTTCTCCGAGATCTTCAGTTTCCTCACACACTCCAAAGACGTACAGGTTTGTAGGTTTATTGGCTTGGGTTTGTATACTTGGTATAAGTGTAAATGGTACTGAATGTGGATGATCAACCATGATCACATTGAATGGCAGTGCTGGCTCGAAGGGCCGACTGGCCTACTCCTGCACCTATTGTCTATTGTCTAAATTGTCCCTAGTGTTGTGAGGGTTTGTGTTAATTTGCGGGGATCCCTGGTTGGTATCGGTGGGCCGAAGGGCATGTTTCCACGCTATCCATAGTGTACAAATACATGATAATGGGAATAATGTTTAGTGCAAGGTAAAGTCTGATTAAAGATAATTCAAGGGTCTCCAGTGAGGTAGATAAAAAGAGGGGGCACCTGGATTTGAACCGGGGACCTCTTGATCTGCATCCAAATGCACTACCACTGAGCTATACGGTCACACATGTTAGGAATACAACGATTATGCCATCTCGAAGCCTGAAAGAATTCCAAGGAGGCAGTGGTCATGTAGGAGTCGTGGAAAGCCTCATCGCCCCGGGTTCAGCTTAGACAAAGCTACAGGATGTGTTGAAGCAATCAGGAAGAGGATAATGTCGGGAAGTATCAGTGTTGGATTGTAGCACGATAAAGATGATGTTCTGAGTCATAAGACAAAAATAGTGATGGTTTTAGCAGTCCGCGTGAAAGCTGGACCTGACAATGGTTCTACAAATAGCATTGCACAGCTGTGAAACTTGGACCTTGCAAAAGAGGAAGAGAAGCAAGTGAAATGCTGGAGATATGGCTCAGTTTTCTAAGGACCATCCTGAGCTACATAATGCCGACTGCAGAAAGGGTTCTTACCTGAAACGTCACCTTTGGTTTAGTGTAATTTATTGTCACGTGTACCGAGGTACAGTGAAAGGCTTTTGTTGCGTGCTAACCAGTCAGCGGAAAGCCAATATGTGATTACAATCGTGCTATCCACAGTGTACAGATACATGATAATGGGAATAATGTGAATAAAGGGGAGGCCATTTAAGACTGAGGTGAGAAAAAACGTTTTCACCCAGAGAGTTGTGAATTTGTGGAATTTGTGGAGGGCAGTGGAGGCCAAGTCACTGGATGGATTTAAGAGAGAGTTAGATAGAGCTCTAGGGGCTAGTGGAATCAAGGGATGTGGGGAGAAGGCAGGCACGGGTTATTGATTGGGGACGATCAGCCATGATCACAATGAATGGCGGTGCTGGCTCAAAGGGCCGAATGGCCTCCTCCTGCTCCTACAGTATTTTCTATGTTTCTATGAATGGCGTTTAGTGCAAGATAAAGTCCAGTAAAGTCCAATCAAAGATAGTGCGAGGTACTCCAGCAAGGTAGATAGTAGCTCAGGACCGCTCTCTAGTTGTTGATAGGATGGTTCAGTTGCCTGATAACAATTGGGAGGAAACTGTCCCTGAATCTGGAGGTGTGCGCTTTCACACTTCTGTACCTTTTGCCCTATGGGAGAGGGGAGGAGGGAGAATGGCCAGGGTGTGACACATCCTTGATTATGCTGCTGGCCTTGCCAAGGCAGTGTGAGGTGTAAATGGAGTCAATAGAAGGGAGATTGGTTTGTGTGATGGTCTGGGCCGCGTCTACAATTCTCTGCAATTTCTCGCGGTCTTGGATGGAGCTGTTCCCAAACCATACTCTCCAGGGATGCTGCCTGATGCGCCAAACTGGCGACTCTGTATGCTGTCTCAGTGTTCTGCTGCTATACACTTGTACTGTATCTGAGATGCTCATCTGAGATGCATCTAGGTGCTTGTCTATAGTGATACTGGATACAAAAATGAATTCACTGTACCTCAGTACTTGTGACGCATAATATACCATACCATGATCCGCTGAGTTATTCCAGCACTTTGTGTCTTGTATCCACATAATGCCCACTGGTTTGCATGAGATCAGGATGCTGTAAGCAGCAATTAGAAACATGGAGGAGTAGGCCATTCGGCCCTTCGAGCCAGCACCGCCATTCAACACGACCCTGGCTGATCATCCACAATCAGTACCCCGTTCCTGCTTTTCCCCCACATCCCTTGATTCCCTTGGCCCTAAGAGCTAAATCTAACTCTCTCTTGAAACATTATGGATTTGTGATAATTGCATAATCCTGCTTCTTCTCCAAGAACACTCCCTAACTCCCTAAGTCGCTCAAGGATGCTATATACCATAATTAGATACAACATGCTAGAGTAACTCAGCTTGTCAGGCAGCATCTCTGGAGAAAGAAGAAGATAAGAAATAATCGCCGGAGATGCAGCCTGACCAGCTGATTACTCTGGCATGTCATGTCTAATTTTGGTATGAAGCATCCTTGAGTGAGATGGAGTGCTCGTGGAGAAGAAGCAGGATTATGCAATTGTTTTTTCCACATCGCAAATCCAGTGTTGGATTTGAGTTAGATAAAGTGTTGGAGTAACTCAGCGGGTCAGGCAGCATCTCTGGAGAAAGAAGAGGGTAAACATACTCTCCAGAGATGCTGCCTGACCCGCTGAGTTACTCCAACGCTTTATGTCTGTCTTTTGAGATCAGGCTTACTCGAGCATTCTTAAAGTCGACAGGCAGAACCTTTTTTTCCCCAAGGTGGAAATGACAAAGACTAGGGAGCATAGCTTTAAGGTGAGAAGGGCAAAGTTTAAAAGAGATGTGCAGGGCAAGTATTTTTTTACATAGTGGATGATGGGTGCCTGGAATGCTCCCGGGATGGTGGTGGAGGCAGATATGATAGTGGCGTTTAAGAGGCTTTTGGATAGGCACGTGGATATGCAGAGATTGGAGGGATATGGATTATGCGCTGGCAGGGGAGGTTAGTTTAATTTGGCATCATGTTTTGCAAGGACATTGAGGGCCTCAGGCCCTGTTCCTGTGCTGCGCTGGTCTATGTTCTTAATGCATGCATGCACTACCAATGCAACGTTTCCACAGATATAAAAGCTTGAGATCCTTCCGGGGTTCTGATAAAGACATTATAAATTTGATCTGGTATTTTGTTGGTTCACATGCTTGATCAACGGTGTTTTATCATTCATGTTTTATTATTATTAATGTTTAGTGTTCTCTGAGTCATTCGTAACTGTCACTGTATGTCATGTTGTCATTTGTGGGCAGAGCACCAAGACAAATTCCTTGTATGTGAATACTTGGCCAATAAACTTACAATACAATACCATTTATTGTCATTTGAACCTCAAATGAGGTTCAAACGAAATTTGGTTTCTGCAGTCATACAGACAAGTAAAAAGAACCAAGACACAACACAATTTACACAAACATCCATCACAGCGAATCTCCTCTTCGCTGTGATGGAAGGCAAAGTCTTATCTCTCCCCTGCACTCCCCATTCTCCTCCCGATGTCAGAGTCAGAGCCCCCGGCGGGCGATGGAAAATAAATCCCGCGGCCATTAAAGCCGCGCCGGGCGATGCAAGGCCGCCCTCCGGGTCTTGATGTTGGAGCCCCCGGTAGCGCTAGCAAGTCCCGCGGCCATTAAAGCCGCGCCGGGCGATGTAAGACCCAGCTCCAAGTCATCTTCAACCCCGCAAATCGGGCGGGAGAAGTTGCCGTTGCGGAAGCCCCGAAAAGCGGTCTCCCACCAGGGACCCGCGAGCTCCCGATGTTACCGTCCACCAGACCTGCGGCTGGAGCCTCCGAATCTCCGGGGTCGGGTCACAGCCGCGCGTCACCGCAGCTCTCCACGCTCCGAACTCGGCCAGCTCCACGATGGTGAGTAGTCCGCAGGCTCCGCGACTGGAGCCCCAGGTCGTTCCGGTTGGAGGCCTCTCCACGGTGCTAGGCCCCAACGACAACGGAGACCCGACAGAGAAAGGTCGGGTCCTCCATACAGGGAAAAGATTTTAAAAGTTTCCCCCGCCCGTCCCCCACATATACACAGTTAAAAACAATATAAAAAAACACAAACAACTACATTTAACTAGACAAAAATAAAAATAAAAGACAGACGGACTGCAGTCGAGCCGTTGCCGTTAGGCGCCGCCACTTCAGGATTACTTACTTACTTAAATTAACACAAGTATCCATATTGAAGATAGACAAAGTAACTGGAGTAACTGAGCGGGTCAGGCAGCACCTCTGTAGTAAGGGAATAGGTGACGTTTCGGGTCGAGACCCTTCTTTAGATGCTGAGATGCTGCCTGGCCCGCTGAGTTATTCCAGCATTTTGTGTCTATACTGCGTCTCTAGTCAGAGGGTGATGAATCTGTGGAATTATTTGCCACAGTCAGCCGTGGAGGCCAAGTCAATTGATATGTTTAAGATACAGATGAGCAGATTCTTGATTAGTACGGGTGTCAGGGGTTATGCGGAGAAGGCAGGATAATGGGGTTGAGAGGGAGAGATGGATCAGCCGTGATTGAATGCTGAGTTGACTTGATGGGCTGAATGGCCTATTTCTGTTCCTAGAACTTATCTTCGGTGTAAATCAGCACCTGCAGTTCCTACACGAGTGGCCATATTGTTCAGGAAGGAACTGCAGATGCTGGTTTAAGCCGAAGATAGACACAAAATGCTGGAGTAACTCAGCGGGACAGGCAGCATCTCTGGAGAAAAAGGATAGATGACGTTTCAGGTGGAGACCCTCCTCCAGACTTCAGAGCCATTCCTTTTCTCCAGAGATGCTGCCTAACCTACTGAGTTATTCGCAGCATTTTGCATCTATCGTTGCCCATATTGTCTGTTTTGCGAATGCTAAAGAAATCATCTTATATTACTCGAAGGTAGACTAAAATGCTGGAGAAACTCAGCGGGTGAGGCAGCATCTATGGAGAGAAGGAATAGGCGACGTTTCGGGTCGAAATCCTTCTTCAGACTGATGTCGGGGGGGGGGGGTCGGGAAGAAGAAAGGAAGAGGCGGAGACAGTAGTCTTGTGGGAGAGCTGGGAAGGGGAGGGGAAGGAGGGAGGGAGCAGGGACTACCTGAAATTGTAGAAGTCAATGTTCATACCGCTGGGGTGTAGACTACCCAAGCAAAATATGAGGTGCTGCTCCACCAATTTGCGCTGGGCCTCACTCTGGCAATGACAGAGGCCCAGGACAGAAAGGTCGGATTGGGAATGGGAGGGGGAGTTGAAGTGCTGGGCCACCGGGAGATCAGGTTGGTGGTTGCGAACTGAGCGGAGGTGTTGGGCGAAGCGATCGCCAAGCCTGCGCTTGGTCTCACCGATTACTCAGAATTTATGGTTCACTTTATTGAAGGTGAGAGAAACAGACACAGTTCCAGTATTGAATCCATGCATGGATTTGATAACGGATCTTGAATTATTTTTTTTGTCCTCAACCGAACACTTCCAGCCTTTTGATAATGGTATTGTCTCCTGATGGCCATTCACGCGATCATAGATCTAGAGTTTGGAACGGAAAGATAATCTCCTGGTTGTAAAGACCTTACAATCGTACTTTGGGTGCATGTAATGACTCTGGACTCGAGATTCTTTCACCCAGATCTGAAATTGTGTCAGAGACTGAACCTAATAGCTCACTATGTTGTGTGATTATGCCAAATAAAATACCGCTGGTGTCACAAATAGCTACACGTTGAGATTGTCAGTGAAGATTTTATTAAGATTTCTTCATTTCCTTTCCATAGTTGGGTTCAAATTCATTCCACTCCAATGTAAAAGTTGTCATTGCCATTATCTGCGACTTATAATTTATATATATGTGAACAAGGCGATGCTATAATGTCACTTATGGTGGTTAGTTGATAGCATTTGGCTGTGAGTCAGAAGATCATCGAAGACAGACACAAAATGCTGGAGTAACTCAGCGGGTCAGGCAGCATCTCTGGCGAAAAGGAATAGGTGACATTTCGGGTCGAGACCCTTCTTCAGATATCTTGATATTCTGAGTCATGAGAGCAGTTCTTCCCAATTTGTAGAGTCATTTGGGCAGCACAGTAGCACAGTGATAGAGTTGCTGCATTACAGCTTCAGAAATCTGGGTTTAATCCCGACCACGGGTGCTGTCTGTACAGAGTTTGTATGTTCTCCCCATGACCATGTGGGTTTTCCCGGGGCGCTCCGGTTTCCTCCCGCTCTCCAAAAACATACAGGTTTGCAGGTTATTTGGCTTCAGTAAAAATTGTAAATTGTCCCTAGTGTGTGGGATAGCGCGAGTGTACGGGGATCGCTGGTCGGCGTGGGCTCGGTGGGCCGAAGAGCCTGTAGCCGCGCTGTAACTCTAAACTAAACTAAATTTCGAGAATGATCACGCGAATAGAAAGGACACGCTAAATTGACTATTTGTGCACAAGATTCATGTCCATGGTGACAACTGATCTTGACATTATGAAGAGGACAAAAATGCTGGAGAAACTCAGCGGGTGAGACAGCATCAATGGAGCGAAGGAAGAGGTGACGTTTCGGGTCGAGGCCCTTCTTCAGACTGAGATGTACAAAATGACTACAGTGTTTCTGACTTTGGCGTCATCAAAGGGCTATGTTTTTGATTGTCACTTCTGCCAGTTGCTGTGAGACTTGAGGGCCGTTGCTAACATGCTGAGGTTTTTTTTTGCTGCCCAAATTCCAGCGACATTAACTTCATCTGATCACCAACAAACAATGGCCAGAGGGCGGTGTAATGGGCTAGATTATACTGGATTGAAGCCACTGATCCCCTCTCTTCCTTACTAAAGCTTTCCCTACTATAATCAATCTGGAGAAGGGTCCTGACGCTAAACGTGCCTGTCCATTTTCTCCAGAAATGGTGCCTGTCCGCTGAGTTGCTCCAGCACTCTGGGTCTTTTTCTGTAAACTAGCATCTGCAGTTCCTTGAGTCTCCAGAAAAACAAAAAAAATATCCTGCACATCATCTATTATTCGTAACATAGAAACATAGGTGCAGCAGTAGGTCATTCGGCCCTTCGAGCCAGCACCACCATTCAATATGATCATGGCTGATCATCCAAAATCAGTACCCCGTTCCTGCTTTCTCCCCATATCCCTTGACTCTGTTAACCCTAAGAGCTATATCTAACTCTCTCTTAAATTTTGTGGAACTATACTGTTGACAGAATCTTGCTCAGTAAGGGTGTCATGGGTTATGGGGAGAAGGCAGGAGAATGGGGTTAACAGGGAGAGATAGATCAGCCATGATTGAATGGTGGAGTAGACTCGATGGGCTGAATGGCCTAATTCTGCTCCTATGACTCATACTGCAGTTCCATACCTTTATGGAAATATACTGCTGCGAATGCCTGCATAACAAGTGACTGCTATTCAAATATTTATGATTGACTCTAAAATTTTGAAAACTGATAATTTTATCTCAGTGCGAGTTCTATCCTTTTTTTAACGTTGCACTTTGTTTCACAGAGGAAGAAGAGGAACAGGTGCCGATTGATGGAGGCACGTCAGCAGAGGCCATGCAAGTCCCTCTTGAAGAGGAAGAGGAGGAAATGGAGGAGGAAGAGGCTGTTAACGATGAGAACTTTTTGGGAAAAAGACCGTTAGAAAGCCCAGACTCTGCCGATCTACCGGTTGCAAAGCGAGCCAGAACAGCGGGGTGTAAAATAGACAGCCCCGACGGTGTTTTGGAACCCAGGGAACCTTTAAGTATGATCAATTCTCAAAGGGTGCCCCCTGTTTTATCACCGGTCCCTCCGCCAGATCATTCAGACTCACTGCCACTTTCCCCCGAACCCCCCATGCTTGCACCCATACCAAAACCGTCGCTACTTTCCACCCCAAAATCCTCCGATTCAAAAGCATTCACGTCTAAAGTCAAATCGAAGATCTCATCGTCGTCGACACAAAAGCCCAAATCCCCAAAAGCAGTTCAGTTGGCGCTCTTGGGAAGTCCCATCCGATCTCCGAAAGCTTCTTTGAAAGCGGACAAAAAATCGCCCATGCGCACAAAAAGTCCCAAAAGCCCGAAAAGTCCCAAAGTACCACCCAGTGTTTCTCATTCCGCGGCCAAGAGCGAAACTCCCAGCAGGACGCCCTTGTCTGTTTGCAACTCTGGGCCTGAGAAACTGGGCAAAGAGAACGTTCAGACCAGGCAGTCGCTCTTGTCGATTGAAGTGGAGAAACCGAATGTTTCCGACACCTCGCCAAAAAAATTGCCAGTGCCTGATAAGAGTATTGATGACTCGATCGACGCCGTCATCGCCCGCGCTTGCGCTGAGCGTGAACCCGACCCCTTTGAGTTCTCCTCAGGTTCCGAATCGGAAGGGGAGATTTTCACCAGCCCCAGGAGACTTACCATTTCAGAATCGTCCACCCCGCGGATGTTCTCCCTGTCGAGCAGCTTCAGCAGAGGAAGTGCGACCCCTGTGTCCTCGTCGGCCCCGACAACCAGCACCAATGTATCGTGGACGTTGGACGATTCCATCAACGAGGTTGTTCGGAAGGCCAGCATGGGAACGCCGCCCTCCGTCCCCGTGTCGATCCCTTACCTGTCCTCCCCGTCCGCCTCCCCCCCTACCCCGGAGCCCCTCCTCAAACTCTACGAGGAGCGCACGAAGCACACGTCGACGTCCGACGTGAAGAAAAAGCTGAAGAAGGAAATTAAGATGAAGATCAGGAAGAAGGAGAAGGAGAAGCTGAAGGATAAGGACAAAGAGAAAAAGGAAAAGAGCAAAGACAAAGAGAAAAACAAGGAAGCCAGCAAGGAGTCCAAGATTTTGAAAGATTTTGCGAAAGACCACGAGCTGGATCCGTTCAAATTTAGAATCAAAGATTTCGATGGCGACGTCAAGGTAAAACACAAGGATGGGAACTTCAAAAAGGACAAGGAAAAGCACAAGGAAAAGAAGAAAGATAAAGAAAAGAGTAAAAAGGATAAGGAAAAGAATAAAGACAAGGATAAACATAAAGTTAAGAACCAGTTAACGCCGCTCCCGTTTGTTGTGAAGGAGCCCTTGTTCAGCACCCCGAGCAATGTGAGAAGCCCGTCTGTGTTGCCTGCCGTGCCCCTCATGGTCCCCGAGAGACTGTTTGAAGAGAAGCCCAAAGAGAAGGACAAGAAAAAGGACAAAAAGGAGAAGAAGAAAAAGAAGGAGAAGGAGAGGATGAAGGAAAAGGAGAAAAGAGAGAGGGAGAAGAAGGAGAAGGAGAAGGAGAAGGAGAAAGAGAAAGAAAAAGAGAAGCATAAACACGAAAAGGTGAGTGTAAGTTGTATAAAAACTGTTATAATTTGTAGTTTGTATGTAAATATAAAAACAATGGAACAGGTACATGGATAGGAGAGGGTGCAGTGGTTCTTAATCTAGGGGTCGTGACCCCCTATGGGGGTCGTTTGGGGCTTTGCCAGAGGTCATGAAGGGGACACAAATAACATATCAATTTGTTGAGCCCATGTTTAGGAACCTAACAAAGGTACATACCACATACAGTATTTTGATCGCGTATGCGCGTACTGGTGCCAAAAAGGGTAAGAACCACTGGTTTGGAGGGATATGGGCCAAACACAAGCAAATGGAATCAGATTAGATGGGGTATCAGCATGGACGATTTGGGCCAAAAGGTATGTTTCTGCGCTGTACGACTCTATCACTCTCTAAATTCTATCTACCATTCTATCAACAACTAGAGAGCAGTCCTGAGCTACTATCTACCCTATTGGAGACCCTCAGACTCTCTCTAATTGGAACTGGCTGGACTCTTATCATGCACTAAATGTTCCACGTTTCTTTATTGTCATGTGTGGCATGTACAGTGAAATACATTTTTTGCATACAGCTCTGCAAGACTATCCTGGTGAATGTACAGAACAGTTCACCGAGTCCAGATGCAATATATTTATCACATAACCTTATTCCCTTCATCATGTATCTGTACACTGTGGACGGCTCGATTGTAATCATGTATTGTCTTTCCGCGGACTGGTTAGCACGCAACAAAAGCTTTTCACTGTACCTCAGCAAACATGACACTAAAATTAAACTCAACTAAAGGGCCTGTCCCATTTACACGATTTTTTTCGGCGACTGCTGGCACTCAACATAGTCGCAGCAGGTTGCTGAAAATTTTCAACTTGTTGAAAATCCAGCGGCGACCAGAAAAAGGTATGACTCTTTGGGCGACCACTCACCACCAAACAGGGGACATGTCGCGGGGTGACTGATTTAAAAGCAATTTTACTGTAAGAAAAATAACAATTTTTATATTTTTGAACAACGGTACAATGCTGCAGCTGGTAGAGCTGCTGCCTCACAGCGCTAGAGCCCCGGTTCAATCCTGACCTCAGGTGCTGTCAGTGCAACGTTTGCATGTTCTCCCTGTGACCGTGTGGGTTTCCTCCCTGTGACCGCATGAGTTTTCTGGCGGGTGCTCCAGTTTCCTCCCACATCCCAAAGTTGTGCGACTTTGTAGGTCAATTGGCCGTTGTAAAAATTGCCCTTAACGTTCATGGAGTGGATGAGAAGGTAAGATAACATAGAACTAGTGTGATCGATGGTCGCCAATGACGCAAGGTCAAGTTTCCATAGATAGACACCAAGTGCTGGAGTAACTCATTGAGTCAGGCAGCATCTCTGGAGAAAAGTGGTGGGTTATGTTTCGGGGCGGGACCCTTCTTCAGACTGGCATTTCAAAGTAGTGATTGAACACTTCTTCAAGTCTGAAGAAGGGTCTCGACCCAAAAAGTCAACCATCCTTTTTCTCCAGAGATGCTGCCTGACCCGCTGAGTTACTCCAGCACTTTGTGTCTATGTTCAGTATAAAGCAGCATCTGCAGTTCCTTTCTACATACGGCCTGTTCCCATGCTGTCCCTCTAAACTAAACTACTTTGAAACTATTTTCTCATTAGAAAGTAATTGTAACTGCTGAAATATTTAAACGCATGCCATTTTAGTAAGTTTACAATGGAGCAATTTGATAAAATGACTTTTCAAAGTCGTGATTAAATACTTTTCACAGATTGTAATATGAAATGTTGTGATTGTTTCTACTTAAGTTTGTAGTCGGAATGATGTCTTTACTGAACCTCCATGTACAGCTTAGAGGTCCGTGCTCCAGCTGAATCATTTGTTTGTAAAGAAAATTGTGGAGCCAGAAGACATGAGATGTTTTGAGATACTAATGTAATTTAGATTAATCTGTTTAGATAAGCTTCGAAGTTGGGGGGTTTTTGCTGCAAGACACGATTTTTAAAAAAATGTTTCAGACGGTCTTAAAGCTTTCACTTTGTGATGGCGCTTCATGGCTGTCAGAGAAGAAATGTAAAGCAGCGGAGCATTATCAGTTTGTGCCTTGAGGTACGCAATAAAAAGAATCGAAATCCTAGAAGATTAAGGGAAAAATGCAGCACACTCCAAAAAAAGGGGCTTATGTGACTGGTATTATTTGTCCAGGTGAAAAGAATGGTACTCGCATATAAGACTGAGCAAATCCACTGGCAGTGTATTTCGATCACTCCACAGAGGAGTCTTGTGTTGTATGCCCTTCAATATCTTGCCTTGAACCCTGTCAACCCCTGCGTTAGTCCTCTTACTAAACTCAGCTTCTTTTGCAGACTTTACAAACTTAACACCCATCCACAGCCACTGTAATTCCACGCATTTTTGCAGAACAGGGGTTCTGCGTTTCAGTCAATGAGAAATGGCCTCATTGAATCACCAATTGTGAATAATTGTTAAATCCGCAAAATCTACCTATATTCATCTTCACCGGGCTGCAACTTAATTTGTCGGGTGGCACGGTGGCGCGGCCGGTGGAGCCGCTGCCTCACAGCGCCAGAGACCCGGGTTCGACCCTGACCTCAGGTGCTGTCTGCGCGGAGTTTGCACGTTCTCGCTGTGTCCCCGTGGGTTTCCTCCGGTGCTCCGGTTTCCTACCTCATCCCAAAGACGTGCAAAGATTCTCCCCCCCACCCTACATCAGTCTGAAGAAGGGTTTCGGCCCGAAACGTTGCCTATTTCCTTCGTCCATAGATGCTGCTGCACCCGCTGAGTTTCTCCAGCACTTTTGTCTACCTTCGATTTTTCAGCATCTGCAGTTCCTTCTTAAACAGATTTGTAGATTAATTGGCCTCTGTAAATTGTCCCTTGTGTGTAGGGAGTGTATGAGAAAGTGGAATAACATAGAACTAGTGTGAATCGGAGATCAATGGTCAGTATGGTCTTGGTGGGCTGAAGGGCCTGTTTCCATGCTATAATTAATTTCAATTAATTCAATCAATCAAAAGTAGCAAAGATGATTTTGTTCCCCATTATTTGGTCCCCATTAAATTTTGTATATCTTATTATCTATTTCTCTCGACTTCTCCTTTTACTGCTTACATTTTGACTTTCACAAGTTCGGTTCCATTTAATCTGTTTTTTTCTCCATTGTCGAGTTTACATTGTTTTAACATCATTAGTTTGAACCGTTTTTAAGTTTTATTGAGCGGCAGACTTTTGCGCAGTTAGGGCAGCATGTTTGACCGTTGCCAACTTTCCTTCCACATCGCAAAGACGTGCGGGTTTGTAGGTTAATTGGCCCCCTAAACATTACACTGTGGGCTGCAGGGCCTGTTTCAGTGCTGTGCTGTTCGACATTGTATGTTAGATTCATATAAATGGGAAGTTGATAGGAGGTCGGCACAGACAAGGTGGGCAGAATGGCCCTTTTCCATCCTGTATTTCACTATAAAGAATTTGCTTCAAATGTGTCAATGCAGATGTAATCTAATATTGAATAGTTACTGCCCCCCCCCCCCTCCCCCACCCCCAACAGAACTCGAGGTTTACATCAGTGGGAAGCAGAATCTTTTAAATACATTTTAAAAGGAGTTTAGCCCAGGAAAAGCTTAAAAAGCATGATATGATAAAACACAAATTCCTGCTTAATTGACTCAAGTTCTTCAAAAATAAATTACCAAGGAAGACAGACAAAAATCGCCAAGCTGAAAGTCTTTTTTGTAATAAAAAGCACATGGCCAAGTCCCTAAGCCAAGATACCCTGATGTGTAAAGAGGATTGAAGAGTTATAAGAATAGCGGTTTGCTCAGAAATTATAAAGGAGGAACCTTGTCCTGATGAAACTGATTAATGACGGTACTCCAGTCAATGGTCAGGTAAATTGATCGGAACGTTGAAAATTGATTGTCTGTGGTACTGAGAAACAACGTTTGACCCAATGATGGCAAATAGGAACCATTGGGAAATAATTAATTTCCAACATTTATTGAGTTTAAAAGTAGGGAGGTCATGTTGCAGCTATACAAGACATTTGTCAGGTCACATTTAGAGTATTGTGTTCAATTCTGGGCACCATGTTATAGGAAAGATGTTGTCAGACTGGAAAGGATGCAGAGAAAATGTACATTGTACAGAGGATGTTGCCAGAACCCAAGGGCCTGAGCCATAGGGAGAGGTTGACCAGGTTCGGACTCTATTCCTTGGAGCGCAGGAGGATGTGGGGTATAAAGTATAAAGTTTCCTTTATTGTCATTCAAACTATTAGTTTGAACGAAATTGCTTACCTTGCAGTCATGACAGAAAATAAAATAACAGAACACACACTTAACAGAGTTTAACATCCACCACAGTGAGTCCACCAGGCACCTCCTCACTGTGATGGAAGGCAAAAGTCTTAAAGTCCATGTCTCTTCCTTCCTTCTTCTCCCTCTGCCTTGAGGCGATCCAGGCTTTCGATGTTGGGCCCCCCCGCCGGGTGATGGTAAGTCCCGCGGCCGAATCCGAGCTCCGCGAACGGGCCGGTTCAAACTCCGCGGCCCGGGGGCGGACAAAGCTGCCGCCCTCCAGTCCAGCTGTAAAGGGGAGCCTGAGGGGTAACATTTTCACACAAAGGGTGGTGGGTGTATGGAACGGGTTGCCAGAGGAGGTAGTTGAGGCTGGTACAACCGCAACATTTAAGAAACATTTGAACGGATAGGGCGGCTTGAGAGGGGTGTGGGCCAAACACAGGCAGGTGGGATTAGTGTAGATGGGACATGTTGGTCGGTGTGGGCAAGTTGGGCCGAAGGGCCTGTTTCCAGCTGTATCACTCTATGACTCGTTACATTTTAGAATGTCAAAGTTATTGACAATCTCTTATTATGCAACAAACCTAATTCAGTTCCTATTATAATGTTGGCATGTCTGGCCTTCGAATTGAGGCAGTAATCAACCTATTGCTTCCTTGATCCTCTAATCAACCTTCTGTTTAACTCTGATGAGGATCTAATAACTTTAATGGATCTGGTACTTGCAGTAATTTATCTTTCCCCTCCAGTTTATGTTGCAGTGATGACAGATACATGCTCCTAATTTGTAGGAGCAGGTCGCAGGATTTGGGCTGCACACACCGAAATTGCTAAATTGTTTTCCATTCTTTTATGTCAGAGGTTATCTGACTTGTATGGGGGTAGGGAATTCTATCTTTTACTTATCTTTTTTTTTTTTTAAGACATATGCTCAATATCCGAACAAGTTCTACCCAAAACTTTGAATTCTGAACTTTTGAATTCTGCTCCTTGAATTATTTGTTACGAAAAGAAGCACCTTCAATTCTTGTTTAAGAACGAACTGCAGATGCTGGAAAAATGGAAGGTAGACAAAAATGCTGGAGAAACTCAGCAGGCGAGGCAGCATCTATGGAGCGAAGGAATAGGCGACGTTTCGGGTGGAGATCGACCCGAAACGTCGCCTATTCCTTCGCTCCTTAGATGCTGCCTCGCCAGCTGAGTTTCTCCAGCATTTTTATCTACCTTCAATTCTTTGTAGTTGAGCAAGGAAAGTGGAAAGATGGCACACCGTGAGAGGACCACAACATTCTTGCTTCGATATGTTTTCAGCTTTGTAAAGTTGCCAATCTGATGATCTTTTTCAGCGTGAAAAGTATTAATTTTTCCAACAGGTCCTAGCTACCTTTGTGAAATAAAATGCTGTCCTGTTCTCCCCTCTATGTGGAGCTTGTAAAATCCACCCCTCTTTCTCTAAAACTTTCACACTAATAGGCTTTCCGCAGAGACCGCTCCCTCCGTAACTCCCTGGTCAATTTGTCCCTTCCCACCCAAACCACCCCCTCCCTCGGTACTTTCCCTTGCAACTGCAGGAAATGCTACACTTGTCGCTTTACCTCCCCCCTCGACTCCATCCAAGGACCCAAGCAGTCTTTCCAGGTGAGGCAGAGGCTCACCTGCACCTCCTCCAACCTCATCTATTACATCCGCTGCTCTAGATGTCAACTGCTCTACATCAGCTTCGCCCAGCACCTCCGCTCGGTTCGCATTAACCAACCTGATCTCCCGGTGGCCCACCACTTCAACTCCCCCTCCCATTCCGAATCCGACTTTTCTGTCCTGGGCCTCCTCCATGGCCAGAGTGAGTCCCACCGCAAATTGGAGGAGCAGCACCTCATATTTTGCTTGGGCAGTTTACACCCCAGCGGTATGAACATTGACTTCTCCAATTTCAGGTAGTCCTTGCTTTCTCCCTCTTTCCCCTCCCCTTCAGACCTCTCCCACAGCCCACTGTCCCTTCCTTGTGGGTCTCCACCCCCACATCGACCCGAAACGTCACCTATTCCTTTGCTCCATAGATGCTGCCTCACCCGCTGAGTTTCTCCAGCATCTTTGTCTGCACGCTAATATTGTTAGATCTCGTAGATAAGTTAATACCTCCCAATTCTAAACAGAAACTTATGCAGCAAACATAATGCAATCAAACTTTTCAAATCCAAAATAAAATGCATTGATTATTAGGTTTCCAGGATATCTATATGGCTGTTTTCGAAATTTATGCCAGATGCAAAGAACCTCTTTAGTTTAGTTGAGGGACACAGCGCAGAAACAGGCCCTTCGGCCCACCGAGTCCGAGCCGACCAGTGACCCCTGTACACTAACGCTATCCGACACACTAGGGACAATTTACAATCTTTACGGAAGTCAATTAACTTACAAACCTGCACATCTTTGTGGGAGGAAACTGGAGAACCTGGGCAAAATCCACGCACCAATGTACAAACTCCGTACAGACAGCACCCTTGTTCAGGATTGAACCCAGGTCACTGGCACTGCAAGGCAGCAGCTCTACCATTGTGTCAACCCTATGCGCCTTTAGCACTTGATCCATTGAATATCACAGAAATGGTGTTCTTTAGCAATATAAGAATTGTGATGGAATATATTGATCTGCATTTATCAGGTTGCTGAAGAGCAACTGCGCAAATACGATATCTCTTCATTGGTTCTGTTATTATTTGGTTAGTAATAATAATAATAATAATAATAGATTTTATTTATATAGCGCTTTTCAGGACTCAAAGTCGCTTTACAATTGAGAGTCAGGAATAAACAAAACAAAATAGAGCAGTAAGACAGAGGGGAGGGGAACATGGGACTAAGGGTATGCAGAGGTGAAGAGATGGGTCTTAAGGCGGGACTGCAAGATGGTGAGGGACTTAGAATTTCGGACCGGTTGTGGGAGGGAATTCCAGAGCCTGGGAGCTGCCCTGGAGAAGGCTCTGCCTCCAAAGGTGCAGAGGTTTGATTTCGGAGTGGAGAGGAGACCAGCTGATGTGGATCTGAGGGACCGTGAGGGTTGGTAGGGGGAGAGGAGGTCAATGAGATAAGGGGGGGCCAGGTTGTTGAGGGCTTTGTAGGTGAGGACCAGGATTTTGTAGGTGATCCGGTGGGAAATGGGAAGCCAGTGAAGTTCTTTGAGAACTGGGGTGATGTGGTGCCAGGATTTGGTGTGGGTAATGAGTCGAGCGGCTGCATTTTGGACCAGTTGGAGTCGTTTGATGCTGCTGGAATTGATTCCGAAAAGAAGAGAGTTACAGTAGTCCAGTCGGGAGGAGATGAAGGCATGGATGAGTCTTTCAGCAGCGGGGGGTGTGAGAGACGATCTGATTTTTGCAATGTTGCGGAGGTGAAAAAATGATGTTTTGACAACATGGCGGATGTGAGGCTCAAGGGAGAGGGTTGAGTCAAGGATCACGCCAAGGTTGCGTGCCTGAGGAGATGGGGAGACAGTGGTGCCGTCGATAGTGAGAGTGGGGTTGTTAATTTTAGTGAGTGTTGATTTGGAGCCAATGAGGAGAAATTCTGTTTTGCTACTGTTTAATTTAAGGAAGTTGAGTTGCATCCAAGATTTGATGGCTGATAGGCAGGAGTTGATATGGGAGAGAGGGGGGTGGTGGGGGGACTTGGTGCTGAGATAGATCTGGGTGTCATCAGCATAGCAGTGGAAGTCCAGTTTGAAGTGACGGAGTATATGACCAAGGGGGAGGATGTAGATGATGAAGAGGAGGGGACCAAGAACGGAGCCTTGGGGAACGCCTTGAGTGACAGTGGCTGTGGCAGAGGTGTGGTTATGGAGAGAGATGAAGTGGGATCGGTTGGAAAGGTAAGAACGGAACCAGCTGAGTGCAGAACCTTCAATGCCAAGGTCCCTAAGTCTGGTGAGCAGGATGTTGTGGTTGACGGTATCGAAGGCTGCACTCAGGTCGAGGAGGATGAGGATATTGAGGGAGCCAGAGTCAGCAGAGGTAAGGAGGTCATTGAGGACTTTGACATCTGTGTCCAAGAAAAATGGCATCTGTGTCCAAGAAAAACTGCCTTACAGCGGCAGAGACCCAGGTTCAATCCTGATTACGGGTGCTGCCTGTGTGAAGTTTGTACGCTCACCCAGTGACCTGCGTGGGTTTTCTCCAGGTGCTCCGGTTTCCTCCCACACTCCAAAGACGTACAGGTTTGTAGGTTAATTGGCTTCAGTAAAAATTGTAAATTGTCCCCAGTGTGTAGGATAGTGCTAGTCTAGCAGGGTGATCGCTGGTTTGCATGGGCAGAAAAGCCTGTTCCTACGCTGTATCTCTAAAGTCTAAAAACATGTTCAAAAGACATTCAGTTTCTATCCTTAAGGATGGACAATGATGAGCTGAATTACTGTGTAGATGCACCATCAGTTGCAAATCTCACCGTCTGGAAATCAAGCTCAATCCTTTCTGTCCACTGAGAGGCATATTTATTTACACTTCTCAGAACAAACCCGTGCAGTGTTAAGTCTTTATCTACTTACTGATGTTGCCACAACCTTACTCTTGCCCTTTCTGATTAATTACAGTCTTACAGTTACATATTATATTAGCATTTAAGTGCTTCCTGCTCTGCTCTGGATGAGCATATCATTCCAGGGCTCCCAACCTTTACATAGATACATAGAAAATAGGTGCAGGAGTAGTCCATTCGGCCCTTCGAGCCTGCACCGCCATTCAATATGATCATGGCTGATCATCCAACTCAGTATCCCGTACCTGCCTTCTCTCCATACCCCCTAATCCCCTTAGCCACAAGGGCCACATCTAACTCCCTCTTAAATATAGCCAATGAACTGGCCTCAACTACCCTCTGGCAGAGAGTTCCAGAGATTCACCACTCTCTGTGTGAAAAAGTTTTTCCTCATCTCGGTCTTAAAGGATTTCCCCCTTATCCTTAAGCTGTGACCCCTTGTCCTGGACTTCCCCAACATCGGGAACAATCTTCCTGCATCTAGCCTGTCCAACCCCATAAGAATTTTGTACGTTTCTATAAGATCCCCTCTCAATCTCCTATATTCTAGCGAGTATAAGCCAAGTCTATCCAGTCTTTCTTCATATGAAAGTCCTGACATCCCAGGAATCAGTCTGGTGAACCTTCTCTGCACTCCCTCTATGGCTATAATGTCCTTCCTCAGATTTGGAGACCAAAACTGTACGCAATACTCCAGGTGTGGTCTCATCAAGACCCTGTACAACTGCAGTAGAACCTCCCTGCTCCTATACTCAAATCCTCTTGCTATGAAGGCCAACATACCATTCGCTTTCTTCACTGCCTGCTGCACCTGCATGCCTACTTTCAATGACTGGTGTACCATGACACCCAGGTCTCGCTGCATCTCCCCATTTCCTAATCGGCCACCATTTAGATAATAGTCTGCCTTCCCGTTTTTGCCACCAAAGTCGATAACCTCACATTTATCCACATTATACTGCATCTGCCAAACATTTGCCCACTCACCCAGCCTATCCAAGTCACCTTGCAGTCTCCTAGCATCCTCCTCACAGCTAACACTGCCCCCCAGCTTAGTGTCATCCGCAAACTTGGAGATGTTGCTTTCAATTCCCTCATCCAGCTCATTAATATAAATTGTAAATAGCTGGGGTCCCAGCACTGAGCCTTGCGGTACCCCACTAGTCACTGCCTGCCATTGTGAAAAGGACCCGTTTACTCCTACTCTTTGCTTCCTGTTTGCCAGCCAGTTCTCTATCCACATCAATACTGAACCCCCAATACCGTGTGATTTAAGTTTGTATCCTAATCTCTTATGTGGTACCTTGTCGAAAGCCTTCTGAAAGTCCAGATACAACACATCCACTGGTTCTCCCCTATCCACTCTACTATTTACATCCTCGAAAAATTCTATAAGATTCGTCAGACACGATTTACCTTTCGTAAATCCATGCTGACTTTGTCCAATGATTTCACCACTTTCCAAATGTGCTGCTATCCCATCTTTAATAACTGACTCTAGCAATTTCCCCACTACCGATGTTAGACTAACTGGTCTGTAATTCCCCGTTTTCTCTCTCCCTCCCTTCTTAAAAAGTGGGGTTACGATTGCTACCCTCCAATCCTCAGGAACTACTCCAGAATCTAAAGAGTTTTGAAAAATTATCACTAATACATCCACTATTTCTGGAGCTACTTCCTTAAGTACTCTGGGATGCAGCCTATCTGGCCCTGGTGATTTATCGGCCTTTAATCCATTCAATTTACCCAACACCACTTCCCGACTAACCTGGATTTCACTCAGTTCCTCCATCTCCTTTGACCCGCGGCCCCCTGCTATTTCCAGCAGATTATTTATGTCTTCCTTAGTGAAGACGGAACCAAAGTAGTTATTCAATTGGTCCGCCATATCCTTGTTCCCCATGATCAATTCACCTGTTTCTGACTGCAAGGGACCTACATTTGTTTTAACTAATCTCTTTCTCTTCACATATCTATAAAAACTTTTGCAGTCAGTTTTTATGTTCCCTGCCAGTTTCCTTTCATAATCTATTTCCCTTTCCTAATTAAGCCCTTTGTCCTCCTCTGCTGGTCTCTGAATTTCTCCCAGTCCTCTGGTATGCTGCTTTTTCTGGCTAATTTGTACGCATCATCTTTTGCTTTGATACTATCCCTGATTTCCCTTGTTATCCACGGATGCACTACCTTCCCTGATTTATTCTTTTGCCAAACTGGGATGAACAATTTTTGTAGTTCATCCATGCAGTCTTTAAATGCCTTCCATTGCATATCCACCGTCAACCCTTTTAGAACTAATTGCCAGTCAATCTTGGCCAATTCACGTCTCTTACCCTCAAAGTTACCTTTCTTTAAGTTCAGAACCGTTGTTTCTGAATTAACAATGTCACTCTCCATCCTAATGAAGAACTCAACCATATTATGGTCACTCTTGCCCAAGGGGGCACGCACAACAAGACTGCTAACTAACCCTTCCTCAATACCCAGTCTAGAATAGCCTGCTCTCTCGTTGGTTCCTCTACATGTTGGTTTAGATAACTATCCCGCATACATTCCAAGAAATCCTCTTCCTCAGCACCCCTGCCAATTTGATTCACCCAATCTATATGTAGATTGAAGTCACCCATTATAACTGTTTTGCCTTTGTTGCACGCATTTCTAATTTCCTGTTTGATGCCATCCCCAACTTCACTACTACTGCTAGGTGGCCTGTACACGACACCCACCAGCGTTTTCTGCCCCTTAGTGTTTCGCAGCTCTACCCATACCGATTCCACATCCTCCAAGCTAATGTCCTTCCTTTCCACTGCGTTACTCTCCTCTCTAACCAGCAACGCTACCCCACCTCCTTTTCCTTTCTCTCTATCCCTCCTGAATATTGAATATCCCTGGATGTTCAGCTCCCAGCCTTGGTCACCCTGGAGCCATGTCTCCGTGATCCCAACTGTATCATAATCATTAATTGCTCTCTGCACGTTCAACTCATCCACCTTATTACGAATGCTCCTTGCATTGAGACACAAAGCCTTCAGGCTTGTTTTTACAACGCTCTTACCCCTTATACAATTATGTTGAAAAGTGGCCCTTTTTACCTCTCTTATCTGTTTCCCTGGAAATAATGCTGAGTGATATGGATGCACAGGTAACAGCACTCAATGGTGGCAAGCATAAGTAACCATTAATCATGTGCGAACGGTCTGAAGAAGGGTCCCGACCTGAAACGGCACTTATCCACTTTCTCCAGGAGATGCGGCTGGAGTTTAGAAGGATGAGGGGGCATCTTATAGAAGCATATAAAATGATAAAAGGACTGGACAAGCTAGATGCAGGAAAAATGTTCCCAATGTTGGGCGAGTCCAGAACCAGGGGCCACAGTCTTAGAATAAAGGGGAGGCCATTTAAGACTGAGGTGAGAAAAAACTTTTTCACCCAGAGAGTTGTGAATTTATGGAATTCCCTGCCACAGAGGGCAGTGGAGACCAAATCACTGGATGGATTTAAGAGAGAGTTAGATAGAGCTCTAGGGGCTAGTGGAATCAAGGGATATGGGGAGAAGGCAGGCACGGGTTATTGATTGGAGACGATCAGCCATGATCGCAATGAATGGCGGTGCTGGCTCGAAGGGCCGAATGGCATCCTCCTGCACCTATTTTCTCTGTTTCTATGACCTGCTGAGTTACTCCGGCATTTTGTGTCCATGTAACAGCCAAGGTGTGATTGCCAGCGAAATGTCATGGAGCCATACAGCATGGGAGCAGGCCCAGCATGGAGCCATGCCGACCAACACGCCCATCTGTCTGCGTTTGGCCCATATCCCTCCAAACCCATCCTATCCAAGTATCTGTCCAAATGCTTTTTAAACATCGTGATAGTACCTGCCTTAACCACCTCGTCTGGCAGATCATTCCATATACCTGCAACAAGGTGGAGATTGGCCCCCTCACCCAGCCTAGGCGCCACATTTTCAGGGGGACTTCCACGGAGATTCAAGGGCGCTCTCTCGTAGTTTTGTTCGAATTAATGGAGGTGCCAGTTGCCAGAAAATCGGTGGTGGACCTGTATTTTGCCCATAATCTTGTAAATCTGTAAAAAAAATCCCTCTGCCTTTTATCCTATAATCTAGATGATCAAACTTGATAAGATTTTTCGATTATATGCGTTTATCACCTAATTATCCTTGAAATTAAATAATCTATCAGTATTAACCCCAATTCTGAATAATCCTGCATTCAAACCATCTCTTATCGACAAAACATATAAACAATGGGATAGATTGGGGATTGGGAAAGTAGGAGATATGTATGAACTGGGCAAATTGTTATCATTTCAACAATTAAAATTAAAATTTAAACTGAATGATAATCAATATTTTAAATATATACAGATATGTGACTTTATGAAGAAATATATACATAGATTTCAAACTATATTTTTAGACCCTTTAGAAGAAGCAATGAATATTAAGGCTGATTCACAAAAACTAATATCATATTTTTATAATAGTATATTAAATAGAGAATTACCCTCAACAGAGGCACTAAGAGAAGATTGGGAACATGAACTAATGATAAAGATCCCGAAAGATAGATGGGAAAAGTATCTGATGAATACACATAATTGTTCCATTAATGCAAGACATAATTTAATTCAATTTAAATTATTACATAGACTATATTATTCAAAAACGAGGTTGAATAAATTTTACCCAAACGTCTCTCCCAGATGCGATAAATGTTTGTTTCAAAATACCAATATAACACATTCATCTGAAGAAGGGTTTCGGCCCGAAACGTTACCTATTTCCTTCGCTCCATAGATGCTGCTGCACCCGCTGAGTTTCTCCAGCATTTTTGTGTACCTAACACATTCATTTGTAGGATGTACAAAGTTGATTACATTTTGGAGCGATATATTTGATATATTTACAAAGCTCTTCAAGTCAAGAATAGAACCTAATATGGAATGGATTATATTTGGAATAATATTAGAAGATATCAATTTAAACAAAGACCAAAAAGTATTCTTTAATTATGGATTAATAATTGGAAAGAAATTGATACTTACATTTTGGAAAAATACAGCTATACCAACTATTAAAATGTGGATTAGGAATATGACGGACATAGCACACCTTGAAGAAATGAGACTCCGCCTAATAGATAAATATGACCAATTCTTAAGGAGTTGGTCCCCTTTCATCGACTTTTTGGAATGATGTGATGCAGCAGTACCGTAAAGATTACTGATTTCAGGTCAGGTCGTGGATAGATTTACATCTCCAAACAAAGATTTGAAAATTTCTTTTTTAAGGGTCTTTTTCTGCTATTTCTACTCTATTTTTTCTTTTCTTATATACACACTTCACGTTTTTCTATTTTCTACTATTTATTTTTCCTCTTTCTTTTCTCTATTTTTTTTTTTTTTTTTTTTTTTTTTAACCTCCTTTTCAAAAACATAAAACTAGAGGTTGTACATAGAATGCATTACGTTATGACATAGTTGGCACCTAAAATTAGGTGCCACTGTATTGTTTTGTATTGTATTAACTTCTAATAAAATAAACAACAACAACAACAGCAACAACAACAAAACAAAAACAAAAAAATATTCTTGTTTGCAAATTTCTCTGTTGGCAGAAACAGAAGGTTTTAAACAGTCAACTGTCCATCATTTGAAATAAAAACGACGTACTTTAATCTTGGGTATTCCAACATTTCTAGCTTTGTGCAGCCTTTAATGTTTGAACATTTTCACTCTTTCCCTGCTGTAACAGATGTCTAGTTGTATAGACTATTCCACTTCCCTCTGTCTTACAGTATGGTTTAGTTTAGAGATACAGCATGGTGACAGGCCCTTCGGCCCACCTAGTCCACGCCGACCATTGACTAAACTAAACTAAAAGATGGCGAGTAAACCTTTGCTGTCTGTATGGAGGGCTTTAAACATCATCATATGATGATTAACATTGTTGGTAAGCATTCCATCTCCAGTCAGGATAGGTACTCTTTGAATCACTTCCCTCTGGAAGGCGACTCCGGACTGTCAAAGCTGCCACAGGCAGACATAAAAACAGTTTTTATCCACGAGTAGTTGCTCTACTCAACAGCCAAAAATCTGTAGCCTCCCTTTGATCTGGTATTTTGTTGGTTCACATGCTTGATCAATGGTGTTTTATCATGAATGTTTTATTATTATTAATGTTTAGTGTTTTCTGAGTCATTCGTAACTGTCACTGTATGTCATGTTGTTACTTGTGGGCGGAGCACCAAGGCAAATTCCTTGTATGTGAATACTTGGCCAATAAACTTACCTACTTACCTACTTACTTACTTACTTAAAGAGCATTCCTTTTCTCTGGAGATGCTGCCTGACCCACTGAGTTACTCCAGCATTTTGTGTCTGTCTTTAGGAAAAGAGCAAGTGGACTTGTTTTACTCCGTTTCTTTTTTTTACGCCAAATAGTATCAGTCAACATCAGCTAACGATCTGTGAAATCATTTATCACTAGATCTTACACGAGCCATAAATGGGTCACTTTATTTCACCTCCACGGCTTCTACGTAAGCAGTTGCTGCAAAAGAGATCACGATAAGCAATGCCAAAATATTGAGACACAAGGAACTGCAGATGCTGGTTTACACAACAAACAACACAAAAGTGCTGGAGTAATTCAGGCAGCATCGCTGGAGAATATAGATAGTTGACGCTTCCAATGCCAAAATATCCTGGTCCTACAGAACGTCTGAACACAGAGCCTTGTGCCTATTCACAACATTGCGTGTGCGGCAGGGTGGCGCAGCGGTAGAGTTGCTACCATACCGTACGGCGCCAGAGACCCGGGTTCCATCCCGACTACGGGTGCTGTCTGTACGTAGTTTGCACATTCTCCCTGTGACCATATGGGTTTCCTCCAGGTGCTCTGGTTTCCTCCCACATCCCAAATTTCGTGCAGGTTTGTAGGTTAATTGGCATCTAAATTGCCCCTGGTGTAAACGGGGTGGATGCAAGAGTGGGATAACATAGAACGCGTGTAAACGGATGATCGATGGTCGGCATGGATTCGGTGGGCCGAAGGGCCTGGTTCCATGCTGTATCTCCATATAAATAGAAAATAAAAATAAAAAGAGTATGTTACTTAAACTTCAATCTTGCCATGATATGCAAGCACTTCAGAATTATTGAGCAAACTGTAATTAAGAAGGCACACGTTGTTCTTTTTATTATATATTTATTTTTTAGATGCATAAGTTTGTGGTGCAAGAGATGCATTAATCCTCCTTTCTGGTTGGCATCTCCTATCAAAGTCGTTTCATAACCTCCTAGATTTTCTGCTTTTTAACCTTGAATAGGAAGAAAATCCAGTTTGGAGAGAATGGGTTATAATTGTCGAGCCTAACACCTGCCGATAGCAAGAAAAGACTAGAAATCGTATTATGTTGCCTTCACCTCCTCCACGGTAGTTTGGCATTCAAATTACTGAATTATCCACTTCATCCTCAAGTGTTAGTTCATCGTTTCAATCCCTCCATGAGATTAGCAACAAGGAATAGCCCCTACTGGGGTCTGATATTTAAACGTGAGCAGTCCACATGTAGCAGAACCTAATCTCCACAGAACTGCCATAGTTTAGTTTAATTTAGAGATACAACGTGGGACCAGGTCCTTCAGCCAACCGAGTCCACTCCGATCAGCAATCACCTGTGCACTAGTTCTATCCTACACACTAGGACAATTTACATAAGCCAGTTAATCTACAATGTTCCCAATGTTGGGCGAGTACAGAACCAGGGGGCCACAGTCTTAGAATAAAGGGGAGGCCATTTAAGACTGAGGTGAGAAAAAACGTTTTCACCCAGAGGGTTGTGAATTTGTGCAATTCCCTGCCACAGAGGGCAGTGGAGGCCAAGTCACTGGATGGATTTAAGAGAGAGTTAGATAGAACTCTAGGGGCTAGTGGAATCAAGGGATATGGGGAGAAGGCAGGCATGGGTTATTGATAGGGGACGATCAGCCATGATCAAAATGAATGGCGGTGCTGGCTTGAATGGCCTACTCCCGCACCTATTGTCTATGCTTCTATACAAACCTGCACGTGTTTGGAGTGTGGGAGGAAACCGGAGCATCCAGATAAAACCTACCCGATCACAGGGAGAACGTACAAACTCCGTACAGACAGGAACAAGGACCCGGGTCTCTGGCGCTGTGAGGCAACAATCTTTAGACTTTGGAGATACAGCGTTGAAACAAGCTCGACAGCACGCCGAGTCCGTGCTGACCAGCGATCGCCCTGTACACTAACCTAAACACACTGCGGACAATTTACAGTAGCCAATTAACCTGCAGGTCTTTGGAATGTGGGAGGAAACCGGAGCACGCAGGAAAAACTCACGCAGGTCACAGGGAGAACGTGCAGGTTCCGTACAGAGAGCATCTGAGGTCAGGATCGAACCCGGGTCTCTGGTGTTGTAAGGCAGCAACTCTACCGCTGCGCCACTGTGCCGCCCTAGTTGGGAGAAGTTTCGCCATCACAAGGATTTAAGGACAGGCAACAGTTCCGCCGTGCTATCATTACTGCATTTTTTAGTGCAAAAATATGTAAACGTGAGAAAAATAATTACAGCTCTAAAGGATCTAACGGGCTTATATTCACTGGAATTTAGAAGGATGAGAGAGGATTTTATAGAAACATATAAAATTCTTAAGGAATTGGACAGGCTAGATGCAGGAAAAAAGTTCCCGATGTTGGGGGAGTCCAGAACCAGGGGTTACAGTTTAAGAATAAGGGGTAGGCCAATTAGGACCGAGATGAGGAAAATCCTTTTCACCCAGAGAGTTGTGAATCTGTGGAATTCTCTGCCACAGAAGGCAGTGGAGGCCAATTTCTCTGGATGTTTTCAAGAGAGAGTTAGATATAGCTCTTCGGGCTAACGGAATCAAGGGATATGGGGTGAAAGCAGGAACCGGGTACTGATTTTGGATGATCAGCCGTGATCAGATTGAATGGCGGTGCTAGCTCAGAGGGCTGAATGGCCTACTCTTGCACCTATTTTCTATGTTTTGATCTGAATTGTTCATCAGAGAATTTATTTTGCAGGTTGCAGAAAGACTTTGTGTCATGAAAATAGCCCCATAATGTTGTACTTGATGCAAAACTGGGGTTGCAATGTATTTTACTGTAATTACTGGTTTTATGTATACATAATATCCAGTATTTTTCAGTATGAAATCATTTGAACATAATGCGAAAATGCACCACCTGTATGGTAATAGCTAGCTTACCAGATAATAATGATCACTGTGTTTCTGTGGCAGGCAAAACCGGAACCAATTATACCAGCTCCCTCCCCTGTTATTCCAAGACTTACCCTGAGAGTGGGTGCTGGCCAGGATAAAATGTGAGTACCATATTTTTTCTAAAGTTATTTAGCGTTTTTACTCTTTGCATTAAAGTGATCTCCAGTGTGTTCGAGTGGACGCAGCCCAGACCATCACACAAACCAACCTCCCTTCCATTGACTCCACCCACACTTCACGCTGCCTCAGCAAGGCCGCAGCATAATCAAGGACCAGTCTCACCCCCCGGTCACTCCCTCTTCTCCCCTCTCCCATCGGGCAAGAGGTACAGAAGTGTGAAAACGCACACCTGCATATTCAAGGACAATTTTATCCAAAGATCCTATAGCAAGGATATAGTCCACTTGACGAAAAAGACATAGTACGGTCATGGGCAGATTCATGGGTAATTTAAGGCCCCATTTCCGTAACCGGCTTCCGTCTCCGCACCAAAGATCCCATAGGATAATAGTGTGGAGATGGAAGCCGGTTACGGAAACATCCTCGTAAAAATAAAAGTTATTTGGGAAAAATCTTCTCCTCATTTTCAGAATTTTAATTTATTAACACAAACTGTTCCCCCCGCAACGTTGATTACACTGCGAGTCGGGTCGGGTCGGGTTACGGAAATGGGTGAAAAAAAGGCCCACGTTCCGCTCCGTTGCGTACTACACGTCAGCCCATTGCATTTAGCAGGAGTGGTCTATAGGATCTTTGGTTTTGTCCCAGCTGTTATCAGGCTCAGGCAGCTGAACCATCCGATCACCAACGAGAGAGTGGTCCTGACATACTATCTACCTCATTGAAGATCTTTGGACTCTCTTTAATCGGACTTTACTGGACTTTTATCTTGCTCTTCACATTATTTCCTTTGTTATGTATCTGTACACTGTGGATGGCTAGATCATGTAATCATGTATTATCTGGTTGGTTAGCTCGCAACGAAAGTTTTTCACTGTACTTTGGTACCCATGACAATAAATTAAACTAAACTAAACTAAGCTAACCTAAACAAAACAACAATGGTATTTAATTTCTATATCGTAAAATAATACTCCCTGATGCTATAATGCAGAAAATGAATGACCCTTTCTGAAATTAATTTGATGCTGGGATTCTTGGGTTACAGCTCAGTATTAAATGAATAAATTGTCAACTTAACCAGAAACAAAACAAAAGATTGATCGGGTTGAACAAATCTTCCTACTCACTTCAGTCAATCTCTTTCTGCATGTCCAAGATATTATTTTTATCTCCTCACTTTCCTTTCAGGAAGACGAACCTTATATCTCTTCAGCCAAGTTAAATGTATTTCGTGGTAAATGTAATGAGAAAGGGAGACTATTGTGTGGATGAAGCAGTTTTGATTTTTCCATCCTGGGAAAAAATATTTTCTGACTGCCCTCTCATAATTCTATATACTTCTTTACCAAAGCCAATTAACCTACAGACCTGTACGTCCTTGGAGTGTGGGAGGAAACCGGAGAAAACCCACGCAGGTCACGGGGAAAACGTACAAATTCCGTACAAACAGCACCCGTAGTCAGGACCGAACCGGGGTCTCTGGCGCTGTGAGGCAGCAACTCTACCGCTGGGCCAAGTGGGAAGAGCTGACAAATTGGTTGCAAAATGTGCAACTTATATCCACGCAAGATTATTCCTGCACATATAAGTACCGGCAAGAGCCAAAACATTGGTGGAAACATTGAATGATGTGGGTTGAACGATTCTGCAAGGCAGATAGTGAAATCCAAATGAGGTTTAATTCACTATCACAGGCTTCCCTATAAAGAGTTTATCTGTAGATGTGATCGCCTCAAAAAAAAATAATTGCCATCCTCACTCACATCATAAGATCTTATCCTCCAGGGTCTGAAATTTAATTGGCTTTTGTAGGTTTTAAACATTCATCTGCTCTGACCAGGTGAGTTTGAACCAGTGATTTATTTAAACTCATCCTTTGTACAATAACCAACTAACTGCTAATGTAACTGATTGCGTCAGATTTATTGGGTTTTAAATCAAATTAGTGGTAAATTTCATCAGGATTATTGGTGCCATTGCAGCAGCAGTTTGTCTCCTCTCATTTGTTACTTTGATGTAGCTTTTTCTAAGGGCTACAACTTTCAGCATTTATGTGGATCTGTTCCCACAGGGCTAGAAATTTATGTTTTCAGTCCTATTCACAGGACTGTATTAAGTCCAGTATTAAGAGGAAAGTGTTGCTGCTGGATTTTATAGAATGCTTTTACATCTGAAAAACCATCGTTCAGGGTAAGCTGAAATTAGACACAAAATGCTGGAGTAACTCAGCAGGACAGGCAGCATCTCTGGAGAGAAGGAATGGGTGACGTTTCAGGTCAGCACCCACCTTCAGACTAATTGCAGTTGGGGGGAGAAAGCTGGAGGAGACAGGGCAAAGCCAAGCAAATTCATTTCACTGCACCTTTGGGTGCATGTGACGAATAAAATTGGAGTGGCTGGGCTTGTATACCCTGGAGTTTAGAAGGATGAGAGGGTCTCTTATTGAAACATATAAGATTATTAAGGGTTTGGACACGCTAGAGGCAGGAAACATGTTCCCCATGTTGGGGGAGTCCAGAACCAGGGCCCACAGTTTAAGAATAAGGGGTAAGCCATTTTGAACGGAGACGGGGAAACACTTCTTCAAACAGAGAGTTGTAAGTCTGTGGAATTCTCTGCCTCAGAGGCCGGTTCTCTGGATACTTTCAAGACAGAGCTAGATAGGGCTCTTGAAGATGGCAGAGTCAGGGGATATGGGGAGAAGGCAGGGACGATTTACTGATTGGGTATGATCAGCCATGATCACATTGAATGGCGGTGCTGGATCGAGGGGCCGAATGGCCTACTCCTGCACCTATTGTCTATTGTCTAAATTGACTTTGACTTTGAAGTGATAGGTGGATGCATGTGAGAGAGGTTTTGATTGACAGATGGTGAGAAAGGCCAGCGTTGAAAAGACAAAAGTCTGTGAGATGCCTCGGCAAGGCCAGCAGCATAATCGAGGACCAGTCTCTCCCCTCTCCCATCGGGCAAAAGGCACAGAAGTGTGAAAACGCACACCTCCAGATTCAGGGACAGTTTCTTCCCAGTTGTTATAAGGCAACTGAACCATCCTATCACCAACCACAGAGCGGTCTTATCCTCCCATATACCTCCTTGGAGACCTTCGAACTATCTTCAATCGGATTTGCCTGGACTTAATCTTAGCACTAAATGTTATACCCCTTCCTCCTGCACCTGTACACTGTGGACGGCTTGATTGTAATCAAGTACGGTCTTTCCGCTGACTGGATAGAATGCAACGGAAAAGCTTTTCACTGTACCTCGTAACACGTGACATTAATAAACTAAACCAAACTACGGAGACAAGAAGAGAAGAGGTGTGAAAAGTGAAGCCAGAGATAAAGGTGGAATGGGACCTGAATCCGCCTATCACTTTGCCAGGCTTTGTCCCGTTCCCCAGCTTTCTTCCAGCTTTCTTCTCTCTACGACAATCAGTCTGAAGCAGGGTCCCGACCTGGAACATTACCTATTCATGTCCTCCACCGACTCATCATCAAATCCCTGGCTCCTATTTCTACTGAAACCAGCTAATTATTTGTTAAAAAGACAGACATATTTTGGGGAGGCACGGTGACGCAGCAGGAGAGTCGCTGCCTCACAGCGCCCGAGACCCGGGTTCGATCCTGACTACGGGTGCTGTCGGTACGGAGTTTGAACATTCTCCCCGTGACCATGTGGGCTTTCACCGAGTGCTCCGGTTTCCTCCCACACTCTTCCCTCTTCTCCCCTCTCCCATCAGTCGAGAGGTACAGACGTGTGAAAACGCACACCTCCAGATTCAGGGACAGTTTCTTCCCAGCTGTTATCAGGCAACTGAACCATCCTACCAACAATCAACCTAACCAAAAACGTACAGGTTTGTAGATTAATTGGCTTCGGTAAAAATTGTAAATTGTCCCTAGTGCGTAGCATAGTGCGAAGGGGATAGTATGGGGATCGCAGGACGGTGAGGACTCGGTGGGCCGAAGGACATGTTTCCGCGCTGTATCACTAAACTAAACAAAACTTTCAAATGGTGTAAAATCGAACTTGTCACTTCTAGCTCAAGTTACACATTTGTAACTTTCTTCCCGTTTATCCACCCATTTTAAATGAAAGTGAAATAGTCTGTAAAACGTTGGGCAGGCTGAACATTTATGCCAGCCATGGTCTGTAGAATGAAGTTTTCACCATAATTGAGATTGCTGTGCTAATTAAATCTATCTTCCTTGTTCGTACAATAGAAAAGAAAATGTTTTTTTTTTAGCTGATTGACTCTCTTATGAGTCTAAAGAATCTGGTTAATGAACAGTTGTCTAAAAGCTACGGAACTAATTGTGTGACTTAAGTGAGCAAAGCACTTTCACTATCAGGTAATTTATATGGCAGGCAGTATAATGTTTGTACACAATAGCTATATAATAGGATTATTAATCTGCTGGCTTTACTTCCTGCGTTACATAACAGCGTATCACCTTCCATCAAAATGTATGCTCAGTTCAGTTTATTGTCACGTGTACCGAGGTACAATGAAAAGCTTTTGATGCGTGCCATCCAGTCGGCAGAAAGACAATACTTGATTATAGTCGAGCCATTTACAGTGTATAGATACGAGATAAGGGAATAACGTTTAGTGCAAGGTAAAGCCAGCAAAGTCCGATCAAGGATAATCCGAGGGTCACCAAAGAAGTAGATAGTAGTTTGAAGAAGGATCTCAACCCGAAACATCACCCATTCCTTCTCTCCGGAGATGCTGCCTGTCCCGCTGAGTTACTCCAGCGTTTTGTGTCTGTCTTCGGTTTAAATCAGCGTCTATAGTTCCTTCCTACACTAGTAGTTCAGCACTGCTCTCTGGTTGTGGTAGGATGATTCAGTGGCACTGATTCGGCGGCCCGGTGGCGCAGCGGTATGGTTGCTGTCTTACAGCGAATGCAGCGCCGGAGACCCGGGTTCGACCCTGACTACGGGTGCTGTCTCTACGGAGTTTGTACGTTTTCCCCGTGACCTTGCGTGGGTTTTCTCCGAGATCTTCGGTTTCCTCCCACGCTCCAAAGACGTACAGGTTTGTAGGTTAATTGGCTTGGTGTAAATGTAAAAATTGTCCCTAGTTTATACTGTAATGGCTCAGTTGTAATCATATATAGTCTTTCTGCTGATTGGTTAGAACGCACTGAAAGCTTTTCACTGTACCTCGGTACTCGTGACGATCAACTAAATTGTGGCATCAGTTATGTGATGAAAAGATATAATGTTGCCAGAATTTTACAAATTATTACGGTCTCAGATACACATGGTATTTTTATTGGTTGCTGCAATCCTTTATTTCCAAAAACATATTCTCAAATGCAGAATTATATTTGGATATTTAAATTTAATTGCCTGCAACAATAATTTTGTCAGAAGCCGGGAGTCATTTCCCAGGCTGTAGCTCCGAGTTCACGGGACATCTGTGACTGTCCCTGAGCCTTTTCCGAAGCTATTACTTTAGGAAGGAAATTCTGCTTCAGATAATGGCTTCAAAAACCCTTTTAAGTGCAGGCCTAATAACGTCCTGTCTTTGTGCATGTCCCATTTCGCACTGATTAAACTGTTCAGTAGCTGTTTGAACCGATTCCAGTAGGGGACTCGAGCATTATTTTAAACTTTTTACTTTCCCACATAGAAGTGAGATGAAAAATACTCTACTTATGTCTGGCAAACGGTTATTTGAGAGGGTCACAAGTGGGTTATCCCTCTTCCGGCACCCATTTTGAGTTCATGATCAGTTCAATTTAATCACTATTACATGTTAGGTCAGGGGCAGGAATCATTTCTACTTTCCTTAGGGAAGAGGAATTTTGCAGCCAGACATCCTTTTGCAGACGAAGGGATTCAAAGTAACATTAGCAAATTTGCAGATGCCACAAAGCTGGGTGGCAGTGTGAACTGTGAGGAGGATGCTATGAGAATGCAGGGTGACTTAGACAGGTTGGGTGAATGGGTAGACGCATGGCCGTTGCAGGTTAATGTGGTTAAATGTGAGGTTATCCACTTTGGTAGCAAAAATAGGCAGATTACTATCTAATTGGTGTCAAGTTGGGAAAAGGGGAAGTACAACGGGATCTGGGGGTCCTTGTTCATCAGTCAATGAAAGTAAGCATGCAGGTACAGCAGGCAGTGAAGAAAGCGAATGGCATGTTGGCCTTTATAACAAGAGGAATCGAATATAGGAGCAAAGAGGTCCTTCTGCAGTTGTACAGGGCCCTAGTGAGACCATACCTGAAGTATTGTGTGCAGTTTTGGTCTCCTAATTTGAGGAAGGACATTCTTGCTATTGAGGGAGTGCAGCGTAGGTTTACAAGGTTAATTCCTGGGATGGCGGGACTGTCATATGCTGAGAGAATGGAGCGGCTGGGCTTGTACACTCTGGAGTTTAGAAGGATAAGAGGGGATCTTATTGAAACATATGAGATTATTAAAGGTTTGGACACGTTAGAGGCAGGAAACATGTTCCCGATGTTGGGGGAGTCCAGAACCAGGGGCCACAGTTTAAGAATAAGGGGTAAGCCATTTAGAATGGAGACGAGGAAACACTTTTTCTCACAGAGAGTTGTGAGTCTGTGGGATTCTCTGCCTCAGAGGGCGGTGGAGGCCGGTTCTCTGGATACTTTCAAGAGAGAGCTAGATGGGGCTCTTAAAGACAGCGGAGTCAGGGGATATGGGGAGTAGGCAGGAACAGGGTACTGATTGGGGATGATCAGCCATGATCACATTGAATGGCAGTGCTGGCTCGAAGGGCCGAATGGCCTACTCCTGCACCTATTGTCTATTGTCTATAGTTTTAGTTTAGTTTTTTTAGTTTAGAGATACATCCCGGAAACAGGCCCTTCGGCCCACAGGGTCTGCGCCGACCAGCGATCCCTGCACACTTCCACTATCCGACACACACTAGGGACAATTTACAATTATACTAAGGTAATAAACCTACAAGCCTGTATGTCTTTAGAGTGTGGGAGGAAACCGGTGAAAACCCACGCAGGTCACGGGGAATATGGACAAACTCCGTACCTACAACACCAGCTGTAATGCAGCAACTCTACCGCTGCACCACCTTGCCACTGCAATTTTTTGGTAACAACTTTATTCAAGACATCTCAATATTAGGGAGATGCTGGAGCTCTCTGTGTCATACACCCACCACCCTTTGTGTGAAAAAGTTACCCCTCAGACTCCTATTACATTTTCCCTCCCTCACCTTAAACCTGTGTCCTCTGGTCCTCGATTCACCCACTATGGGCATAACGTCACTCACTGCTGTGCCAGTCTACTCAATACTGAATGATCCCGATTATTGTGCAGGAAAGAACTGCAGATGCTGGTTCGTCAGAAGCGCCTCGACCCAAAACGTCACCCATTTCCTTCTCTCCAGAGATGCCGCCTGTCCCGCTGAGTTACTCCAGCATTTTGTGTCTATCTTCGGTCCCAATAATTAGTCCATTTAGATTCCATTCACTGTACCTAACCATTGCGGGAAGTTGAAAGTGAATGCTAAAATCTGAATAGATTGAAAATGAGATGGGATCATGAGAATTAGATCGTCAGCAGAGGAGCTGAACTTCAAATATGACTATTGAATGAATAGACCTGAGTGAATTATGTGTATGGAAACTGTAACGTCCAGGTTCAGGAACAGCTTCTTCCCTACAGCTATCACGCTATTAAACATGACTACCTCAAATAAGCTCTAAACTACAATAGACTATTATTATTATTATTATTATTGTACTACTATTGTTTGTTTTTTGTATGTACGTATGTGTGTATATGTATGTATGTGTATATATATATATATATATACACACATACATGTGTGTGTGCGTACACTTGTGAGTATGTGTATATATACACACTGAACTTTTTTTCCTCTCGTTTATCATATTGTTCACACTATACTACGTTTACATATTCTGTTGTGCTGCTGCAAGTAAGAATTTCATTGTTCTATCTGGGAAATATCACAATAAAACTCTTGACTCTTGAATAACAAGGAAATGCAGCTGCTGCTTTACCAAAGAAAGCCACAGAGTGCTGGAGTAACTCACCGGGTCAGGCAGCATATCGGGAGAACATTGATAGGTACCATTTCATGTCGGGACCCGTCTTCAGACTTTTCAGTGAATTATGCTCATATTCTTGCGAATAATGTTTCTATTTCCACCGCCTGGCCAGTTCAGGCGTCTTTTTGAGCTTTGTTTTGAAAAAATATATCTTGCAATATTAAAAGTTTTTAGTGGGAACCCATATTTCAAGGCAATACAGTTCCCACGAGGAACTGAAGATGCTGGTTTACGAATAAAGGCACGAAGTGCAGGAGTAACTCAGCGGATCAGGCAGCATCTGTGGAGAACGTGGACAGGTGGCATTTCAGGTCGGGACCCTTCAGTCTGACCCGAAAACCGGAAGGGAACTGAATTTAGGTTTAGAGATTTATACACAAGGTGCTGGAGTAACTCAGTGGGTCGGGCAGTATCTCCGGTAGGACTTGGATTGGAGACTTCTTCTTCAGTTGTATAGGGCTCTGGTGAGACCACATCTGGAGTATTGTATACAGTTTTCGTCCCCTAATTTGAGGAAGGACATCCTTGTGATTGAGGCAGTGCAGCGTAGGTTCACGAGATTGATCCCTGGGATGGCGGGACTGTCATATGAGGAAAGATTGAAAAGACTAGGCTTGTCTTCACTGGAGTTTAGAAGGATGAGGAGGGGATCTTATAGAAACATATAAAATTATAAAAGGACTGGACAAGCTAGATGCAGGAAAAATGTTCCCAATGTTGGGCGAGTCCAGAACCAGGGGCCACAGTCTTAGAATGAAGGGGAGGTCATTTAAGACTGAGGTGAGAAAAAACGTTTTCACCCAGAGAGTTGTGAATTTATAGAATTCCCTGCCACAGAGGGCAGTGAAGGCCAAATCACTGGATGGATTTAAGAGAGAGTTAGATAGAGCTCTAGGGGCTAGTGGAGTCAAGGGATATGGGGAGAAGGCAGGCACGGGTTATTGATAGGGGACGATCAACCATGATCGCAATGAATGGCGGTGCTGGCTCGAAGGGCCGAATGGCCTCCTGCTGCACCTATTTTCTATGTTTCTATGAGACATTTTGGGTTGGGACCCTTCTTCAGAGGATCCGATCCAAATCATTATCTATCCACGGTTTCTCGAGATGTTGCCTGACGGCCAGCTACTGAAGAAGGGTCCCAACCCGATACGTCCCACATCCAAGTTCTCCAGGGTGTTGCCCGACCCACAGAGTTACTCCAGCACTTTGTGTCATTTTATTTTGTAGACCAGCATCAGCATCTACTGTTGTATCTAGTCATGGGCGGCATGGTGTTGTGCAGCAGTAGAGCTACTGCCTCACAGCGCCAGAGACCCAGGTTCGATCCTGACTACGGGTTCCGTCTGTACGGAGTTGGTACCTTCTCCCCGTGACCGCGCGGGTTTTCTCCGGGTGCTCCGGTTTCCTCCTACACACCAAAGACGTACAGGTTCGTAGGTTAATTGGCTGCACTAAAGATTGTAAATTGTCCCTATTGTGCAGGGTAGTGCTAGTGTATGGGTCGACACGTACTCTGTGGGCCGAAGGGCCTGTTTCCGTGCTGTATCTCTAAACTAAACTAAACTAGAGATTTCTACAAGTTTGTCTTATCAATTAGAATACTGTTAATCCTCAAAATTTTGATTCAAATTTATTTTTGATCGAATGCTGTAAACATTAAAGACCTGAGATTAAGTACTTTGGCCCTGAAAATCTATTGCTGTACACTTCAATCAACGTCAACTTTATTTTTAATCTTTTGTTTACTGTGTGCCCTTTTCTGAAGTCAGAACGACATGTTAAGGAAAGGTCACTTTGTTTGTCTCCTTCTTAAATAATTGCTATGTCTAGGTGTAATATATCCTTCAAGGTTCGTCTAATGTAATTTAACAAACATTTTAAAATGGTGGCTTTACTGCTCACATATCAGTTTCCAAAGCAGCAGTAGCATAACCTAATGCCGCTAACTGGTAAAGCATCCCAAGGTTTTTTTACACATAAAAGGTTCCAAGAAATTAAGTCCTAGCCTGCCAAACCTGCTGCATACGAGGCAAAATAATAAATGCATGTTTTTCAATCGCACAATATAACCGACAAACACTTATGGGCCTGTCCCACTTACACAACTTTTTCGGCGACTTGCCGGCACCCGTCATAGGTCATTGCAGGTCTCCGAAAATTTTCAACATGTTGAAAATCCAGCGGCAACCAGAACAAGGTACGACTCTTTGGTCGACTACTCACGACCACACAGGCTTCACCCCGCGACATGTCGCCTGTACGGTCGTGAGTCGTCTCCTGGTCACCCTAAGAGTCGTAGCGTCTTTCTGGTTGCCGCTGGATTTTCAATATGTTGAACATTTTCGGCGACTTATGACGGGTGCCGGCAGTCGCCGAAAAATGTAAGCTTGAACACTATTTCAGTCCGAAGAAGGTTCTCGACCTGAAACGTCAGCCATTCCTTCGCTCCATAGATGCTGCCTCGCCCGCTGAGTTTATCCAGTTTTTTGTCTGCCTACTATTTCAGACTTGTTTTTTACTTATCACTAAGGTTTATCAGTGTGTACCTGATGCTTCTACCAGCCTGGAAGAAATTCTGTTAACCTCCCTACTCAAACTATATTCAGTATGGAGGTGGAAATTTTGAACCAGGATGAGTCAAACAAATATAATTTCTTGTAATCCTTCAATAATGACTTTAATTACATTTTGATTGCACTTAAGTGGTGGTTGACATGACCTTTCAGACAGACATCTCCCTGGAGACATTCGAGTCTTGTAAAAATAGTTTGGCATGGTGTGACACAAAGGACATTGTGTACTGTACTCTTGAAAGCAAAAGAAAAATGCAGAGATCACTGAAAATGAATGCGAAAAATTTGCGTTAAATACTGAGTGTACAAATTTGGAATTGAGGTTTTTTCTAATAATGAACAGTGACATCCGTAGCTTAATTTCTTTCTCTGATTGAAAGGGCTAATTATTTTTGAAGTTGAAGATCATCTGTAACTGCATTTATGAGCATGCTGCCTGGACTCGAGGGCCTGACCTTGTAGTGCAAGGTAGGACTGGCTAGGAGCACAGGAATCGGAGGGAGATCTTACAGAGGTGTCTAAAATCGCAAGGGGAATCGATAGGCTGAACAGACAGTCGAAGACCCATGGTCGGCAAATCAAGAACCAGCGGACAAAGGTTCAGGGTGCGAGGGGCAACTTTATTAGAAACCTATGGGACATCTTTGTCATTCAGAGGGTGGTGGGTGTATGGATCAATTGCACTCCCAGCAATCTCATTGGAGCTTGTCAGACAGCCTCTCTGGATGGATAGAGGACATTTTGGGTCGGGATCTTTCTTCACACTCGGAATGTCACCTATCGCTGTCCTCCAGAGATGCTGCCTGACCCGCTGAGTTGCTCCAGCACTTTCTGACTTTTTTCCAGTAAATCACCATCTGCAGTTCCTTGTGACCGCAATATCATTGCAGCTATCGTCTCCAAGATGGCGCCCAAGACTGTGACCGCAATATCTTTGCAGCTATTGAATCCAAGATGGCGCCCAAGCCATTGACCGCAATATCATCGCAGCTATTGAAACCAAGATGGCGCCCAAGCAAGGCAACTTTCTGCGAGCTGGTCCCAGAAGTGGATCTGCTATCGTTCACTACAATCGCTCCACTCTTTTAAATCTTTATTTCAACAGCAGCATTTCTTACACTAACTATCCTCTTCTTCATCTCTGCTCAGATAGACCTACAAGCTATCTCTAATTGGACTTTATCTTGCACTAAACATTATTCCCTTTATCCTGTATCTGTACACTGGACGGCTTGATTGTAACCACGTAGTCTTTTCGCTGATGATAGACAGTAACTCAGCGGGCCAGGCAGCACCTCTGGAGAGAAGGAATAGGTGACGTTTCGGGTCGAGATCCTTCCTCAGACTGAGAGTCAGGGGAGAGGGAAACGAGAGATATAGACGGTGATGTAGAGAGAAATGAAAGATATGCAAAAAAAGTTTTAAAGTTACGATGATCGAGGGAAGGTAGTGCTAACTGGATAGCACGCAACAAAAATCTTTTCACTCTTCCTCGGTACACGTGACAGTTTAGTTTATCGTTACGTGTACCGAGGTACAGTGAAAAGCCTTTGTTGAGTGCTAACCAGCCGGTGGAAAGACAAGACATGATTACAATCGAGTTATTTACATGATGTGTATAGTGTATAGATATGTGATAAGGGAATAACGTTCAGTGCAAGGTGAAGCCAGTAAAGTCCGATCAAGTGTGTAAAGGGCCTGTCCCACTTTCACGACCTAATTCACGACCTTTTTTACTCGTGGACATTTTTCATCAGGCTAGAAAAACGGCCCGACCTACTTGATGCCACGAGTACCTACGACTAGCATCATGGCCTGCTACGACCTACCTGCGACCTCCTACGACCTCGTGACGACCATGCTGCGAGTATGAGTCAAGGGCAAACTCGGCAGAGGTCGTGAAAGTGGGACAGGCCCTTAAGTAGGAACTGCAGATGCTGGCAAAATCGAAGGTAGACACAAAATGCTGAAGTAACTCAGCGGGTCAGGCAGCATCTCTGGAGAGAAGGAACGGGTGACGTTTTGGGTCGAGACCCCGAAACGTTACCCATTCCTTCTCTCCAGAGATGCTACCTGACCTGCTGGAGTTACTCCAGCATTTTATGCCTACCAAAGTCCGATCAAAGCTAGTCTGACAATAATGGTAAATTAACCAAATTAAACGTACCTAACTAACTGAGATCACCGCGATGAAGAGTGGCGGGCATCAAATGGAGGGCACCAAGCCATTTAAAACGGAAACGAGGAAACACTTTTTCTCACAGAGAGTGGTGAGTCTGTGGAATTCTCTGCCTCAGAGGGCGATGGAGGCAGGTTCTCTGGATGCTTTCAAGAGAGAGCTGGATAGGGTTCTTAAAAATAGCGGAGTCAGAGGATATGGGGAGAAGGCAGGAACGGGGTACTGATTGGGGATGATCAGCCATGATCACATTGAATGGCGGTGCTGGCTCGAAGGGCCGAATGGCCTACTCCTGCACCTATTGTCTATTGTCTATTGCATCCATTAAATTGTGTTTCCTGTGTCTCTCTTCTTCCAGAGTCATCAGCAAAGTGGTCCCAGTGGCAGAGGCCAAGCCGTCGCCCCCCACGGCCCACCCAAAGACCCCACCGCCTCCGTCGCCAGCACCCGCGCCCATCCACATCGCCGCGGCTCTCACGCCCGTCCCTCTCCCCCTGTCCACGGCTGTCCCCTCCCCAGCCCCCGCCCTCCCCGCGGCCTCCCCAGCCGCCGCTTGCTCCGCATCCGGATCGTCCAAGACTCCGGTCAGGAGTGTGGTGACCGAGACCGTCAGCACTTATGTGGTGAGTAAATGCTCCGTGCGTTCACATTCTTCCCAGCTGCTCGTTACTTTTGCTATTCTCACCGCAAAATAACTTTCTGCTCATCCAAGCAAAGAAAGGGTGGAAACCTCTTGGAGATTTCAAGAACTCGTTTTTCAGACAGCCCGATAAAATCATACAGCAGACCTCACCTAGGAATTTTAATTTTTAAATTTTTTTCTATGGATGTACGGAAACGTAATTATTTATTTTATGTAAAGCACTTAGGTTTCAACGCGAGTTGATTTAAACGTGCTATATAAATAAAACTTACTTACTTACTTACTCACTTACTAGGAAGACACTACACTGGGGTTACAGGGAGAAGGCAGGAGAATGGGGTGAGGAGAGAGAGAGATAGATAAGCCATGATTAAATGGTGCAGTAGACTTGATGGGCCGAATGACCTAATTCTGCTCCGATCACTTTACGACCTTATGTTTCTGGCGCTGACAAAAGTTATTTCTTACTAAGGGTTACTAAAGGTAAACACTTTACTGAAGGAGAGCACTGCATTTATGTATTTTTATGTTTTAGTTTTTTAGAGATACAGCGAGGAAACAGCCCTCCGACCCCGCCGACCTGCGATCACCCGTTTCAACTAGTTCTACGCTATCCTATCCAATCCAATCCAACTTTATTTGTTAAGCACTTTAAAACAACCAATGTTGGCCAAAGTGCTGTACAGAAGAATAAACAAGACATCATAAACAGACAACATAACAGAACATAACATAACAGCTCACATGAGGCGCAAAAATTACATATGAAATACAACAAATTAAAAGACATAAAATATGAGTAAAAATAATAGCCACGCAATAAAAGCAATCAAAATATGAAATTAGAAATTAAATCAAGTAAATAAAGTCGACATCTTACTGGGTATCAAAGGCCACGGAGAAGAGATGGGTTTTAAGAAGTGATTTAAAAACAGACAGAGAAGAGGCCTGTTTAATGTGGAGAGGCAGATCGTTCCATAATTTGGGTGCCGACACAGCAAAGGCACGGTCCCCTCTGAGCTTCAAATAAAAAAGTAAAAAAGGTAGAATAAAAAAGACACGACACACTATTAGAGATTCAACATGAACATCCCCCCCCACAGCAGAGTCGACACTCTCCACTGTGAGGGAAAGGCACCAAAATGTCCAGTCCTCCTCCTAGTCCACCCGAGGTCAGGGCCAGTTTGAGGGCTCCGCAGCCAGTCGCCGCAACGGCAGCCCGATGTTTATAGGCCCCACCCGCCTATGTGTAAGAAGGAACTGCAGTTGCTGGTTTACACTGAAGATAGACACAAAATGCTGGAGTAACTCAGCCGGTCAGGCAGCATCTCTGGAGAGAAGGAATGGGTGGCGTTTCGGGAGACTGTTGAAGCGACACCCCTTCCTTCTCTCCAGTAATGCTGCCTGACCCGCTGAGTTACTCCAGCATCTTGTGTCTCTCTTCGATGTTGTCGCACTTTTGCAGCCACTCTCTACACACTAGGGGCAATTTGCGGGGCGGGGGGAGGGGGGGAGGGGGCAGTGGGGAGGCTGCGCCACTCTACCACCTGACTTTGTGCTCAAAGGAAATGTTAACGAGAGCCCCTCAAAGTGCAGAAGTTGCATTGCAAAGCCTGTTACTCCGGGTGCTCCGGTTTCCTCCCACATTTCAAAGACAGGCAGGTTTGGAGGTTACCTGGCCCTCTGTAGATTGCCCCGGGCATGCAAGGTGCAAAAGCAGGATAACATAGGACTAGCGTATGGGTGATCGATGGTCGGCATGGACTCGCTGAGCCGAAGCGCCTGTTTCAACACTGTGTCTCTCTATATCTCTCTAGCCTTCTGTTAGTTGCCCCATTCCACTTTACGCTGTCGAGAACTACCAGACGGGGGGGCCACCGAGAATGAAGGGGAGACCCATCGGGGGAGGGGAGGGCGCTGAGAACAAAGGGGGGGTCAGCGGGAGAGGGGGGGGCACTGAGAACAAAGGGGGGGGCCTGCCACCACGCGCAGAGAGGACTGGGACTGAGGCCTGCTGTGTGATTTGACCGAGTTGTACGCAAAAACACTTCAATGTACCTAGGTACATGTGACAATAGAGTTTCATTGATTCATTGAATCATTCATCTGTTTGCTCGGCAAGTTAGGATATTCCCTGGTGAATTTAGGGCTCATTTCAAAATATGTGTTTAAGCTGGGTCCAAAATGTTAGAGTAACTCAGCGGGACTGCTGCATCTTTGGAGAGAAGTAATGGGTGACATTTCGGGTCAATAGACAATAGGTGCAGGAGCAGGCCATTCGGCCCTTCGAGCCAGCACCACCATTCAATGTGATCATGGCTGATCATCCACAATCAGTACCCCGTTCCTGCCTTCTCTCCATATCCCTTAACTCCACTATCCCTAAGAGCTCTATCTAACTCGCTCTTGAAAGCATCCAGAGAACCGGTCTCCACCGTCCTCTGAGGCAGTGAATTCCACAGACTCACAACTCTCTCTGTGAAAAAGGTTTTCCTCATCTCCGTTCTAAATGGCTTACCCCTTATTCTTAAACTGTGACCCCTGGTTCAGGGCTCCCCCAACATCGGGAACATGTTTCCTGCCTCTAGCGTGTCCAAACCCTTAATAATCTTATATGTTTCAATAAGATCCCCTGTCATCCTTCTAAATTCCAGAGTATACAAGCCCAGCCGCTCCATTCTATCAACATATGATAGTCCCGCCATCCCGGGAATTAACCTTGTAAACCTACGCTGCACTCCCTCAATAGCAAGAATGTCCTTCCTCAAGTTTGGAGACCCTTTTTCAAAGTGTTGCTTTTGACCAGTAATTCTGTTCTCCCGCACTGCGCTCCCGAGGGAAGCGATCATTGTGGAATGTACGACCGGGGAGGAAGCTGTCGTATCCTCTCACACCGACCACCCACTTCCCGTGTTCGCGTTACTACAACAGTTAGTTTGCTCCCTTCCCTAGTTTGGAAACGCAGGATCCATAAATGCATGTTCTTCTCCACAAAGTACAGCGTCTACACTGTGACCTGCTCCTGTGCCTCAAAAAGGCAGTCAACATCATCAAAGACCCACACCATCCTGACCACACACTCGTCTCTCCTTTGCCATCGGGAAGAAGGTACAGGAGCCTGAAATCTGGAACATCCAGGTTCAGGAACAACTGCTTCTCCACAGCCATCAGGCTATTAAACACAGCATCAAACAAGCTCTGAACAATAACAGTATTATTACTATTGCATTTTATCTGTTTATTTATTGTGTATATATATGGTATATAGACACATTGAACTTTTATCTGTTCTGTACTATGTTTACATATTCTGTTGTGCTGCAGCAAGTCAGAATTTCATTGTCCTATCTGGGACACATGACAATACAACTCTCTTGACTCTTGAAATAGTGAGACTCGGATGTAAAATATTATTAAAATGTGGATAGAAAATTGGCTTCATGGAAGGAAGCAGAGGGTGATGGTGGAAGGTTGCTTCTCGGACTGGAGGCCTGTGACTAGTGGTGTGCCTCAGGGTTCGGTGCTGGGCCCGTTACTGTTTGTCATCTATATCCATGATTTGGATGAGAACATACAGGGCAAGATTAACGAGTTTGCTGATGATACAAAAGTGAGTGGTTTTGCAGATAGTGAAAGTGGTTGTGAACGATTGCAGCAGGATCTGGATCGATTGGCCAGGAGGGCTGAGGAATGAATGGTTGATGGAATTTAATACAGAGAAATGTGAGGTGTTGCATTTTGGGAGGACTAATATGGCAAGACCTTCACTGTGAATGGTAGGCCTCTGGGGAGTGTTGTAGAGCAGAGGGATCTAGGAGTACAGGTGCATGGTTCCTTGAAGGTGGAGTCGCAGGTAGATAGGGTGGTCAAAAAGGCTTTTGGCTGATTGGCCTTCATCAGTCAGAGTATTAAGTATAGACGTTGGGAGGTCATGTTGCAGTTGTATAAAACGTTGGTCAGGCCACATTTAGAGTGTTGTTTTCAGTTCTTGGCAATATCTTATAGGAAAGATGTTGTCAAGCTGCAAAGGGTACAGAGAAGATTTACGAGGATGTTGCCAGGACTCGAGGGTCTGAGCTACAGGGAGAGGTTGAGCAGGCTGGGACTCTATTCCTTGGAGCGCAGGAGGATGAGGGGTGATCTCATAGAGGTGCACAAAATCATGAGAGGAATAGATCGGGTAGATGCACAGAATCTCTTGCTCAGAGTAGGGGAATTGAGAATCAGAGGACATGGGTTAAAGGGGAAAAGATTTAACAGGAATCTGAGGAGTAACTTTTTCACTCAACGGTGGTGGATGTATGGAATAAGCTGCCAGAGGAGGTAGTTGAGGCTGGGTCCCCGAAGTTTAACAAACAGTTAGAAAGGTACATGGATAGGACAGGTTTGGAGGGATATGGACCAAATGCACGGTGGGACTAGTGTAGATGTGACACGTTGGCCGGTGTGAGTAAGTTGGGCCGAAGGGCCTGTTTCCACGCTGTATCACTCTATGACTGGAAGTTTTGGGATCAATGATATATCTAACTGACGCAAAGACACAAAGTGCCAGAGTAACTCAGCGGGTCAGGTAGGATGAGGGGGGCCCTCATTGAAACTTACCGAATAGTGAAAGGCCTGGATAGAGTGGATGTGGAGATGATGTTTCCACTTGTGGGAGAGGCTAGGACCAGAGGGCACAGCCTTAGAATAAAAGGACGTACCTTTAGAAGGGAGATGAGGAGGTATTTCTTTAGTCAGAGGATGGTGAATCTGTGGAACTTATTGCCACAGACGGCTGTGGAGGCCAACAATGGATATTTTTATGTTGGAGATTGCCAGATTCTTGATTAGTACGGGTGTCAAGGGTTATGTGGAGAAGGCAGGAGAATGGGGTTGAGAGGGAGAGATAACTCAGCCATGATTGAACGGCAGAGTAGACTCAGTGTGCCCAGTGGACTCATTCTGCTTCCATGACTGATTAACTTATGAAAGGCTTTTGTTTCCTGTTTCCTCTGTTTCATGATCAGCAAAATATACCGTACCCTTGATTGAGTTCCACAGATTCACCACCCTCTGGGTAACGAAATTCCTCCTCATCTCCTTTCTGAAGATACGTCCTTTTATCGTGTGGCTCTGCCCTCTGGTCCTAGACTCTCCCACTAGTGGAAACAGCCTCTCCCTCTCCACATCCACTCTATCCGGGCATTTCACTGTTCTGTATGTTTCAATGAGGTGCCCCCTTTATCCTTCTAAAAACTCCAGCGAGTCGAGGCGGGGCGCTGTGCCGTCAAACGCCCGTGTGCGCGGTCCGTAAATGCGGGAAGGATGGTGAAGTATTCCGGTGCTGACTGATTGGTACCCTGAACCATTTAGTTGTCGACCGTTGATCTGAGAGCTGTTTTTTCTCAACCCCCTTCCCTTTCATTCCCCCAGATTCGCGATGAGTGGGGGAATCAGATCTGGATTTGTCCTGGTTGTAACAAGGCTGATGACGGCAGCCCGATGATCGGTTGTGACGACTGTGACGACTGGTACCACTGGTAAGAAATCCTGACAATCCTTTACCTTCTGTGCAGCGACTCAGGATAGAGAGCGTTAACCCTCAACCAACTGAGTCCCATTGAAGGGAGGCCGAACGAAAGGCATGACAAGGTGGATATATCCTGAATTAGACTTTAGACTTGCAGCGCCAGACCCGGGTTCTATCCTGACTACGGGTGTTGTCTGTATGGAGTTTGTACGTTCTCCCCATGACTTGCGTGGGTTTTCTCTGGGATCTCCTGTTTCCTCCCACACTCCAAAGACGTACAGGTTTGTAGGTTAATTTGTTTCGGTAAAAATTGTAAATTGTCCCTTGTGTGTGTGGGGTAGTTCTAGTGTACGGGGTGATCGCTGGTCGGTGCGGACACGGTGGGCCGAAGGCCCTGTTTCCGCGCTGAATCTCTGAACTAAACTAAACTGCAGCCTCGTCCGAGTCATGGAGAGATACAGCTCGGAAGAACAGTCCCCCAGTTAAACTAATCCTGCCCCAATCCCATTTTCATTCTCCCTACTCACCCATCAACTCCCCAGATTCTTCCATTGACCCAAGGCCAATCGACCGACCAAACCGCACGTCATTGTGACGTGGGAGGGAACCAGAGCACTCTGAGACAGGGAGAGCGTGCAAGCTCCACACAGACAGCGGCCGAGGTCAGGATTGAACCTGGGACTCGAACGCCACGTGGCAGCGGCTGCACTACAGCACTATGCCCTCCTTGAAGCGTCTCGTCCTGGGAACCATTCCAGTGAATATTCCCGGCACTTTCTCTGGGAATATAACAACACCCATCCCGAAGAGAGGCAGGAGACAGCATTACTTACGTTCTTGGCTGAACAATCATAGAACATATAACAGGCCCTTCGGCCCATAATGTCCATGCTGAACATGTTGCCACGACCATCACTTATCTACCTGCACATAACCCATATCCCCCATTACAGCCACAGTCTTTTAAACACCACTATCGTATCTGCCTGCACCACCACTCCCAGCACTTCACACAGGTTCACTTTCACTTCAAAGTTAACTAAGATAGACACAAAAATGGTGGAGTAACTCAGCGGGTCAGGGAGCATCTCTGGAGAAAATGAATAGGTGATATTTCGGGTCAGAGCCCTTGTTCAGACTGCATCAGAACCACATCAAAAACCACATAAGGATAAAATTAATTAGACTTGTTCAATGATACAGTTTAAAGATGACAGCTGTCTACATTGTTGAGCATAAATGTACAGAGTGCTGGAGTAACTCAGAGGGTCAGGCAGCATCTGTGGAGAACATGGATAGGTGACGTTTCACAGAGTGCTGGAGAAACTCAGCGGGTCAGGCAGCATCTGTGGAGAACATGGATAGGTGATGTTTCACAGAGTGCTGGAGTAACTCAGCGGGTCAGGCAACATCTGTGGAGAACATGGATAGGTGACATTTCGAGTGTTCAGTCTGAAGAAGGGTCCAAACCCAAAAAGTCACCTGTCCATGCTCTCCAGAGTTGCTGCCTGGCCCGCTGAGTTATTCCAGCACTATGAGTCTTTCCTTGTTAAACCAGCATCTGCAGTTCTTTCCTACATTGTACAATTCAGTAGAGGTAACTCAAATTGCAAAGACAGTTGTGGCACGGTGGCGCAGCGGTAGAGCTGCTGCCTCACAGCGCCAGAGACCCGGGTTCGATCCTGACCACGGATGCTGCCTGTACGATATTTGTACTTTCTCCCCGTGACCTGCGTGGGTTTTCTCCAGTTTCCTCCCACACCCCAAAGCCGTACAGGTGTGCAGGCTAATTGACTTCGGTAAAATTGTCCCTAATATGTCGGGTTAGTGTTCCGGGGATCGCTGGTCGGTGCGGACGCGGTAGGGCCGTTAACTAAACTGAACATCTTGCGTTTTGTTCCCATTTTGTCCAGGCCCTGCATTGGAATCTCGGCAGCCCCTCCAGATGAGGTACAATGGTTCTGCCCCAAGTGCGTCAACAAGAAGAAGGAGAAAAAACATAAGCGAAAGAAGTCTCGAGCTCACTAAGAGGGTTTTCCAAAAAAACGCACATCCTTTTATATCTTGCAGCCGATTCTTCCCTTTTCTTGAAAGGACGGTGATCATTTGTGTGATTGAATGGCCTTGTACATTGCAGTCAATAAAAGAAAGTGCTCAAATTCCACCCCAGGTAAAAGGCTGGAGATTGAAACCTATTGTTAGCCTTTTTGTGTAATTAATTGTATACTTTTAAAATGAAAGTTTGTATTATATACACCACAATCATTTTTTGCATTCTGTACGGAATCATCATCATCCTAGTAGTTATTATGCTTGTAATATATTTTATCTTCTCTGCTCAGAACTCTCATTCCTTTAACCAACAGCGGCATGGTGATTGTAACCAATAGTGGATTGCTAAGGTTTAGAAAGAGAATAAATTACATTTTTTTACAAAAAAAGGTCTGCACTGGAAAGTTATGTATTTGTAATGCTGCTTTTACAAAGTGAATGGGTCGTACAATATGCCTTCAGAATTTCAATCGGTGCACTACACTGCCTTCAAATCAACAGTACACGGTAGAGCAGCTGCCTCACAGCGCCAGAGACCCGGGTTCGATCCTCACCTCAGGCGCCGTCTGTGTGTGTGTGTGTGTGTGTGTGTGGAGTTTGCACGTTCTCACCGAGACCACGTGGGCTTTTCCTTCGCTTTCCTCCCACGTCCCAAAGACGTGCGGGTTTGCAGTTTGGCCTCTGAAACCAGGAACTGCAGATGCTGGTTTACAAAACAAAAAAGACACAAAGTGCTGGAGTAACTCAGCGGGACAGGCAGTTTTTCGAAACGCCACCGATCCATGGTCTCCAGAGATGCTGCCTGTCCTGCCGAGCATTTTGTGTCTTTCTTCGGTGTACGCCAGCATCTGCGGTTCCTTCTTACACATGTTGCCTGACTGGTTGGGTTACACCAGCACTTCCGGTACTTTTTCTGTGTTATCCCACTTTCCCATCCACTCCTTACACACCAGGGGGCAATTTACAGAGGGGCCGATTAACCTGTAAACCTGCACGTCTTTGGGATGTGGGAGGAAACCGGAGCACCCGGAGGAAACCCACGCAGTCACAGGGAGAAGGTGCAAACTCCACACAGACAGCATCCATAGTTAGGATCGAACCCGGGTCTCTGGAGCTGTGAGGCAGCAACTCTACTAGATGCACCACTGTGTTGAAAAAATACTTTTACTGTATACTGTATAACTGTATACTTTATACTTAATTGAGAAATTACCAGTTAGTGTTTTGGGACAAGTAATTATTTAGGATGCATTTCCTTGTAATATATTGACATTTGCTGCTTTAACCGTGAATGAAATTCTAAGGGATAGTTTGTCCATATTCAGGGAGAGATTTTTTTATTCAAAGATAGACACAAACTGCTGCAGTAACAGCAGGCCAGGCAGCATCTCTGGAGAAAATAGATAGGTGATGTTTTGGGCCAGGACTGTTCCCCAGAGTGAAAGGAGGGGGCGGTGGAGAGCTGAAGGCGAGAAAAGACCAGGAGAACCAAGGCCGGCAACAAATGACATCAAACTGCAGATGCCGGAATCTGGAGCAAAACATAAACTGCTGGAGTAAACGGCAGGTCAGGCAGCATCTGTGGTGGTAAAACCACCTTCGAAATATTTTTAAACCACGCAGTGGGGAGAACTTATTCAAATTGAAAGGAAAATATTTCCTTTCAATTTATTCAAATTATTCAAATTTATTCAAATTGAAAGGAAAATATTTCCTTTCAAAATTAATATAATGTTACGTTAATGTCACATGTACCGAGGACCAGTGAGATTGATTATACAGTTGAGTATGTATCTACACATGATAGGCTCGCCAACCTTCGCACTCCCAAATAAGGGACAAAAGGTCAAAATACGGGACAAATTCCCGACGGCAATTCGTTGACCGACTGGGCCGTGGCTGGGTGAATGATGAGTTGGCCCCGGGTGCTGGACTGCACAAAAAGCCCAGCCGGCGGGCCAGCTGAGGAGTTTTGGCCCGGGCCGCGCGGCGTCGCACGCAAAGTAATGTAAGACTGTAGAAAATGCAATTCCGTTCAAACCAAGCTGTTTGAATGACAATAAAAGGTATTCTATTCTATTCTAAAGTCCGGCACCCCGTCCAACTCATGATCGATGATCGGTCATGAGAAGGAGGGGTGGTGGTGTCAGCGGTGAGCGAAGGTCCGAAGGTCGGACAGCTGGCCGGGCTGCCGACCGACCGACGGGGCCACGGGCGAGGCGCTGCCTCTTCGCTCCACGGGCTGCACTACGTCGGGACGGGTGAGGCGGGGGCCGGACGCGGCGCTCCGACCCGACAGTCCCCTTGACCTGAGTTGCAGCAGTCAAATACGGGACAAGGGCAGTCCCATACGGGACAAACCCATTTAGCCCAATATACGGGATGTCCTGGCTAATACGGGACAGTTGGCAGCCCTAATACATGAGCTCTTTGGTGCCATTTTCAAGGTCCAGTCCGGTCCGCATGCTCGGTCTCCTGGAGCGGAGTCCGATCCAGGCGAGCCCCAGGCTGCTGCAGGGCCTCCAGCCATCGCCTCCATCCAGCAAACTGTCGTCCCTCTCCTCTCCTCTCCTCTCCTCACCAACACGGCCACCTTCATCCTGCATGCCTCGGGGCGGGGCATCTCCCGCAGCCAACCTTGAGGGCGCGGAGAGTAAATCCACGGCGGAAGTCCGCCTAAACCCACACTGACTGACCTTTCTGTCCTGGGCCTCCTCCATTGTCAGAGTGAGGCCCAGCGTAAATTGGAGGAACAGCACCTCATATTTCACTTGGGCAGCTTACACCCCCAGTGGTGTGAACATTGACTTCTCCAACTTCAAGTAGCCCTCGCTTTCCCTCTCTCTCCATCCCTCTCCCAGCCCAGTTCTCCAACCAGTCTTACTGTCTCCAACTACATTTTATCTGTTTGCTTTGTTACCTTCTCCCAGCTGACAATGATCTATTCTACATGTTCCTTGATCTCCATTCCCTTTGTCGTGTTTTCACACCTTACAATTCCTTATCTATGTATCTGCCCCTCCCCTGACATCAGTCTGAAAAAGGGTCTCGACCCGAAAGGTCACCCATTCCTTCTCTCCCGAGATGCTGTCTGTCCCGCTGAGCTACTCCAGCATTTTGTGTCTATCTTCGGTAAAAACCCTGGTTCACGCTTCCCCGCCCTTGCTCTCGTGTCCGTGGCTGACTCCCTCCGTCCTCCTCACTGGTCCTCGGGAACGAGTGGGGGGGCCGGGCTCATCGGGTCCATCTGTAACAGCCCAGAAACTGCAGATGCCGGAATCTTAAGCAAAAAAATGCAAACGCAAAACTCAGCAGGCCATCGCCACTGGAGAACATGGATCAGCAACATTTCCGGTCAGGACCTTTCTTCAAACTCAGAAGAAGGGTCCTGTCCAGAAACGTCGTCAAACCATGTCCTCCACTGACAGACTCAAGAGTGTTTAATTGCCACTTGTACTGAAAACGGAACAATGAAATTCTTACTTGCAGCAGCATAACTGGTCTAGGCGTAATGCTCATGGATAATACAATAAATAAAATAACTAAAAAGCATTAAGGGGCTGTCCCACTGTACGAGCTAATTCCCGAGTTTCCCCTGATTCGAACTCGGAGATTTACGGTAATGGCCGCTCGTAGGTACTCGGAGCTCTCGTGGACATTTTTCCACATGTTGAAAAATCTTCACGAGTCTTAATGAGCTTACCGCATTTCCCAAGTACCTGCCGTTAGCGTTACGAGCCGCTAAGAGACGTCCCCCAGCTCCGACGTACCCGCTACGTACGTTCTACGTCCTTACCACGAGTTTGATTTTTTTTTTAACTGGGGAGAGCTCTTGAAATACCTCGTACAGTGGGACAGCCCCTTAAGCTAAAAAAAAGATGCTAATGCAAAATAAAAGCCCAAAGTCCCAAGTTTAACCAAGAATTTCGAAGTTTAGTTGTCGTTTGTGTGTTCTAAGAGTCTGATGATTGCAGGGAAGAAGCTGTTCCTGAACATGGACGTTACAGTTTTCGGGCTCCTGTGCCATCTTCCCGTTGGCAGGAGTGAGATGAGTGTGTGTGGCCAGGCTGGTGTGGGTCTTCTATGATGCTGGCTGCCTTTTTGAGGCAGCATCTCTTCTCGAGCTCTTCGATGGTGGGGAGGTCAGTACCCGTGATGGACCGGGCAGTGTCCACCGCTCTCTGTAATCTCCTCTATTCCTGGGCGTTCGAGTTGCCGGACAAGATCGGCAGATCAATATGTTCTCTACCGTAAGCTGGTGCAAGTTCAAAAGAGCATTCGTCATCATACTGAATTTTTGGTTTTGAGATACAGCAGGGAAACAGGCCCTTCGGCCCACCGAGTCCATGCCGACCAGCAATCCCCGGACAGTAGCACTATCCTACACATACCAGGGATCATTTATAATTTAATCGAAGCCAGTTAACCTGCAAGCCTGCACGTCTTTTGGAGTGTGGGGGGAAACCGGAGCACCCGGAGAAAACCCACGCGGTCACAGGGAGAAGGTACAAACTCCGTACAGACAGCACCCGTAGTCAGGATGGAACCCAGGTCCCTGGCGCTGTGAGGCAGCAGCTCTACCGCTGCGCCACCGTGCCGCCCTCAATCTCCTAAGGAAGCTGCCTGTCCCGCTGAGTTACTCCAGCACAGTGTGTACTTTTTGCAGTTACAGATACTGTGTTGAAACAGGCACTTGGCCGCACCGACCAGCGATCCCCACACACGCAAGGGACAATTTTTGCAATTTACACCAAGCCAATTAACCTACCTGCACGTCTTTGGAGTGCGGGAGGAGACTGAAGATCTCGGAGGAAAACACACGCAGGTCACGGGGAGAACGTGCAGACAAGCACCCGTAGTCGGGGTCGAACCGTAAGTCTCTGGCGCTGTCAGCTCTTGGTGAATTGTCAACAGTAACTGCACGACTTAAAGCCCTCCAAGAGCTCTCCCGAGTTTGCCCTGATTCGAACTCGCTCGGAGATTTACGGTAATGGCCACTCGTCGGTACTCGGGGCTCTCGTGGACATTTCCCAATCAGTACCCCGTTCCTGCCTGCTCCCCATATCCCCTGACTCTGCTATTTTTAAGAACCCTATCTAGCTCCCTCTTGAAAGCATCCAGAGAACCTGCCTCCACCGCCCTCTGAGGCAGAGAATTCTACAGACTCACCACTCTCTGTGAGAAAAAGTGTTTCCTCGTCTCCGTTCTAAATGGCTTACTCCTTATTCTTAAACTGTGGCCCCTGGTTCTGGACTCCCCCAACATCAGGAACATGTTTCCTGCCTCTAGTGTGTCCAAGCCCTTAACAATCTTATATGTTTCAATGAGATACCCTCTCATCCTTCTAAACTCCAGAGTGTACAAGCCCAGCTGCTCCATTCTCTCAGCATATGACAGTCCCGCCATCCCGGGAATTAACCTTCGCTGCACTCCCTCAATAGCAAGAATGTCCTTCCTCAAATCAGGGGACCAAAACTGCACACAATACTCCCGGTGTGGTCTCACTAGGGCCCTGTACAACTGCAGAAGGAGGCAGTTGAGGCTGGGACTATCCCAATGTTTAAGAAACTGTTAGACAGCTACATGGATAGGACAGGTTTGGAGGGATATGGGCCAAACGCAGGCAGATGGGACTCGTGTAGCTGGGACATGTTGGCCGGTTTGGGCAAGTTGGGGCGAAGGGCCTGTTTCCACGCAGTAGCACTCTGGCCCCGTCCAAGGCCGCAAGAAATTGCAGAGAATTGTGGACACGGCCCAGTCCATCAAGCAAATCAACCTCCCTTCCATTGACTCCATTTTTACATCTCACGCTGCCTCGGCAAGGCCAGCAGCATAATCAAGGACCAGTCTCACCCCGGTCACTCCCTCTTCTCCCCTCTCCCATCGGGCAAAAGGTACAGAAGTGTGAAAACGAACGCACACCTCCAGATTCAGTGTTTAAGAAGGATCTGCAGATGCTGGAAAAATCGAAGGTAGATAAAAATGCTGGAGAAACTCAGCGGGTGAGGCTACCTCCAGATTCAGGGACAGTTTCTTCCCAGCTGTTATCAGACAACTGAACCATCCTATCACCAACTAGAGAGCGGTCATGAACTACTATCTACCTCCTTGGTGACCCTCAGACTATCTTTTTTGGAGCAACCCCTTCGATTCCGATCTCCTTGCAATCTTCTCTCCCTCACATCACTGTCAACTTGTAGAGCCACTACCTCACAACACCAGCTGCCTGGGTTCAATGCCCATCTCTGGTGCTGTCCGTGTGGAGTTTGCACGTGCTTCCCTATCACCGCGTGGGTTTATAAGTTCATGCTCATAAGTGATAGGAGCAGAATTAGGCCATTCGGCCCATCACGTCCACGCCGCCATTCGATCATGGCTGATCTATCTCTCCCTCTCAACCCCATTCTCCTGCCTTCTCCCCATAACCCCTGACGCCCGTACTGATCGATAACCTATCAATCTCTGCCTTAAAAATATCCATTGACGGCCTCCGCAGCCACAGGTATATAAGGCGCAGATTGAGAGATTTGTGATTAGTGCGGGTGTCAGGGGTTACGGGGAGAAGGCAGGAGAATGGGGTTAGGAGGGAGAGATAGATCAGCCATGATTGAATGGTGGAGTGGACTTGATGGGCCGAATGGCCTGATTCTGCTCCTAGAATTTATGAAGTTATGACCTAGATCTTGAACTCTCTCTATTTCATATTTAAAAGCCTCCCAATTGTCAGACAACCTTTTGCCTGCAAATCAGCTTTTGCAAACTCCTGCCTAATACAGTGAATATTCACCATGGCCCCAAACGAGGATTTTTAATTTGAGGCCCAGTTCTGTCATTTTCCAACTAATAGACCTGTGGTCACTGGTCCCAAAACGCTCCCCCACTTACACCTCACTCACTTGTCCTGCCCTGTCTCCCCAAGAACAGGACCGGCTTTGCCCTTTCCCAAGCAGGTCGAGCGCAAACTCTCCTGAACACACTTCGCAAGTTCCACCCCCAATCTAAGCCCTTAGCACAGCCAAGAGTCAAGAGTGAAGGAATCTTTCATTGTCAAAACCTGCTGTGGTTTCACGGGCAGATTAAACGCAACGGCACAATAAATTGTACGGGTGGCATGGTGGCGCAGCGGTAGAGTTGCTGCCTTATAACACCAGAGTCCTGGGTTCGATCCTGACTACGGGTGCTTGTCTGTACGGAGTTTATACGCTCTCCCCGTGACCTGCGTGGGTTTTCTCCGGGTGCTCCTGCCTCCTCCCACACTCCAAGGACATATGGGTTTGTAGGTAAATTGGCTTGGTGCAAAAGTTAAAAAAATTGGCTCTAGTGTGTGTGGGGTAGTGTTACTTTGCTGGCATCTCTGGTCGATGCGAACTCGGTCGATGCGGTCTCTCTTGCCAAGCAGGGGCAATGGATGCAGTGGGAAGGTGTGGAGCGGAGGAAGATCAGCTGGAAAGAACTATGGGAAATGGAAGCAAGCAAGATCAGCTTCATCATCAGAGCGACATATGACGTGCTTCCATCACCAAAGAACCTCCATCAGTGGTACGGCGAGGATCCAACCTGTGCCATCTGCCCAACTCCAGCGACCCTCAAACACATCATGGTAGGCTGCAAGACCAGCCTCACGCAAGGGAGATACACGTGGCGGCATAATCAGGTACTAAAAAGCCTGGCATCAGCCCTTGAGAACAAGCGGTGTGCGACCAACTCATTGCCTCCGAGAGCAAGCAACCCTCCCCTAAGGGTAATAACCTTTGTCCGAGAAGGACAGAAAACTTCTAAACTTCCTTCCACCAGATCAGAAGAAGGAAGCCAATGCAGGGCCCGTGACTGGAGGATGCTGGCGGACATCGGCCGACAACTAATTTTTCCACCTGAAATTGCTTCCACCACCCTCAGGCCAGACTTGGTGTTCTGGTCCCCTTCACAGAAGACTGCTTACATCATAGAGCTCACAGTTCCATGGGAGAACTCTGTTGAGGAGGCCTATGAGCGTAAGAAGCTGCGCTACGCAGAGCTTGCAGCAGAGGCAACGCAGCATGGCTGGAACACCAAAGTCTATCCAGTTGAAGTGGGATGCAGAGGATTTGTTGCGTCATCTACCATCAGACTGCTGAAGGAGCTTGGAATCCACGGTCAGGCTCTGCGGAAGACCATAAGATCACTCTCAGAGGCGGCTGAAAGAAGCAGCCGGTGGATTTGGCTCAAGCGGAAAGACCCATGCTGGGCCCCAAGTATGTCGGGGTGAATCTTTGGGACGGTTTGACACGGGACATGCGCTGAGGGTTGATCATCCTGCAGCGGGCCGCCCTTGTGGAGGGTGTATAGTGTTAAAAGGCCGAAACACCCAGTGATGCAAGGGTACACTACTGATGATGTGTCCTGTGCCCAACTGTCCTGAAGGTTACCCCCCCCACCCCCCCCCCCGATGTTGAGCGTCTACCACTCTCAACAATCAACGAATGTCGTGAAATGCTCCCCACCTATTGGCACAAGGGACTTCTTAACATCTTGTCCTGTGTATTTGATTCTGTACGGAGTTTATACGCTCTCCCCGTGACCTGCGTGGGTTTTCTCCGGGTGCTCCTGCCTCCTCCCACACTCCAAGGACATATGGGTTTGTAGGTAAATTGGCTTGGTGCAAAAGTTAAAAAAATTGGCTCTAGTGTGTGTGGGGTAGTGTTACTTTGCTGGCATCTCTGGTCGATGCGAACTCGATGGGCCGAAGGGCCTGTTTTCACGCTGTATTTCTAAACTAAACTAACCAAAACACAGAAATACGCAATTAATTGAACGGGTGGCACAGTGGCGCAGCGGTAGAGTTGCTGCCTCACAGCGCTAGAGACCCGGGTTCCATCCTGACTACGGGCGCTGTCTGTACGGAGTTTGTACGTTCTCCCCGTGACCTGCGTGGGTTTTCTCCGGGTGCTCGGGTTTCCTCCCACACTCCAAAGACGTGCAGGTTTGTAGGTTAATTGGCATCGGTAAAATTGGAAATTGTCCCTAGTGTGTGTAGGATATAGTCGGCATAGTGTCGGCCTGGACACGTTGGGCCGAATGGCCTGTTTGCACGCTGTATCTAAACTGAACTAATGTAAACTAAATAAATGATCAGTTAATCAGTACATAATAGTTGAAAGCCAAAGTATGTAGCATAACGTTACACCCAGTGGAGATGCAGTTTGCTACTGAAGTACTGGTTTGGTCAGTGTTCTGCAGGAGCCTGGTGATACTGTGAAGAAGCTGTTCTTGAACCTGGAGATCACAGTTCTCAGGCTCCTGCACCTTCTTCCCAAAGAGCGGAACAGTGGCGCAGCGCTAGCGTTGCTGCCTCGCAGCGCCAGAGACCCGGGTTCAATCCCGACTACAGGGCGCTGCCTGCACGGAGTTTGCACGTTCTCCCCGTGACCTGCGTGGGTCTTCTCCGGGTGCTCCGGTTTCCTCCCACACTCCAAAGACAATAGACAATAGGTGCCGGAGTAGGCCATTCGGGATGATCAGCCATTCAATGTGATCATCCCCAATCAGTACCCCGTTCCTGCCTTCTCCCCATATCCCCTGACTCCGCTATCTTTAAGAGCCCTATCTAGCTCTCTACCGACGTGCAGGTTTGTAGGCTAATTGGCTTCTGTAAAAAATGTAAATTGTCCATGGTGTGTAGGATAGTGTTAGTGTAAGGGGTGATCACTGTTCGGCGCGGACTTGGTGGGCCGAAGGGCCTGTTTCTGTGCTGTATCTCTAAAGTCTAATGTCTAAAGTAAGGGTAGATAAAAAATGCTGGAGAAACTCAGCGGGTGAGGCAGCATCTATGGAGCGAAGGAATAGGTGACGTTTCGGGTCGAGACCCTGAAGGGTGAGGCAGCATCTATGGAGCGAAGGAATAGGTGACGTTTCGGGTCAAGACCCTGAAGGGTGAGGCAGCATCTATGGAGCAAAGGAATAGGCGACGTCGCCTATTCCTTCGCTCCATAGATGCTGCCTCACCCGCTGAGTTTCTCCAGCATTTTTTGTCCGTCGTCGATTTTCCCAGCATCTGCAGCTCTTCCTTAAACATGTCTAAAGCAAAGGTCAGTAACAGAGCAAAGAGCTAAAACAGCTTCCCCAAAGATCACTACCATTTTATTTTAAGCTAAAGGAACGCAATTACACGCTTTTCCAAATGGGTGAACTTTGCAGGAAATAAGTATGGAATGACAAGCGAATTTATGAGGGGGGGGGAAAAGGCAACAAATGATAGAAATGTTATGAAAGATCAAACAAAGAGCTCCTAATTTCACCAGAGACACAAAAGGAGTATTTTTTGGCATGAGTCATAAGTAGACATTGTGGGAATTGACATTTTTAACCGATTTAGTCACTGTGGCCAGAGGCACTGGTTTCAACTGATCTCTGAGGCACACATAACTGTTCTTTATGAACCAACAAAGAATGTAATAAAGCCTAGTATTAATGCTATCAATGAATGGGCAGTCATTACTGGGCCATTTTCAAAGAGAATGAATCGGGGACCAGAGGTCATAGGTCTAAGGTGAGAGGGGGAAAGGTTTAACAGGGGTCACAGTTTAAGAATAAGGGGTCGGCCATTTAGGACTGAGATGAGGAAACAGTTTTTCGCCCAGAGAGTTGTGAATCTGTGGAATTCTCTGCCACAGAAGGCAGTGGAGGCCGATTCACTGGATGTTTTCAAGAGGGAGTTAGATTTAGCTCTTAGGGCTAACGGAATCAAGGGATATGGGGAAAAAGCAGGAATGGAGTAATGATCTTGGATGATCAGCTATGATCATATTGAATGGCTGTGCTGACTCGAAGGGCTGAATGGCCAGCTCCTGCACTTATTTTCTATGTTTTTAATAGGAATCTGAGGGGTAACATTTTCATACATAGGGTGGTGGGTGTATGGAACGAACTGCCGGAGGAGGAAGTTGAGGCTGGGAACTGTTGCGATGTTTAAGAAATGTTTAGTTAGGTATATGGATAGGACAGGTCTATGTGGGCCAAACGCAAGCAGGTGGGACTAGTGTAGATGCGGTATGTTGGTCAGTGTGGGCACGTTGGGTCGAAGTGCCTCTTTCCACGCTGTATCATTGTAAATGATGTACAAAGATTTGCACAAGGCAATGGTGAGGCCACATTTGGAGCATTGTGTCCAGTTTTGGTCAACCTGCTTCAGGAAGAATGTTTAAGAAGGAACTGCAGATGCTAGAAAATCGAAGGTAGACAAAAATGCTGGAGAAACTCAGCGGGTGAGTCAGCATCTATGGAGCGACGGAAATAGGCAACGTTTCGGACCGAAACCCTTCTTCAGACTGATGTGAGGGTGGGGGGGTGGGGGGTTGGGAAGAAGAAAGGAAGAGGAGCAGCCAGTGGGCTGAGGGAGAGCTGAGAAGGGGAGGAGAAAGTAAGGGGTACCTGAAATTAGAGAAGTCAATGTTCATACCGCTGGGGTGTAAACTACGCAAGCGAAATATGAGGTGCTGCTCCTGCAATTTACGGTGGGACTCACTCTGGCCATGGAGGAGGCCCAGGACAGAGAGGTCGGATTCGGAATGGGAGGGGGAGTTGAAGTGCTGAGCCACCGGGAGATCAGGTTGGTTATTGCGGACCCAGCGGAGGTGTTGGGCGAAGCGATCGCCAAGCCTACGCTTGGTCTCACCGATGTAGAGCAGCTGACACCTGGAACAGCGGATGAGGTTGGAGGAGGTGCAGGTGAACCTCTGCCTCACCTGGAAAGACTGCTTGGGTCCTTGGATGGAGTCGAGGGGGGAGGTAAAGCAACAAGTGTCGCATTTCCTGCGGTTGCAAGGGAAAGTGCCCGGGGAGGGGGTGGTTCGGGTGGGAAGGGACGAATTGACCAGGGAAGAATGTTGTTCAGCTTGAAGAGTGCAGAGAAGATTTACGAGGATGTTGCCAGGGCTCGAGGGCCTGAGCTGTAGGGAGAGGTTGGGCAGGCTATAACTCTATTCCTTGGAGCGCGGGAGGATGAGGGGTGATCTTATAGAGGTGGACAAAATCATGAGGGGAAAAGACGCGGAAAATGCATGAAGTATTTTTCCCAGAGCAAGAGAATCAGGAACCGGAGGCAGCCATGATGGAGTCAATGGAAGGGAGATTGGTTTGAAACACAGAAACACAGAAAATAGTTGCAGGAGTAGGCCATTCGGCCCTTCGTGCAGCACTGCCATTCAATATGATCATGGCTGATCATCCACAATCAGTACCCCGTTCCTGCTTTCTCCCCATATCCCTTGATTCCGTTAGCCCTGAGAGCTAAATCTAACTCTCTCTTGAAAACATCCAGTAAATTAGCCTCCGTGGCAGAGAATTCCACAGATTCACAACTCTCTGGGTGAAAAGGTTTTTCCTCATCTCAGTCATAAATGGCCTGCCCCTTATTCTTAAACTGTGTGACCCCTGGTTCTGGACTCCCCCAACATGGGGAACATTTTTCCTGCATCTAGCCTGTGCAATCCTTTAAGAATTGCATATGTTTCTATAAGATCACTCCTCATCCTTCTAAATTCCAGTGAATACAAGCCCAGTCTTTCCAATCTTCCCTCATATGACAGTCCCGCCATCCCGGGAATTAACCTCGTGAACCTACGCTGCACTGCCTCAATAGCAAGGATGTCCTTCCTCAGGAGACCAGAACTGCACACAATACTCCGGATATGGTCTCACCAGGGCCCTGTACAACTGCAGAAGTGTAGTTTGTAGTGAGATAATGGTCCAGGTTTCTTGATATTGATGCAACAATTGAACCGTGTTGTTGTATATAACATTTATATAACATATAACATTGTTTTACTCTAGTTGACACCCGTTAGGTGGTGGCCCAGTAGCGTAAGGGGTATAGTTGCTGCCTCACAGCGCCAGAGACCCGGGTTCCATCCTGACTATGGGTGCTGTCTGTACGGAGTTTGCACGTTTTCCCTGTGACCTTGTGGGTTTTCTTCAGGTGCTCCGGTTTCCTCCCACACGCCAAAGACCTGCAGGTTTGGAGGTTAATTGGCTTCTGTAAAATTGTAAATTGTCCCTGGTGTGTAGGATAGTGTTAGCGTAGGAGACGATCGCTGGTCGGCGCGGGCTTGGTGGGCCGAAGAAGCTGTTTCTGCGCTGCATCTCGAAGTCACAAGTTCACAAGTTAACAAGAGTAGAATTAGGCCATTCGGCCCATTGAGTCTACTCTGCCATTGAATCATGGCTGATCTTTGCCTCCTAATCCCATTTCCCTGCCTTCTCCCCATAACCCTTGACACCCGTTCTAATCAAGAATTTATCTATCTCCGCCTTAAAAATATCCACTGACTTAGCCTCCACAGCCCTCTGTGGCAATGAGTTCAACAGATTAACTACCCTCTGACTAAAGAAATTCCTCCTCACCTCCTTTCTAAAAGAGTGCCCTTTAATTCTGAGGCTGTGACCTCTGGTCCTAGACTCTCCCACCAGTGGAAACATCCTCTCCACATCCACTCTATCTCTGCCTTAAATTATTCTGTAAGTTTCTATGAGGTCCCCCCCCTCAGTCTAAAGTATGCGTTCTGATATACCAGAGGGATTCACAGCTAGAAGATAGACACAAAATACTGGAGTAACTCAGCAGGGCAGGCAGCATCTCTGGAGAGAAGGAATGGGTGACGTTTCGGGCCGAGACGCTTCTTCAAACTTCATAGCTAGATTCATAGCTGGATTCACAGCGAGGTTCCTTCGAGCTGTGTCTCTGATGAGGAAACACATCATTTGTGACTGTGTTAACATTGCGATAGTCTCTTTGAATTCACTGAAGCACAAGCTCACTGTCGCCAAATTTTGCTACGAGGGTAATTGTGAGTAATTGTTGCATTCTTCGTGAAACAATGCAGAAGGCAGTGCAGGATACAATGAACTATGTCGAGAGCGAGAAAGTCCCGTGGTATATTCTGAAATCTTTGAAGGAGGCAGTGCAAGCTGATAAGGAAATTAAGATAACATTTTTGGAAAGATAGGTTTATAAATAGAAGTGGCGAATAGAATGGATTTTTAATCTCTGCTTGGGGATAATTGTGGACACCAAATTTCACAAGAAAGTCGAGTCATTAGCAGAGGCGTTGAAATATATTCACAGTTGGGGTCTCGACCCGAAACAACACCCATTCCTTCTCTCCAGAGATGCTGCCTGTCCCGCTGAGTTACTCCAGCGTTTTGTGTCTATCTTCACAGTTGGGTTTGGGCAGGTTTTTTTGATTGCAGGGATGTCAACCCTCTTGGCTGGGAACGTTGTGCGGAGGTGGGAACTGCAGATGCTGACTTAAACCAAAGAAAGGCACAAAAGGCTGGAGTAACAATGAGACACAACAAGATGATTTTGAAGCTGGTGTGATCTCTCCAACTTCAAGTCACCCTTGCATCTGCTCTCCCTCCATCCCTCCCCCACCCAGCTTCAAAGTTGTCTTGTTTAAGAAGGAACTGCAGATGCTGGAAAATTGAAGGTAGACAAAAAATGCTGGAGAAACTCAGCGAGTGAGGCAGCATCTATCGAGCGAAGGAAATAGGCAAAGTATCGGGTCGAGACCCTTCCTCAGACAAGTTGTCTTGTTGAGTCTCATTGTCTGTAACTCATTTTCACCTGCATCTCACTGGGAGGTCAATAGACAATAGACAATAGACAATAGGTGCAGGAGTAGGCCATTCGACTCTTCGAGCCAGCACCGCCATTCAATGTGATCATGGCTGATCATCCCCAATCAGTACCCCGTTCCTGCCTTCTCCCCATATCCCCTGACTCCGCTATTTTTAAGAGCCCTATCTAGCTCTCTCTTGAAAGGATCCAGAGAACCTGCCTCCACCGCCCTCTGAGGCAAAGAATTCCACAGACTCACCACTCTCTGTGAGAAAATGTGTTTCCTCGTCTCCGTTCTAAATGGCTTACCCCTTATTCTTAAACTGTGGCCCCTTGGTTCTGGACTCCCCCAACATCGGAAACATGTTTCCTGCCTCTAGCGTGTCCAAGCCCTTAACAATCTTCAGGGTTTAATACAATCACGGGAGTCATGTGACCTTCCTGAAGCTCACCGAGGAAGTTCCTGGAACAAGGAACGCTAGTTATGTGGGAAGCCTGGGAAGGCTGAGAGTGTTCTCCCGACAGCAAAGAAGGTGAACAGGAGAAGACACAAAATGCTGGAGTAACTCAGCGGGTCAGCAAGCAGCTCAGGCGGTACGGTGGTACAGCGATAGAGGTGCTGTCTGTACGGAGTTTGTACGTTCTCTCGGTGACAGCGTGGATTTTCTCCAGTTTCCTCCCACACTCCAAAGGTTGGTAGGTGAATTTAGCTTCGGTTAAAAAGAATTGTGAAATTATCTCTAGTGTGTGTAGATAGTGTTGGTGCACAGGCATCGCTGGTTGGCACGGATTCGCTGGGCCGAAGGGCCTGTTTCTGCGCTGTATCTCTAAACTAAACTACACTACACTAAACACAGGAGAACATGGGTAGGTGATGTTTCAGGTCCCGACCATGTTCTCCAGAGATACTGCCTGACCCGCTGAGTTACTCCAGCACTCTGTGAAACGTCACCTATCCATGTTCTCCACAGATGCTGCCTGACCCGCTGAGTTACTCCAGCACTCTGTGAAACATCACCTATCCATGTTCTCCACAGATGCTGCCTGACCCGCTGAGTTACTCCAGCACTCTGTGAAACGTCACCTATCCATGTTCTCCAGAAACGCTGCCTAACCCGCTGAGTTACTCCAGCACCTTGGGTCTTCCATTGTAAACCAATATCTGCAGTCCCTTGTTTCTACAAGGTGAAAAGGAAACACTACAGGGATATTTATAACTGCAATCGATATTGCCGGAGTTACTGAGGTTAAGGTAATGGTTATACTGGTCCAGTAATCCAGAGATAGACACAAAATGCTGGAGTAACTCAGCGGGACAGGCAGGATCTCTGGAGAGAAACGTGGGTCGAGGCCCTTCTTCTGTCCGAAGATGGGTCGACCTGAAATGTCACCCATTCCTTCACTCCAGAGATGCTGCCAATGCTCGAGGGTCTGAGCTACAGGGAGAGGGTGAGCAGGCTAGGACCTTATTCCTTGTAACGCAGGAGGATGAGGGGTGATGTTATAGAGGTGTATAAATCATGAGGGGACTAGATCGGGTGAATGCACAGTCTTTTATCCAGAGTACGGGAATCAATAACCAGAGGACATGGGTTTAAGGTGAGAGGGGAAAGGTTTAATCTTTTTCGGGCAGAAGGTACAGAAGCTTGAAAGCGCACACCACCAGACTCAGGGACAGCTTCTTCCCCTCTGTTATCGGGCTTCTGAACGGCCCTTCCATAAGCTAGGGGACTGTCCGATTCACCTCTACCCCATTGCGGACATTGGACTTTGTCTGTGGAACTGATGCGCTACAATGCTGAGAACTATATTCTACACTCTGTATCTTCCCCTTTGCTCTACCTGTCGTACTGGAGTTTGAACTGATTGTATTTATAGATAGTATTATCGGAGATGATTGGATAGTTTAGCTTGGTTTAGAGATACAGTGTGGAAACAGGCCCTTCGGCCCACCAAGTCCGTGCCGACCAGCGATCCCCGCACATTAACACTACCCTACACACACTAGGGATCTTTTTACATTTATAACCAAGTCAATTAACCTACAAACTTGTAGTGTGGGAGGAAACAGAAGATCTCGGAGAAAACCCACGCAGGTCACGGGGAGAAGGTACAAACTCCGTACAGACAGCGCCCGTATTCAGGATCGAACCCGGGTCTCTGGCTCTGTGAGGCATAACTGTGCCACAACTGTCTTTGCAATTTGAGTTACCTTGACTGAATGCAACAATGTAGGAAAGAACTGCAGATGCTGGTTTAACAAGGAAAGACTCATAGTGCTGGAGTAACTCAGCGGGCCAGGCAGCAACTCTGGAGAACATGGACGGGTGATGTTTCGGGTTTGGACCCTTCTTCAGACTGAACACTCGAAACGTCACCCTATCCATGTTCTCCACAGATGCTGCCTGACCCGCTGAGTTACTCCAGCACTCTGTGAAACATCACCCATCCATGTTCTCCACAGATGCTGCCTGACCCGCTGAGTTACTCCAGCACTCTGTGAAACGTCACCTATCCATGTTCTCCACAGATGCTGCCTGACCCGCTGAGTTACTCCAGCACTCTGTGAAACGTCACCTATCCATGTTCCCCACAGATGCTGCCTGACCCGCTGAGTTACTCCAGCACTCTGGGAAACGTCACCTATCCATGTTCCGGCAGCATCTATGGAGCGAAGGAAATAGGCAACGTTTCAGCCCGAAACCCTTCCGGGTTTCGGCCCGAAACGTTGCCTATTTCCTTCAGGGTTTCGGCCCGAAAGGTTGCCCATTTCCTTCGCTCCACAGATGCTGCCTGACCCGCTGAGTTACTCCAGCACTCTGTGAAACGTCACCTATCCATGTTCTCCACAGATGCTGCCTGACCCGCTGAGTTACTCCAGCACTCTGTGAAACGTCACCTATCCATGTTCTCCACAGATGCTGCCTGACCCGCTGAGTTACTCCAGCACTCTGTGAAACGTCACCCATCCATGTTCTCCACAGATGCTGCCTGACCCGCTGAGTTACTCCAGCACTCTGGGAAACGTCACCTATCCATGTTCCGGCAGCATCTATGGAGCGAAGGAAATAGGCAACGTTTCAGCCCGAAACCCTTCCGGGTTTCGGCCCGAAACGTTGCCTATTTCCTTCAGGGTTTCGGCCCGAAAGGTTGCCCATTTCCTTCGCTCCACAGATGCTGCCTGACCCGCTGAGTTACTCCAGCACTCTGTGAAACGTCACCTATCCATGTTCTCCACAGATGCTGCCTGACCCGCTGAGTTACTCCAGCACTCTGGGAAACGTCACCTATCCATGTTCCGGCAGCATCTATGGAGCGAAGGAAATAGGCAACGTTTCAGCCCGAAACCCTTCCGGGTTTCGGCCCGAAACGTTGCCTATTTCCTTCAGGGTTTCGGCCCGAAAGGTTGCCCATTTCCTTCGCTCCACAGATGCTGCCTGACCCGCTGAGTTACTCCAGCACTCTGTGAAACGTCACCTATCCATGTTCTCCTCTGATGCTGCCTGACCCGCTGAGTTACTCCAGCACTCTATATTTCTGTTCAACAATGTAGACAGCTGACCGCACCACCATACAGCCCTAATAGCATGAAAAAACAAATCTACCTTCGGTACATGTGACAAGAAGAAACTTAAATCTAACAGTTGAATAGTTTCCTGCTGTTTAAGGTTTAAATCGAACCCTAAGGCAAGTATTGAAGTCCACTCCCATTGTCAACCAAATCTACAGCAAAGGGAAGACCACATCTCAGAGAAAACCGCAGGGACACTTCAAGGTGCGTGAATGATATTTGGACCAGACTGTTCCTCAAAGCAACCTCACCCCATCACTCATCAACTCCATCTACACTTCACTCTGCCTCGCCAAAGCAGCCAACATATTCAAGGCCCACTCAACACCTTGGTCATTTTCTCTGTTAGTTTTCAGTTTTAGTTTTCGAGATGCAGCATGGAAACGGGCCCTTCGGCCCACGCTGACCATCGGTCACCCGTTCACGCTAGTTCTATGCTATCCCACTTTCTCATCCACTCCCTACACACTAGGGGGCAATTTACAGAGGGGCCGATCAACCTACAAACCCGCACGTCTTTGGGACGTGGGAAGAAACTGGAGCACCCGGAGGATGCCCAGGTGGTCACAGGGAAAACGTGCAAACTCCACACGGACAGCACCCAAGGTCGGGATCTCCTCCCCTCTCCCGTGGGCAAATGATACGAAGCTTAGATGCACGAATCATCTGATTCAAGAACAGCTTCTCCCCTGTCGTTTTCAGGCTATTGAACAAACCTCTCACATGCTAAGGGTATGTTCCTCATCCTCCTATCTACCTCCTTGCACTTTTTTATCCGCACTTTCTCTGTGGCTGCAACACTATGTTCTGCACTCTGTTTCCTTTGCCTTGATGCACTACCCGATGTACACATATCTGGTATGAACTGCTGGGATAACACACAAGACAAAATCTTACATGGTATCGATCTACCATTAATCAGAGCAAATGATCAGGAAGGGTGTTTGGGGTTATGGGGAGAAGGCAGGAGAATGGGGTTGAGAGGGGAAGATAGATCAGTCGTGATTGAATGGCAGAGTAGAGTCGATGGGCCGAATGGTCTAATTCTGTTCTGAAAACTTAAGAATCTATGACTTTACTAGACTTTACTTGCACTAAATGGGCGCCTTCAGCCCACGTAGACCATCGATCACCTGTTCACACTAGTTCTATGCTAGTTCTGGCTCGAAGGGCCGAATGGCCTCCTCCTGCACCTATTTTTCTCTATATTTTTTTCTAAATGTTATTTCCTTTGTACTGCATCAGTACACTGTGGAAGGCTTGATTGGAATCATATGATGTATAGTCTTGCCGCTGACAGGATAGCACGCAACAACAAAAACTGTTCACTGTACCTCGGTACATGTGACAATAAACTAAACTAAACTAAACTATAGAAGATAGACACAAAATGCTGGTGTAACTCAGCGGGTCAGACAGCATCTCTGGAGACAAGGAATAGGTGACATTTCAGGTGAAGACCCTTCTTCAGACTAAACGAAACTATCTCAGTACATGGTTGGGTGGCATGATGGCGCAGCAGGAGAACTACTGTCTTACAGCGCCAGAGACTCGGGTTCGATCCCCATTGCCTGTACGGAGTTTGCACGTCCTCCCCGTGACCTGCGCAGGTTTTCTCTGAGATCTTCAGTTTCCTCCCGCACTCCAAAGACGTACAGGTTTGTAGGTTACCTGGCTTGGTATAAAATGTAAAATTGTGCCTAGTGTGTGTGTGTGTGTAGGGTGGTGTTGATGTGCGGGGATCGCTGGTCGGCGCGTATTCGGTGGGCCGAAAGGGCCTGTTTCCGCGCTGTATGTCTAAACCTAAACGGGACAATAATGGACCAATACCAACACCTGCAGAGAATCCACAAACATTGGACAACTTCTCACTATTTTTCTATGGGATCTAAAGATCTGCCTCTTGCTTCGCTGAATTGCTACCATGTGGTGTGACTTGGAATGTAGACTCATGCTACATGCAAAAATCATTTAACTTGCCAGATGTGACCTTTGCAAGCTATGTCCTTAAACAAATTGGATCTATCCGCAGTGTGTCGTGTTTTCTTATTCCTAACAGGAAGAATGTGCTCCCCGGCAAAGCGAGAACTATATTGCGTCTTCAGCCTTCAGTTTCATGGTGAGGTTAGGTTCACAAGTTCACAAGTTCATAAGTGATAGGAGCAAAATCAGGCCATTCGGCCCATTTGGGGCGGCACGGTGGCGAAGCGGTAGAGTTGCTGGCTTACAGCGCTTTGCAGCGTTGGACACCCGGGTTCGATCCCGACTACGGGTGCTGCCTGTACGGAGTTTGTACCTTCTCCCCGTGACCTGCGTGGGTTTTCTCCGAGATCTTCGCTTTCCTCCCACACTCCAAAGACGTCCAGGTATGTAGGTTAATTGGTTTGGTATAAGTGTAAATTGTCCCTAGTGTGTGTAGGATCGTGTTAATGTGTGGGGATTGCCGGTGGGTGTGGACTCAGTGGGCCGAAGGGCCTGTTTCCACGCTGTATCTCTAAACTAAACTAAACTAAAGTTTACTGTGCCATACAATCATGCCTGATCTATCTCTCCCCCCTAACCCCATTCTCCTGCCTTCTCCCCGTAAACTCTGACACCCGTACTAATCAATAATCTTCCTACCTCTGCCTTAAATATATCCACTGACTTGGCCCACACAGCCATCTGTGGAAATGAATTCCACAGATTCACCACCCTCTAGTTGAAGAAATTCCTCCCCATCTCATTCCTAAAGGAATGTCCTTTAATTCTGAGGCTGTAACCTCTGGTCCGAGAGTTTCCCACTAGTGGAAACATCCTCTCCACACATGCACCCTATCCAGGTTTGTTTTGATGAACAATGAGCAGAATTAGTATATGAGTGGGTATTAGAGTTAATGGTGTGATTTGGAGTTCCGTCACCATCTGCAACCCACCAGAATCTCTTTTATAATGAAGGCCCTCAGGCAGTATCACAAGGGTTCAAAAGGCAACCAACTCAGCTATTTTTTTTTTTGTCGAGGATTTGATTTAATTCCACACCATTCCATAACCCTTGGCTTTCAGACTTAGAGCTTGTTTCCAAATCACTTCCCACAGGTCTAAAGAGGAAGGAAATATCTGTCTGAAGAAGGGTTCTAAGCCAAAACATCGCTTATGTCTTTTCTCCAGAGATGCTGCCTGACCTGTTGGCAGCATTGACAGCAAATGACAGCATTTTAAGTAAGTAAGTAAGTTTACTGGCCAAGTATTCACATACAAGGAATTTGCCTTGGTGCTCCGCCCACAAGTAACAACATGACATACAGTGACAGTTACGAATGATTCAGAAAACACTAAACATTAATAATAATAAAACATTAATGATAAAACACCATTGATCAAGCATGTGAACCAACAAAATACCAGATCAAAGGGAGGCTACAGATTTTTGGCTGTTGAGTAGAGCAACTACTCGTGGATAAAAACAGTTTTTGTGTCTGGCTGTGGCAGCTTTGACAGTCCGGAGTCACCTTCCAGAGGGAAGTGATTCAAAGAGTTTGTGGCCAGGGTGAGAGGGCTGTCTTTGTGTCCATCTTCGGTTCCAACCAGCATCTGTGATTTCTACATGCACGTTTTTTTGTCGAGGTTCACCAACTTTGAAGAAGTTCTCCTCCTCTCTCTGACTGGAGTTCGTTATCCTCTCTTTTTAGTTTTTAGTTTAGAGATACAGCGCGGAAACATACCCATCGGCCCACCGAGCCCGCGCCGACCAGCGATCCCTGCGCACTAACACTATCCTACACACATGTAGGGACAATTTGCAATTTTACCGAAGCCTGTTTGTAGGTTAAATTCCACAGATACAAGTCAAGATAGTTTATTGTCGTGTGTCCCAGATAGGACAATGAAATTCTTGCTTTGCTTCAGCACAACAGAATATAGTAGGCATGAATACAGAACAGATCAGTGTGTCCATATACCATTATATATATATATATATACACACATGAATAAATAAACGGATAAAGTGCAAATAAACAGATAATGGGCTATTAATGTTCAGAGTTTTGTCCGAGCCGAGTTTAATAGCCTGATGGCTGTGGGGAAGTAGCTATTCCTGAACCTGGACGTTGCAGTCTTCAGGCTCCTGTACCTTCTACCTGAAGGTAGCGGGGAGATGAGTGTGTGGCCAGGATGGTGTGGGTCCTTGATGATGCTGCCAGCCTTTTTGAGGCAGCGACTGCGATAAATCCCCTCGATGGAAGGGAGGTCAGAGCCGATGTTGGACTGGGCAGTGTTTACTACTTTTTGTAGTCTTTTCCGCTCCTGGGAGCTCAAATTGCCGAACCAAGCCACGATGCAACCGGTCAGCATGCTCTCTACTGTGCACCTGTAGAAGTTAGAGAGAGTCCTCCTTGACAAACCGACTCTCCGTAATCTTCTCAGGAAGTAGACGCGCTGATGTGCTTTCTTTAAAATTGCATCATTGTTCTCGGACCAGGAAAGATCTTCAGAGATGTGCACGCCCAGCAATTTGAAGCTCTTGACCCTTTCCACCATCGACCCGTTGATATAAACGGGACTGTGGGTCCCCATCCCACCCCTTCCACCCTCTGACTAAAGAAATTCCACTTCATCTCCTTCCTAAAATTGTCCATTATCTCTGAGGCTACGATCCCTCGTCCTAGACTTTCTCACAAGTGGAAACATCTTCTCCACATCCACTCTGTCCAAGCCTTTCACTATTCCGTATGTTTCAATGAGGTTCCTGCCTCAGAGGGCGGTGGAGGCAGGTTCTCTGGATGCTTTCAAGAGAGAGCTAGATAGGGCTCTTAAAAATAGCGGAGTCAGGGGATATGGGGAGAAGGCAGGAACGGGGTACTGATTGGGGATGATCAGCCATGATCACATTGAATGGCAGTGCTGTCTCGAAGGGCCAAATGGCCTACTCCTGCACCTGTTGTCTATTGTCTATTGTCTATTGTCTACTGTTCCCCGTCATTCATCGAAACTCCAGCTAGTACAGGGCCTGTCTTTGGAGTGTGGGAGGAAACCGGAGCACCCGGAGAAAACCTACAGGGGTCACGGGAAGAACGTACAAACTCCGTGCAGACAGCACCCGTAGTCAGGATCGAACCCAGGTCTCTCTCACTGCCACCCCTCTGTGATTCCCAGTCTGAAGAAGGTGTTTGACCGATTATTTTTCTCCAGCGATGCTGCCTGGCTGGCTGAGTTACTCCAGCATTTTGTGTCTATATTTGGTGCAAAGCAGCATCTGCAATTCCTTCCGATACATGTAGTTAGGACGTATGACTTCCTTGAAAGGAACTGACAGCCCACTCTTAAGCTCATGAGGTCATAAGTGATAGGAGTGGAATTAGGCCATTCAGCCCCTCATTCAATCATGGCTGATCTATCTCCCCCTCCGAACCCCATTCTCCTGCCTTCTCCCCATAATTTCTGACACCTAATCAAAAGTCCATATACCACTGCCTTTCAAAAAAAGGCCGCCACAGCCTTCAGTGGCAAAAAAAATCCACAGATTCACCACCCTCTGACTAAAGAAATTCCTCCTCATCTCCTTCCTAAAAGATCGTCCATTAATTCTGAGGCTACGAACCCTAGTCCTAGACTCTCCCACTAGTGGAAACATCCTCTCCAGAGCCAGAGTGAGCACCACCGGAAATTGGAGGAAGAGCACCTCATATTCCGCTTGGGCAGTCTGCACCCTAGCGGCATAAACATTGAATTCTCCAATTTCCGGTAGCCCTTGCTGTCTCCTCCCCTTCTCAGCTCTCCCACAGCCCTCGGGCTCCTCCTCTTCCTTTTTCCTTTCTTCTCCCCGCCCCCCCCCCCCCCCACCTTACATCAGTCTGAAGAAGGGTTTCGGCCCGAAACGTTGCCTATTTCCTTCGCTCCATAGATGCTGCTGCACCTGCTGAGTTTCTCCAGCACTTTTGTCTACTCTCCACATCCACTCCGTCCAAGCCTTTCACTATTCTGTATGTTTCAATGAGGCCCCCCCTCATTCATCGAAACTCCAGCGAGTACAGGCCCAGTGCCGTCAAACGCTCGTCATAGGCTTCTCTAATCATCACTGTGTGCCCCAAGGATCTCAACACCTTGTCGAATCTCTCTGCTCTTCTACTGAACACACAGTCGGTGACTGACAATGCAGGAGGAACTCATTTGTAAATGAAAGGAGCGTTAATCTCGCAAAATATGTCATATTAAATCATTTATTTTCTCTGCGGCGGCAGCTTATTTACATAACAACGCTGAGCAAAGATGTGCCAACATGTTGCGAGTATCGTGTGATCTGAGACCACAGTAGAGTCTTGGCTCTGTTAGCTCACCGACATCTTATGATTAATGTGCAGGAAGGAACTGCAGCTGCTGGTTTAAACCGAAGATAGACACAAAATGCTGGAGTAACTCAGCGGGACAGGCAGCATCTCTGGAGAGAAGGAATTGGGTGACGTTTCGGGTTCGAGACCCTTCTTCAGACTGGTTAGGGATTAGGGAAATGAGAGATATAGACGGTGATGCGGAGAGATAAAGAACAATGACTGAAAGATAATGCAAAAAATATAATCAATCAATCAAGTTTTATTGTGTTAAAGAAGGAACTGCAGATGCTGGAAAATCGAAGGTACACAAAAATGCTGGAGAAACTCAGCGGGTGCAGCAGCATCTATGGAGCGAAGGAAATAGGCAACGTTTCGGGCCGAAACCCTTCTTCAGACTGATAGGGGGTGGGGAGAAGAAAGGAAAAAAGGAAAAAGGCGGAGGAGGAGCCTGAGGGCTGGGGGAGGGGAGGAGACAACCAGAGGGCTGATGAAGGGGAGGGGACAGCAAGGGCTAGCAGAATTGGGAGAATTCAATGTTCAAGCCCCCAGGATGTAGACTGCCCAAGCGGAATATGAGGTGCATTTCCTCCAATTTACGGTGTTGCTCGCTGTGGCCATGGAGGAGACCCAGGACAGAGAGGTCAGATACGGAATGGGAGGGGGAGTTGAAGTGCTGAGCCACCGGGAGGTCAAGTTGGTTAATGCGGACCGACCGGAGGTGTTCGGCGAAACGATCGCCAAGCCTCCGCTTGGTCTCACCGATGTAGATCAGCTGGCATCTAGAGCAGTGGATGCAATAGATGAGGTTGGAGGAGATGCAGGTGAACCTCTGTCGCACCTGGAACGACTGCTTGGGTCCTTGAATGGAGTCGAGGGGGGAGGTGAAGGGACAAGTGTTGCATCTCTTGCGGTTGCAAGGGAAAGTACCAGGGGAGGGGGTGGTATGGGAGGGAAGGGAAGAATTGACAAGGGAGTTACGGAGGGAGCGGTCTTTGCGGAAGGCAGACATGGGGGGAGATGGGAAGATGTGGCGAGTGGTGGGGTCACGTTGGAGGTGGCGAAACTGACGGAGGATCACTTGTTGTATGTGACGGCTGGTGGGGTGAAAGGTGAGGACTAGGGGGACTCTGCCCTTGTTGTGAGTGGGGGGATGGGGAGAGAGAGCAGTGTTGCGGGGTATGGCAGAGACCCTGGTGCGAGCCTCATCTATGGTGGAGGAGGGGAACCCCCGTTCCCTGAAGAATGAGGACATTTCAGATGCCCTGGTGTGGAACGCCAAGTTTTATTCGTCACTTGGACATAAGTGCAAATGAAATGAATTTGCCAGCAACGGTACAATGATAAAGAACACACAATACACAATACAAATTTAACACAAACATCCACCACAGCATTCATCACTGTGGTGGAAGGCACAACATTTGGCCAGTCCTCCTCCATTTTCGCCCGTGGTCTGGACCTCAACCCTCCGCAGCCGCCGCTGCGGGCATCCAGATTTACAGACGGGTAAAAGTCCAGGTAACTCCAGAATCGGTGCCTCCCCACCGGAGACCACGGCTTCAAGATGGTGTAGGCGACAAGCGATCCCCACACACTAGCACTATCCTACACACTCTGGGGACAATTTACAATTATACTAAGCCAATTAAGGTCTCGACCCAAAATGTCAGATATTCCTTCGCTCCATAGATGCTGCCTCACCCGCTGAGTTTCTCCAGCATTTTTGACAACCTACAAACCTGTACGTCTTTGGAGTGTTCAAGATTCAAGATTCAAGAGAGTTTATTGTCATGTGTCCCAGATAGGACAATGAAATTCTTGCTTTGATTCAGCACAACAGAATATAGTAGGCATGAATACAGAACAGATCAGTGTGTCCATATACCATTGTATAAATATATACACACATGAATAAATAAAACAGATAAAGTGCAAATGAACAGATAATGGGCTATTAATGTTCAGAGTTTTGTTCGAGTTGAGTTCAATAGCCTGATGGCTGTGGGGAAGTAGCTGTTTCTGAACCTGGACGTTGCAGTCTTCAGGCTCCTGTACCTTCTACCTGAAGGTAGCAGGGAGATGAGTGTGTGGCCAGGATGGTGTGGGTCCTTGATGATGCTGCCAGCCTTTTTGAGGCAGCGACTGTGGGGTGGGGGGAAACTGGTGATCTAATCCTGGTCAGGCCGTCCAACCTCCCTGGCACGGTGGGCCGAAGGGCCCGTTCCCGCGCTGTATCTCTAAAGTCTTAAGTCTGAATCATTGCTCAAGTCGATAGTGCACCTATCTTGTTTTATCAACGGCCTCTTAGCGTGTGTTTTTTTTGTGGATCAATGGTCTAGTGCTGCCCATCGTGCATATTTGTTTGCACTTCATCAAATCTCATCCTGACAATGAAATGTTATGACTCTGGGAATTGAAGAGGTGGTGAGGTTACTTTGCTGCGGACACCTGCTCCTCCCACCCACTCACCCAGGGCTAGACTGCAGTTTCCTTGCACCCATTGAAACCTTCAGGATGCCTGGACAGTAAAGCAACGTATTGTAGGTAGACAAAATTGCTGGAGAAACGCAGCGGGTGCGGCAGCATCTATGGAGCGAAGGAAATAGGTGACGTCTCGGCCCAAAAAACGTTGCCTATTTCCTTCGCTCCATAGATGCTGCTGCACCCGCTGAGTTTCTCCAGCAATTTTGTCTACCTTCGATTTTCCAGCATCTGCAGTTCCTTCTTGAACAAGCAACTAATTGTGGCGCTCTAACCCACCGATTTTTCTAAGTTTCAACTCTGAAGAACCATCCCGACACGGAACGTCACCTATCCATGTTCTCCACAGATGCTGCCTGACCTGCTGAGTTACTCCAGCACTCTGTGAAACGTCACCTTTCCATGTTCTCCACAGATGCTGCCTGACCCGCTGAGTTACTCCAGCACTTTTTGTCTTTTTTTGTAAACCAGCATCTGAAGTTCCTCATGCCTACAAATCAAGTTTATTGCACGGTGGCGCAGCGGTAGAGTTGCCAGAGACACGGGTTCAATCCTGACTCCAGGTGCTGTCTGTACATTCACCCCCTGATCACTTGGGTTTTCTCCGGGCGCTCCGGTTTCCTCCCACACTCCAAAGACGTACAGGTTTGTAGGTTAATTGGCTTCGGTAAGTTGTAAAATATTCCCGACTATGTAGGATAGTGTTAGTATATGGGGTGATTGCTGGTCGGTGTGGACTCGGTGGGCCGAAGGGCCTGTTTCCATACTGTATCTCTAAACTAATCTAAACTAAACTAAACTAAACTAAACTAAACCAAACTCCAAAGATGTACAGGTTTGTAGGTTAAATGACTTCTGTAAATCATAAATTGTCCCTACTGTGTATAGGATAGTGTTAGTGTGTGGGGATTGCTGGTCGGCGCGGGCTCGGTGGGCCGAAGGGCCTGTTTCCATGCTGTATCTCTAAACTAAACTAAACATGAGTCAAGTTATTCTACCAAGTATTTATCCAATTCCTCATTCAAGAGTTAATGGAAATCATTTGAAATCTTTTACAGCCCTTTTCTCAATAATTTCTCTAATAAGGCACTTGCCAAAATGCATCAGTTCTTGCATTGTGTGAGCATGTTTTAACTTAATAAAACTGTGCATTATTTATGCTGCCTGGAATTTCAAGATCTGGATCGAGTTTCTGTTCAGACTTTTGTCTGTTAAAAGGAAATTATTTTCTGATAACATGACCTCCGTACTTAGTTTTAAGTTGTCAAAGCAACATTTAGTTCAGGCCTTACTCCAATGTGGCATAAGGTCATAAGGTCATAAGTGATAGGAGAAGAATTAGGCCATTTGGCCCATCATGTCTACTCCATCATTCAATCATGGCTGATCTATTCTAACTCCATTCTCCTGCCTTCTCCCCCTTACCTCTGAACACCCGTACTAATCAAAAATCTATCTATCTCTGCCTGAAAAATATCCACTGACTTGGCCTCCACAGCCGTCTGTGGCAAAGAATTCCACAGATTCACCAACTTCTGATTAAAGATGTCAGTAACCTTTTGAATGCAAAATGCCCAAAATGTTCAATCTTGTTTCGAAATTCTCACAACTTGGAGGAAATATAAGTTCATACATTCATGTCATGGGAGCAGAATTAGGCCATTCTGCCCATCATGTCCACTCCGCCATTCAATCTCTCCCTCCTAACCCCATTCTCCTGTCTGGATTGAGTGCATGTGGAGAGGATGTTTCCACTAGTGGGAGAGCCATCGCTTCAGAATAAAAGAACTTACCTTTAGAAAGGTGAGGAGGAGGAATTTATTGAGTCAGAGGGTGGTGAATCTGTGGAAGTCTTTGCCACAGACGGCTGTGGAGGCCACAAGTCAATGGGTATTTTTAAGGTTGTGATTGATAGATTCTTGATTAGTACGGGTGTCAGGGGTTATGGGGAGAAGGCAGGAGAATGGGGTTGAGGGGAAAAGATGAATCAGCCATGATTGAATGGCGGAGTAGACTTGATGGGCCGAATGGCCTAATTCTGCTCCTATCACTTATAAACCTGTGGCAGTCTTAGTTCCCCATCCCAGACTCAATTGCTGGCAAACCTCTTGTTTGTGTTCATAATCATTCAACCATGTCAGAGGTGTCACAAACCTGACATGAAGAACATTTTGACTTTTTGCTAGATACTTAAGAGAACAAAACCAGGTAGGAGTAAAGCCTGAAACGGACTTAATTAAATAATATTCAAAGGATCACTTACGTTTCTTCTGGTGGTCCATTGTTCCATGTCTCTAGTGACTCTCACCAACTTCTCATGATGCACCGTAGAGAGAGCGATGTCGGCTTGCATCACAGCTTGGTTTGGGAACAGCTCTGCACAAGCGCGCAAGAAATTGCCGAGAGCGTGGATGTAGCCCAGTCCGTCACACAGACCACACTCCCCACCATTGTAGATGTAGCCCATTCCATCACACAGACCACACTCCCCACCATTGTAGAGGTAGCCCAGTCCGTCACACAGACCACACTCCCCACCATTGTAGAGGTAGCCCAGTCCATCACACAGACCAAACTCCCCACCATTGTAGATGTAGCCCGGTCCGTCACACAGACCACACTCCCCACCATTGTAGAGGTAGCCCAGTCCATCACACAGACCACACTCCCCACCATTGTAGATGTGGCCCAGTCCATCACACAGACCAAACTCCCCACCATTGTAGATGTGGCCCAGTCCATCACACACAGACCACACTCCCCACCATTGTAGATGTAGCCCAGTCCGCCACACAGACCAAACTCCCCACCATTGACTCCATCTACACTTCACGCTGCCTCAGTAAATCGGCAACCTTGATCAACGATCTTTCCCTGCTCAGTCATTCCTTGTTCTCTCCACCACCACGTGGCAGAAGATGCAGAAGGGCATCACGGTGGCGCAGCGGTAGAGTTGCTGCCTCACAGCGCTGGCAGCGCTGGAGACCTGAGTTCGATCCCGACCGTGGTTGCTGTCTGTACGGAGTGTGTACGTTCTCCCTGTGACCTGCGTGGGTTTTCCCTGAGACCTTCAGTTTCCTCCCACACTCCAAAGTTTTGTTTTTTGTTTTTTTGTTTTTGTTTATTTTATTAGAAGTTAATACAATACAAAACAATACAGTGGTACCTAATTTTAGGTGCCAACTATGTCATAACATAATGCATTCTATGTACAACCTCTAGTTTTATGTTTTTGAAAAGGAGGTAAAAAAATTAAAAAAAATAAAGAAAAAAAATAGAGAAAAGAAAGAGGAAAAATAAATAGTAGAAAATAGAAAAACGTGAAGTGTGTATATAAGAAAAGAAAAAAATAGAAAGTAGAAATAGTAGAAAAAGACCCTTAAAAAAGAAATTTTCAAATCTTTGTT
>CM075985.1:2331103-2370744 GCA_038087875.1 Malacoraja senta
TCGTCCACCGAGTCCGCGCCGCCCAGCGATCCCCGCACACTGGCACTATCCTACACACACCAAGGACAATTTACAATTTGCTGAAGCCAATCAACCTGCAAACCTGCACGTCTTTGGAGCGTGGGAGGAAACCGGAGCACCCGGAGAAAACCCACGCAGTCACGGGGAGAACGTGCAGGATTCAGATGAGATTCACATTTATTGTCGCATGTACCACTTAAGGCACAGTGATATTTGAGTTACCATGCAGCCATGCAATGAAAAGAATACAACACAATGAAAAGAGGAACAATGGAACTTAACTTAAACATCCAGTGATATGGAAGGGTGAGGTGTGATCACTGTGATGGAAGGCAATAAAGTTCAGTCAGCCTTCCTCCTTTTCCGTACAAACAAAGATCTCGGAGAAAACTCTCGCAGGTCACGGGGAGAACGTGCAAACTCCGTACAAGCAGCACCCGTAGTCAGGATCGAACCCGGGTCTCTGACGCTGTAAGGCAGCAACTCTACCGCTGCGCCATCGGGCTGCCCTGGTATTTGTTTTCTTAAGGGTGAGGACTTCACAATGTCTAACATTTGAGGCTATTTTGTCTGGAAACGCCCGTTCAGAGGTGAAAAGACAGTCTTGAAGTAGAGAAAGGTGAACACGGAAGGTATCAGGAGCATTTCTACAAGAATGTTTGTCTGTGCCCCTGAAGGCTTGCTATTATTCAAGTTTTAAATGACTATAAAGAGGGTTGAAGGTAGACAAGAATGCTGGAGAAATTCAGCGGGTGAGGCAGCATCTACGGAGTGAAGGAATAGGTGATGTTTCAAAATCCAGCGGTGACAAGAAAATGTTGCGACACTTGAAAAAACACCGCGAGTCAACACGTCATCACGCCGCGTCACGCCACAATTTTTCGGTGACCTGATACGTCAGTCAATGATGCCAGCAGTCGCCGAAAAAATCGCCAAGTGGGACAGGCCCTTGAGAATTTCATTATTCTATCTGGGACACACGACAATACAACACGCTAGACTCCTGATCTTGAGTCTGAAGAAGGGTCTCGACCCGAAACGTCGCCTATTCCTTCGCTCCATAGATGCTGCTTCACCCGCTGAGTTTCTCCGGCATTTTTGTCTACCTGCAATTTTTCCAGCATCTGCAGTTCTTTCTTAAACAACTTGACTCTTGATCTGTGCTTTTCACACCTTACCCTTCCATATCTCTAGACTCCCTCTCCCCTGACTCTCAGTCTGAAGAAACATAGTAAATAGGTGCAGGAGTAGGCCATTCGGCCTTTCGAGCCAGCACTGCCATTCTATATGATCATGGGTTATCATACAAAATCAGTACCCCGTTCCTGCTTTCTCCCCATATCCCTTAATTCCCCTAAGAGCTAAATCTAACTCTCTCTTGACCCGAAATGTCACCCATTCCTTCTCTCCAGAGATGCTGCCTGGTCCGCTGAGTTGCTCCAGCACTTTGCGTCTATCTTTGGTGTAAACCACCACCTGCAGTTCCTTCCTACACTGTTCATTCGTATTGGCTGGGTCGGTGAGCTTGCATTTAGGGTGGTGAGTGTGGGAAGATGCAGCTAGGGGTGGTGGTGGTGGTGGAGGCAGATACGACAGCGGAGTTCAAGAGACTGTTGAATGGGCACATGAATATGCAGGCAGTGGAGGATACGGATTATATGCTGGCAGATAAAAGTTGTTCTTGGAATCATCCAAGTCCAAAGACGTGCAGGTTTGTAGGTTAATTGGCTTGGTATAAATGTAAATTGTCCCCTAGTGTGTGTAGGATAGTGTTAGTGTGCGGGATCGCCGGTCGGTGCGGACTCGGTGGGCCGAAGGGCCAGTTTCCACCCTGTATCTCTCAACTGAACTAAACTAATCGTGTTCAGCACGGACATTGTAGGCCAACCGTTGATCCATTTAGTTTAGATTAGAGATACAGCGCTGAAACTGGCCTTTTGGCCCACCGTGTCCGCGCCGACCAGCGATCCCTGCACGCTAACACTATCCTACACACACACACACACACTAGGGGATAATTTACACTTATACCGAGTATACAAATCCAAGCCAATTTTCCTACAAAATCTGCAAGTCTTTGGAGTGTTGGAGGAAACCGGAGCACCTGGAGACAACCCACGCGGGTCACGGGAGAACGTACAAACTCCGTACAGACAGCACCCGTAGTCGGGATTGAACCGGGTCTCTGGCGCTGTAGGACAGCAACTCTACCGCTGTGCCACCGTGCCAACCCTAAGTCAAAGAGATTCTTTGAACAGTGGAATAATGTCAATAGGAACCGACAGGAATGTCACTGTCAAGGGGAGAACATGCAAACTCCACTGTAAAACCTTAATTCTTTGATCTTTTAAACTGTATCTACCTCCATCTTAATCTGTATCTAACTCCATCTTAAATTCCTTGCCAGACATAAAACAGTTTTTATCCACGAGTAGTTGCTCTACTCAACAGCCAAAAATCTGTAGCCTCCCTTTGATCTGGTATTTGGTTGGTTCACCTGCTTGATCGATGGTGTTTTATCATTAATGTCTTATTATTATTAATGTCTAGTGTTTTCTGAGTCATTCGTAACTGTCACTGTATGTCATGTTGTTACGTGGGCGGAGCACCAAGGCAAATTCCTTGTATGTGAATACTTGGCCAATAAACTTACTTACTTATTTTTTTTTTTACTTAAGGATATCTAATGATCCAGCCTCCATCAGCCTCAGGGACTGGACATTCCAGAGATTCACTGCCCGCTAAGTGTAGCAATCTTGACCACACCTCAGTTTTAAATGACTGGACCATTACTTGTTGCCTGCAACACTAGAAATATCCCAATTAGCTACTCAACCTTTGTTGAATATTCCATTAAATCCCTTGCCTGTAACAAACAATGGAGATGTTTGTTTTGTTTGCATAGACTTGTTAGCAGTTCCACAGAGACAGAGGTGGCTGGTGCGTATATCAATTACAAATGAAACATTCAACAACAGATCATTCTTAATTTACATGCTTATGAAAGAACTGCAGATGCTGGAAAAATCACTGCAGATGCTGGAAAAATCAAAGGTGGACAAAAATGCTGGAGAAACTCAGCGGGCGAGGCAGCGTCTATGGAGCGAAGGAATAGGTGACGTTTCGGGTCGGATCTGCAGTTCTTTCTTAAACAAGGGATTTGCTAGAGTCGCTGCCTCAAAAGGCAGCCGGCATCATCGGAGACCCACACCGCCCTGGCCACGCTCTCAGTTCACCCCTGCCATCGGGAAGAAGGTTCAGGAGCCTGAAACCTGTAACGTCCAGGTTCAGGAACAGCTCCTTCCCCACAGAAAAAAATGTTGATGCATGTAGCCATAAAGGAACTATGGATGCTGGTATACACCAAAGATAGACACAAAGAAGATAGACACAAAATGCTGGAGTAACTCTGCGGGACAGGCTGCATCTCTGGAGAGAAAAGGAGTGGGTGATGTTTTGGGTTGAGACCTTTCTTCAGATCAAAGGGCCAGTCCCACTGTACGAGCTAATTCAAGAGTTCTCCCGAGTTTCCCCTGATTCGAACTCGGAGAATTACGGCAATAGCCGCTCGTAGGTACTCGGGGCTCTCGTGGACATTTTTTCACAGCGCTGAAAAAACTTCACGAGTTTCCGCGTTTCCCGAGTACCTGCCGTTAGCATTACGAGCCGCTACGAGACATCCACGAGCTCCGACGTGCCCGCTACGTACATTCTACGTACCTACCACGAGTTTTGAATTTTTTTAAACTCGGGAGAGCTCTTGAATTACCTCGTACAGTGGGTCAGGCCCTTTACTCAGCGGGTCTGGCAGCATCTCGGGAGAAAAAGAATGGGTGAGGTTCTGAAGAAGGGACCCGACCCGAAATGTCACACGTCATCTGCAGTGGCAGATGGAATCCAGCACAGCAAAGTGTGAAGTCGTGCATTTTGGTAGTAGGAATAAAGGCGTTGACTATTTTCTAAATGGGGTGAGAATTTAGCAATCGGAGGAGCAAAGGGACTTGGGAGTGCTTGTGCAGGATTCCTAAATTGTTAGTCTGCAGGTCGAATCGGCAGTAAACAGAAGGCAAAGGCAATGCGAGCATTTATTTCAAGACGGGCTTGTATACAAAAACAAGGATGTAATGCGGAGGCTCTATACAGCGCTGGTCAAGCTGCATTTGGAGTTTTTCTTTTAGTTCAGTTGAGTTCAGAGATACAGCGTGGAAACCGCGCCGTCCAGCGACCCCCACACACTAACACTATCCTATACCCACTAGGGACAGTTTTTACATTTACTGAGCCAATTAAGCTACATACCTGTACATCTTTGGAGTGTGGGAGGAAACCGAAGGATCTCAGAGAAAACCCACGCAGGTTTGTTAGCAGTTTTGGGCTCCATATCTGAGGAAGGATGTGCTGGCTCTGGATAGGGTCCAGAGGAGGTTTACGAGAATGATCCCAGGAATGAGTGGTTAACCTATGATGGGCGTTTGACGGCACTGGGCCTGTACTCGCTGGAGTTTAGAAGGATGAGGGGGGGGACCTCGTTGAAACTTACCGAATAGTGAAAGGCCTGGATAGAGTGAATGTGGAGAGGATGTTTCCACTAGTGGGAGAGGCTAGGACCAGAGGTCACAGCCTCAGAATTAAAGGACGTTCCTTTAGGAAGGAAATGAGGAAGAATTTCTATAGTCAGAGGGTGGTGAATCTGTGGAATTCACAGGCAGTGGAGGAGGCCAGGCTAATGAATATTTTTACGCCAGAGATTGGCAGGTTCTCTATTAGAATGGGTGACAGAGGTTATGGGGAGAAGGCAGGAAATTGGAGTTGAGAGAGAGAGATAGATCAGCCATTATTGAATGGCGGAGTGGACATGATGGACCGTACGGCCTAATTCTGCTGCTAGAACCTATGAGCTTATGAACTTAGTGACCGATGGAAAATTTCAATCGCCATTTCCAGCACCTGAATGAAATGGAGAAACATCGTCTAAGAATGAAAGGCCCGTTTCTGTTGGATTAGTGAAAGATTCCTTCCTTTTCACTAAAATGGCCTCTGGTAAAAATTAGTAACTGAAACGAACTCAGTGCTTTGCATCTCGTGACATTTGATGCGCTTATGGGAATCATTTTTACCATTTCATGTAAATGATTCCCGATTCATTTGCCTTTTCTTTGGCTGTCAAAGTGCCTCCAACAGTCAGCCCTTGCAAAACACCTGGAAGCGTTCATTTTTTATACCACGTGTCCTCCAGTGATTAGTTTAGTTTAGTTTAGTTTACTACCTCCCCAGAGTAGGGGAATCGAGAACCAGAGGACATAGGTTTAAGGTGAAGGGACAAAGATTTAATAGGAACTTGCCCATAAGGGGTGACCTTTTCATGCCAAGAGTGGTAGGTGTTTGGAAAGAGCTGCCGGAGGAGGTCGTTTTTTTTTCAGAGATACTGCGCAGAAACAGGTCCTACGGCCCATTGAGTCTGCACCGACTAGCGATCACCGCACATTAAAAGCCCTGTCCCACTGTACGAGATAATTCAAGAGTTCTCCCGAGTTTGCCCTGATTTGACTCTGAGATTTACGGTAATGGCCGCTCGTAGGTACTCGGGGCTCTCGTGGACATTTTTCAACATGTTGAAAAATCTTCACGAGTCTTTCCGAGCTTACCGCGTTTCCCGAGTTCCTGCCGTTAGCGTTACGAGCCGCTAAGAGACGTCCCGAGCTCCGACGTACCCGCTACGTACATTCTACGTGCTTACCACGAGTTTGATTTTTTTTTAACTCGGGAGAGCTCTTGAATGAACTCGTACCGTGGGACAGGGCTATAACATTACCCTACGAGGGATAATTTACAACTTAACCAAGCCAATTAACCTATAAACATGTACGTCTTTGGAGTGTGGGATGAAACTGGAGATCCCGGAGAAAACCCACGCAGGTCACGGCGAGAACGTACAAACTCCGTACCGGCAAGCACCCGCAGCCAGGATCAAACCCGGGTCTCTGGCGCTGTGAGGCAGCAACTCTACCGCTGCGCCACCATGCCGACCTAAAGTTGGGGCAGGGATTATCGCAACATTTAAGAAACATTTGGACAGGTCAAAGTCAAAGTCAAAGTCAATTTTATTCATCACATACACCTGAAGGTGCTGTGAAATGAGGTTTTGAACTTATGAACATAGTGGCTGACGGAAAATTTGAATCGCCTTGAATCATTTGATGGAGAATTTGGTACATGGATAGGACAGGTCTAGAGGGATGTGGACCAAAAACATGGGCAGGTGGGACTAGTGTAGGTGGGACATGTTGGGCGGTGTGGGCAAGTTGGGAGGAAGGGCCTGTTTCAACACTGTATCACTCTAGGACTCTAATTTGTCTTTCCTCAGGAATAAAGGAAAGGATTGTGATCGATAGGGTGTACTTCAGGGCAATGTATCTGGTCTGTCAGCCAACATTTTAAGTAACGGTAGACAAAAATGCTGGAGAAACTCAGCGGGTGAGGCAGCATCAATGGAGCAAAGGAATAGGTGACGTTTCGGGTCGAGTGATGTGGAGGTGGGGTGGGGGGCGGACAGGAAGCAGAAAGGAAGAGGCGGAGACAGTAGGCTGTGGGAGAGCTGGGAAGGGGAGGGGTCACCCGCTGAGTTCCTCCAGCATTTTTGTCTACCTTCGATTTTTCCAGCATCTGCAGTTCTTTCTTAAAAATTTTCAGTGAGGCTGATTATAAAACTAGTCTTGGATTTCAGCCACATAGGGTTCTCTCTGCAAAAGTACTCAATCCCTCCTGTAGCCCAGCTGACTGCTTCATCTAAGAAGACGAACGTTCCACCTGTGACTCTGATACCCTCCACCATTTAAGGAACAGCGAAAGCAAGCGTCACACTCTAGTGAACATTTGGCCCTGTGAAACTACGGGATGCATTTTAAAGAAGGAAACACTGTGCGTTGAAGTTATTAGGACTGAGTGTTCTTGCACTGTTGTAAACATACCTGACTTGGAGTGCCCGAAGTTCCGACAGAGGTTGCGAAAATGTTGACCCATGTTTCATACTAACCTACTGGGAGAGTCCAGGACTAGAGGTCGCAGCCTCAGAATTAAAGGACGTTCTTTCAGGAAGGAGATGAGGAGACATTTCTTTACTCAGAGGGTGGTGAATCTGCGGAATTATTTGCCATAGAAGGCTGTGGAAGCCAGGTCGGTGGATATTTTTTAAGGCTGGGATTGATAGATCTTGATTAGTGCGGGTGACAGGGGTTATGGGGAAAAAGGCAGGAGAATGGGGTTAGGAGAGATAGATCAGCCATGATGGAATGGCGGAGTAGACTTGATGGGCTGAATGGCCTGATTCTGCTCCTTCACCTATGGCCTCCTCACGTCCGTGAATTTATCAACAATATGCCTCGTTTAAAGAAATGAGAGCTATTGGGTGATCCATCTGGTATCTACTTACACAGATACAAATACACTGGTCTGAAGAAGGGTCTCGACCCAAAAAGTCACCCATTCCTTCTCTCCAGAGATGCTGCCTGTCCCTCCGAGTTACTCCAGCATTTTGCATCTATACACAGATCGATCACTGAGTTATGAATTTTTACAATTAACATGGTTAGAGCCTGCACACACAATATGTTTGGAGTTGACTCTGTTTTTCAGATTTTTGTTCTTTCAACAAGACAGTTTTAGATTTTAACTGGGAGTCCACTACATGTTTCTGTCTGTTTTTCAACATTAACCTCGTAGAGCAGATTCATAAAACACAGAACATTATACAGCACAACAACAGGCCATTCGGCCTACAACGCCTGTGCTGAGCATGATGCCAGGAAAGATAGACAATAGACAACAGACAATAGGTGCAGGAGTAGGCCATTTGGCCCTTCGAACCAGCACCGCCATTCAATGTGATCATGGCTGATCATCCACAATCAGTACCCCGTTCCTGCCTTCTCCCATATCCCCTGACTCCGCTATCGTTAAGAGCCCAATCTAGCTCTCTCTTGAAAGTATCCAGAGAACCAGCCTCCACCGCCCTCTGAGGCAGAGAATTCCACAGACTTACAACTCTCTGTGAAATAGTGTATCCTCATCTCCGTTCTAACTGGCTTACCCTTATCCTTAAACAGTGGCCCTTGGGTCTGGACTCCCCCAACATCAGGGACATGTTACCTGCCTCCAGCTTGTCCAAACCCTTAATCTATATATTACTTAAAGTCTGATCTTGACCACTTCCTGTTGTTCTGTATATTGATTTTAGAAAATACGCTGCCACATACGGCTGTGGTTTTTGGCCATCTTAGTCAGAGTCCCCTTCCGCTGTGCAGGACAAGAGGATTTTTGCCATCGGTGAGAAATAAAAGAGTTATTAGTGTATAAAAAAAGGTTGAGATTCTCTCTCCTGAAGGCCACGCCCCTTCCAGAGGGACTATAAAACACGGAAGTGTTGAGTGCCTCAGTCAGTCTCTGCAAGATGGGGGAGCGAGAGGGTCACGTCTCTCAGTCTGAGCTGTGAATAACACTGAACACATGTCTACTAAACTGTGAGTGGTTTTACTGATCTGTCAGTGCCCTTAATGTGGTTTGAAAATATAGTTTGGAAATGCTAAAGCTGTGTTGCCTAATTAAAGTTGCCTTGCCTATAAAAGTTGCCTTGCCTAATTAAAGTTGCCTTGCCTAATTAAAGTTGCCTTGCCTAATTAAAGTTGCCTTGCCTATAAAAGTTGCCTTGCCTAATTAAAGTTGCCTTGCCTAATTAAAGTTGCCTTGCCTTTTATATAATTAAAAGTCTAATCTTGACCACTTCCTGTCTATGCTTCATATTAATTTTAGAAAAAAAACACTACCACATACGGCTGTGATTTTTGGCCATCTTACTCAGTCCCCCTCCGCTCATCAGGTGCCGAGGATTTTTCCCATCGATGAAAAATAAAAGAGTTATTAGTGTTTAAAAAATGTTGAGATTCTCTCTCCTATCAATCATGCCATGAAGGCCACGCCCCTTCTGGTGGGAGGGGGAGGGACTATAAAACCCAGAAGTGTGGGCGTGGCTCAGTCTCTGCAAGATGGAAGAGGGAGAGGTCACGACTCGCTGTCTTTAATGGCCTTGCACCCTGCTTGAAATGGTAAGAAACTGCACTTGAATTTGGTCGCCTTGCACCCTGCTTGAAATGGAATTTCAAGGAATAGCCATGAGTCAACTGCCAGCCCACCAGCCGTGAGTGAATGAGCTGCCAGCACAACAGGCTTGAGTGACTGAGCCGCCAGCCCAAGAATCCATTGGGCCCACAATGTCCATACTAGCCCTCGTGAAAACAGTCCCTTCAGCCCACAACACCCATACTAGTGTTCCAGAAAGCCCCCCACCCCCACTGGCCACCAATATTGGAATTGGTGGAGAGGTGGAATATTGCGTTGGGGAACCAGCCCTCCCGTATTATGCTGGGACCCAATGGGTCCCACTTTAGTCTAGTAATCTTATATGTTTCAATAAGATTCCCTCTCATCCTTCTAAACTCCAGAGTGTACAAGCCAAGCCGCTCCATTCTCTCAGCATATGACAGTCCCACCATCCTGGGAATTAACCTCGTAAACCTACGCTGCACTCCCTCAATAGAAAGAATATCCTTCCTCAAATTAGGGGACCAAAACTGCACACAATACTCCAGGTGTGGTCTTACTAGGGCCCTATATGTGGAGGCTTTGGAGAGGCAGGTTGAAGAGAAGAGAGAGCGAGTGTTTACTGGGTAATACGTACCGAAACGGAACAATGAAATTCTTACTTACAGTTCTCAAGTTGCTGCTGATGTGGATGTCGAGGAACAAGGTGTTGGGGTTTACGGGGGGAAGGCAGGAGATATGGGGTTGGGAGGGAAAGATAGATCAGCCATGACTGAATGGCAGGGTAGAATTGATGGGGCCGAATGGCCTAATTGTGCTCCTACCACTTATGAACTCATGAAGAACATGGACCTGTTGACCATCTTCGCGACAATTCCACTGAGTTCCGCCAGCACTTTCTGTTTCGATGTTGTCAAGCTGGAAAGGGTGCAGAGACGATTTACGAGAATGTTGCCGGGACTTGAGGGCCTGAGCTGTGGGGCAAAATGAGACAGTTGCGGGATAGAAATGCATTCCTTGGAGTGCAGGAGGCTGAGGGGTGATCTCATAGAGTTGTGTAAGATCAGGAGGGGAATAGATTGGGTGAATGCACGGAATCTTTTTCCCAGGGGAAGGGTTAAGAGCCAGTGAACATCGGCTTAAGGTGGGAGAGGATGGAATGAATGGGAACACCATGGGTGGTCACCTTTTCACACAGGTGTGGGTATATGCAGCGAGCTTTTCACTGTACCTCATTACATGTGACAATCAAAACAAAACTGACCGGAATTGAACAGACTGACCATGAACTGAAGTCAAACTAGTTTAGTTCGCTATATTGTAGGGTTGCCAACTTTCTCGCTCCCAAATAAGGGACGTAAGGTCAAATAAGGGACAAATTCCCGACGGCAATTCGTTGACCGACTCGGCCATGGCTGGGTGAATGATGAGTTGGCCCCGGGTGCTGGACTGCACACAAAGCACAGCTGAGGAGTTTTGGGCCGGGCGGCAGACTTTGCGCGCGACGCAGACAGCTGGCCGGGCTGCCGACCGACGGGCGAGGCGCTGCTGCTGCTGCTGCACTCCATAGATACATAGATACATAGAAAATAGGTGCAGGAGTAGGCCATTCGGCCCTTCGAGCCTGCACCGCCATTCAATATGATCATGGCTGATCATCCAACTCAGTATCCCGTACCTGCCTTCTCTCCATACCCCCTGATCCCTATAGCCACAAGGGCCACATCTAACTCCCTCTTAAATATAGCCAATGAACTGGCCTCAACTACCCTCTGTGGCAGAGAGTTCCAGAGATTCACCACTCTCTGTGTGAAAAAGTTTTTCCTCATCTCGGTCCTAAAGGATTTCCCCCTTATCCTTAAGCTGTGACCCCTTGTCCTGGACTTCCCCAACATCGGGAACAATCTTCCTGCATCTAGCCTGTCCAACCCCATGGGCTGCACTACGTCGGGATGGGTGAGGCGTGGCCGGACGCGGCGCTCCGACCCGAAAGTGCCCCCGACCCGAGTAGTAGCAGTCAAATACGGGACAAGAGCGGTCCCGTACGGGACAAACCAATTTAGCCCAATATACGGGATGTCCCGGCTAATACGGGACAGTTGGCGACCCCTACTGTATTGTCAGGTGTACCGAGGTGCAGTGAAAAGCTTTTGTTGCGTGCTAACCAGTCAGCGGAAGTTAGCTGTAATTTAATTAGGCCGCATCCAAGAAACTTCAATTAGATATACCTCAAAATTTACATTATTTTGTTAAAATAGCCCTCATGACTTACTAATGTTTTAATTGTGGCCGTCAGTCGGGGAGGATTATTTCGTTGAATCTTCTTTTTACTCTTTGGTATTTTGAATACGTTCATTTTAAGATAAAAATAAAAATAATAAAAGACAAACAAAAACATATTAATAATAATAAAGGGATTTGTTCTACAAAATTTGGATTCATTCAAAAGGCTGCACTTAACTCACAGAGAGTGGTGAGTCTGTGGAATTCTCTGCCTCAGAGGGCGGTGGAGGCCGGTTCTCGGGATGCTCTAATTTGAGGAAGGACATTCTTGCTATTGAGGGAGTGCAGCGTAGGTTTACAAGGTTAATTCCCAGGATGGCGGGACTGTCATATGCTGAGAGAATGGAGCGGCTGGGCTTGTACACTCTGGAGTTTAGAAGGATGAGAGGGGATCTCATTGAAACATATAAGATTGTTAAGGGCTTGGACACGCTAGAGGCAGGAAATTTGTTCTCGATGTTGGGGGAGTTCAGAACCAGGTGCCACAGTTTAAGAATAAGGGGTAAGCCATTTAGAACGGAGATGAGGAAACACTGTTTCTCACAGAGAATGGTGAGTCTGTGGAATTCTCTGCCTCAGAGGGTGGTGGAGGCCGGTTCTCTGGATGTTTTCAAGAGAGAGCTAGATAGGGCTCTTAAAAATAGCGGAGTCAGGGGATAGGGGGAGAAGGCAGGAACGGGGTACTGATTGGGATGATCAGCCATGGTCACATTGAATGGTGGTGCTGGCTCGAAGGGCCGAATGGCCCACTGCACCTATTGTCTATTGTCTATTAATGGCCTAGAAGGCCGCATCTGGCCTGAAGGCCTCAGGTTCCCCACTCCTGTCCTAGACTCTCCCACTAGTGGAAACATCCTCTCCACATCCACTCTTTCCAGGAGTCTATGGCTGGAGATTCCAGCATCTGTAGTTCCTTGTGCTTCTTATTGTTGCACTGAGAGGCCGACCGTGCCTTCCGTGGCCCTCCTCCAGCACTCCCATACAATAGCTATTCATTCACAAGCTGAAAGAGAAAACAGTTCAGTACCTGCAGATCTCAACACGGAACATTGTTCCACTAGGATTGTTTGGTGGGTGCCTGAGGGGTGAGCGTGAACAGACTCTTGCCTTGTCTGATAATGGCTGTTGCTACCTGGAACTGTCTTTGTGCCAACTCATTCGCTGGAAAAGAGCACGGCAGTTTTACATGCCATTAAGGCTCTGGGAAACTGCTTCCAATGGCAGAAAGGTTGACGAGGTATCGATGCACATTTAAGGTTAACAGTTTTTTGGGGGGGGGGTTTGGGGGGAATTAATTTTATTAGAAGCAATTGTACAAGGATAAGACGATCGACATAACAGTTATACAATTATGGTGCAGTTTCATTCTTAACCTTATAACCAAAATTTTTTTTAAAAGGGAAAAAAAGGGGGAAAAAAGAGAGAAGAGGGAAGAGAATGAAGAAAAAGAAGGAAAATACAAGAGAGCAGGAAAAAGGTTAACAGTTAAAGGGGCAACGAAAGAGTAACGCAACTTTACAGCGCCAGAGATCCTGACCGCGGGTACTGTCTGTACGGGGTCCGTACGTTCTCCCCGTGACCGTGTAGGCTTTCTCCGGGGGACTGTTCAATCCAAGCTGTTTGAATGACAATAAAAGGCATTCTATTCTATTCTATTCTATGTCCTGGGATGTCAGGACTTTCATATGAAGAAAGACTGGATAGACTCGGCTTGTACTCGCTAGAATTTAGAAGATTGAGGGGGGATCTTATAGAAACTTGCAAAATTCTTAAGGGGTTGGACAGGCTAGATGGAGGAAGATTGTTCCCGATGTTGGGGAAGTCCAGGACAAGGGGTCACAGTTTAAGGATAAGGGGGAAATCTTTTAGGACCGAGATGAGAGAAACATTTTTCACACAGAGAGTGGTGAATCTGTGCAATTCTCTGCCACAGAAGGTAGTTGAGGCCAGTTCATTGGCTATATTTAAGAGGGAGTTAGATGTGGCCCTTGTGGCTAAAGGGATCAGGCGGTATGGAGAGAAGGCAGGTACAGGATAGTGAGTTGGATGATCAGCCATGATCATATTGAATGGTGGTGCAGGCTCGAAGGGCCGAATGGCCAACTCCTGCACCTATTTTCTATGTTTCTATGTTCTATGTTTCTATAGAGTCATGGAGTGATACAGCGTGGAAACAGGCCCTTCAGCCCAAGTTGCCCACACCAGCCAACATGTCCCATCCACACTCGTCCCACCTGCCAGCGTTTGGCCCATATTCCTCTAAACCTGCCCTATCCATGTACCTGTCTAACTGTTTCTTAAACGACACAATAGTCCCTGCCTCAACTACCTCCTCTGGCAGCTCATTCCATATACCCACCAGCCTTTGTGTGAAAAAGTTGCCCCTCAGATTCCTTTTATATCATTTCCCCTTCACCTTAAACCTACGTCCTCTGGTCCTCGATTCAACTACTCTGGGCAAGAGACTCTGTGCGTCTACCCGATCTATTCCTCTCATGATTTTGTACACCTCTATAAGATCACCCCCTCATCCTCCTGCGCTCCAAGGAATAGAGTCCCAGCCTGCTCAACCTCTCCCTGTAGCTCAGGCCCTCGAATCCTGGCAACATCCTCGTAGATCTTCTCTGCACCCGTTCCAGCTTGACAACATCTTTCCTATAACACGGTGCCCAGAATTGAACACAATACTCTAAATGCCGCCTCACTAATGTCTTATACAACTGCAACATGACATCCCAACTTTTATGCCAATGTTATGTGAGCTTCATGCCCCAGTGTCTGGGGAAAGCTTTGAACCCACATGCCTCTGGAGCTAGTGCAAGAGAACTCTTCACGCAGCCACAACTGACACATACTTCATCTGCTATTAACACACTTAAACTAGCGTGCCGAGTGTAGGAAGCACCCGATGTGTGAGCAGCAGATCTATGGAAAACGTCTTAGATTAAAAATAAAAATTGTAGAAAGTCCCTAGACCTCATTTTTGCTCTACTTAAAGTGCTATTTTTAGAAACAGCTGCATATTCCAGGCGTGTGGCTACAAAACTAATTGTCCCCCACCCACCCTATTTGTAGCTTGGTGGCACAGCGGTAGAGTTGCTGCCTCGCAGCGCCAGAGACCCGCCGGGTTCCATCCTGACTGCGGGCGCTGTCTGTACGGAGTTTGTACGCTCTCCCCGTGGGTTTGCTCCGGGTGCTCCGGTTTCTTCCCACACCCCAAAGACGTGCAGGTTTGTCGGCTAATTGGCTTCTGTAAATTGTCCCTAGTGTGTGTAGGGAGGGAGTGGTTGAGAAAGTGGGATAACATAGAACTGGTGCACAGATGATCGCTGGTCGGCACGGACTCGGTGGGCTGTAGGGCCTGTTTCCATGCTGTATCACTAAACTAAACTAAACTAAACTAAACTAATCTAAACTAAACTAAACTAAACTAAACTAAACGATTCGACCCTATCCATGTTCTCCAGCGATGCTGCCTGACCTGCTGAGTTACTCCAGCACTTTGAGACCTTTTGTGTATTAGCCAGCATCTGCGGCGCTCGTCTCCACAAAAACATGACGTGGTTAATTCCCGGGATGGCGGGACTGTCATTTGCTGACAGAATGGAGCGGCTGGGCTTGTACACTCTGGAGTTTAGAAGGATGAGAAGGGGATCTTATTGAAACATATAAGATTGTTAAGGGCTTGGACACGCTAGAGGCAGGAAACATGTTCCCGATGTTGGGGGAGTCCAGAACCAGGGGCAACACACAGTTTAAGAATAAGGGGTAAGCCATTTAGAACGGAGGCGAGGAAACACTTTTTCTCACAGAGAGTGGTGAGTCTGTGGAATCCTCTGCCTCGGAGGGCGGTGGAGGCCGGTTCTCTGGATACTTTCAAGAGAGAGCTAGATAGGGCTCTTAAAGATAGAGGAATCAGGGGATATGGGGAGAAGGCAGGAACGGGGTACTGATTGGGGACATAAGACAGTCCTGGGATGTCAGGACTGTCTTATGAAGAAAGACTGGATAGACTTGGTTTATACTCTCTAGAATTTAGGAGATTGAGAGGGGATCTTATAGAAACTTACAAAATTCTTAAGGGGTTGGACAGGCTAGATGCAGGAAGATTGCTCCCGATGATGGGGAAGTCCAGGACAAGGGGTCACAGCTTAAGGATAAGGGGGAAATCCTTTAAAACCGAGATGAGAAGAACTTTTTTCACACAGAGAGTGGTGAATCTCTGGAACTCTCTGCCACAGAGGGTAGTCGAGGCCAGTTCATTGGCTATATTTAAGAGGGAGCTAGATGTGGCCCTTGTGGCTAAAGGGATCAGAGGGTATGGAGAGAAGGCAGGTACGGGATACTGAGTTGGATGATCAGCCATGATCATATTGAATGGCGGTGCAGGCTCGAAGGGCCGAATGGCCTACTCCTGCACCTAATTTCTATGTTTCTATGTTTCTATGATCACATTGAATGGCTCGAAGGGCCGAATGGCCTACTCCTGCACCTATTGTCTATTGTCTATTTCCTGGAGCAACATGAGAGTACTAGATGGACTTTAATAGTCAGAAGCTTTCAAAGTTACTGTTCTTGTTTAAGCAGTTCAACCCGATCCAATTTTAAAGCAGCTTTTATTGAAGTTTACATCTTACTTTGTTTAATTGAAAGTATAAAAGAACATATTTGGACTCGTAAATTCTCTCAGTCAATAGTGACATTGCACAAAGAGCAAGTGATTGAGCTGGGAGTTTACCTCAGCTGATACTTTCATTAACCTGGTTACCTAACCTGTGCTCAATTTGGGTCTCGACTCGAAAACGTCACCCATTCCTTCTCTCCAGCCACGCTGCCTGTCCCGCTGAGTTACTCCAGCATTTTGTGTCCTCCTTCGATTTAAACCAGTCTGGTGCATGGACTTGATTCCAACCAGCTAAGTGCCCATCCTTTGACAGCGTAGATGGGGAATGTTAGTCGGCGTGGGCAAGTTGGGCCGAAGGGCCCGTTTCCACGCTGTTTGACTCCATGACTGCGAAATAATGTGTAGGAAGGAACTGCAGATGCTGGTTCAAACCGAAGATAGACACAAAATGTTGGAGTAACTCAGCGGGACAGGCAGCATCTCTGGAGAGAAGGAATGGGTGACGTTTCGGGTCGAGACTCTTCTTCAGACCCCTTTAGTTTGGAAAGGAACTGCAGATGCTGGTTGAAACCGAAGGTCTGAAGAAGGGTCTCGACCCAAAACGTCACCCATTCCTTCTCTCCAGAGATGCTGCCTGACCCGCTGAGTTACTCCAGCACTTTGTGTCTGTCATAAGCTTAGTTTAGTTTGGTTTCAGGAGATACAGCTTGGAAGCAGGCCCTTCGGCCCATCGAGTCCACGATGACCATGGATCACCCGTTCACATCAGTTCTACATCCTCCCACTTCAATCGTCCACCCCCTAAACACTCGGAGCAACTTACAAAGGACCAATTAACCTACAAACCCACACGTCTTTGGGACGGAGGGAGAAACCAGAGCACCTGGAGGAAACCCACGCGGTCACGGGGAGCACAGGTGTATGGAACGAGCTGCCGGAAGAGGTAGTTGAGGCAGGTTTTATCACGGCGTTTAAAAAACATTTGGAGTGGTTCAAATAGACAATAGACAATAGGTGCAGGAGTAGGCCATTCGGCCCCTCGAGCCAGCACCGCCATTCAATGTGATCATGGCTGATCATCCCAATCAGTACCCCGTTCCTGCCTTCTCCCAATATCCCCTGACTCCGCTATTTTTAAGAGCCCTATCTAGCTCTCTCTTGAAAGCATCCAGAGAACCGGCCTCCACCGCCCTCTGAGGCAGAGAATTCCACAGACTCACCACACTCTGTGAGAAAAAGTGTTTCCTCGTCTCCGTTCTAAATGGCTTACTCCTTATTCTTAAACTGTGGCCCCTGGTTCTGGACTCCCCCAACATCGGGAACATGTTTCCTGCCTCTAGCGTGTCCAAGCCCTTAACAATCTTATATGTTTCAATGAGATGCCCTCTCATCCTTCTAAACTCCAGAGTGTACAAGCCCAGCTGCTCCTTTCTCTCAGCATATGACAGTCCCGCCATCCCGGGAATTAACCTTAGGACAGGTTTAGAGGGATACGGGCTAAACGCGGGCAGGTGGGACTAGTGTAGATGGGACCTGTTGGCCGGTGTGGGCAAGTTGGGCCGAAGGGCCTGTTTCCATGCTGTATCACTATATGACTCTACTGCCTCAGTGTAATCTGCTATTCCAGCATCGTAGCCCATGGGTATCATTGTACCGATGCACAGTAAGGCTTTTACTGAACTCTGTGCAAAATGGGAACTTTAATGTGCCTAGGCACAGGCAAACGGTAGAGTTTCTTCCTCACAGCGCCGGTGACCCGGGTTCGATCCTGACTGCAGGTGCTGTCTGTACGGAGTTTGCACGTTCTCCACATGACTAGGTGGTTTTTTTTTCCGGGTGCTCCCGTTTCCTCCCACACTCCAAAGACGTGCAGGTTTATAGGTTAATTGGGTTCGGTAAAATTGTAAATTGTCCGTAGCGTGTGTAGGAGAGTGCTAGTGTACGCGGTGACCGCTGCTCGGCACCAACTCGGTGGGCCGAAGGGCCTGTTTCCATTGAAGATAGACACAGAATGCTGTCCAGACAGTTCCTTCCTCTACACGACCTCTGTTCCATGCTATACCTCAAAAGTCTAAAGTGGCGGCGATTTTTTCAGTCGACTACGACAATGGAATTCACCGAAGTTAGCACCGGCATCAACCAAGATTCAAGATTCAAGAGAGTTTATTGTCATGTGTCCCAGATAGGACAATGAAATTCTTGCTTTGCTTCAGCACAACAGAATATAGTAGGCATGAATACAGAACAGATCAGTGTGTCCATATACCATTGTATAAATATATACACACATGAATAAATAAACTGATAAAGTGCAAATAAACAGATAATGGGCTATTAATGTTCAGAGTTTTGTCCGAGCCAAGTTTAATAGCCTGATGGCTGTGGGGGAGTAACTATTCCTGAACCTGGTCGTTGCAGTCTTCAGGCTCCTGTACCTTCTACCTGAAGGTAGCGGGGAGATGAGTGTGTGGCCAGGATGGTGTGGGTCCTTGATGACGCTGCCAGCCTTTTTGAGGCAGCGACTGCGATAGATCACCTCGATGGAAGGGAGGTCAGAGCCGATGATGGACTGGGCAGTGTTTACTACGCCATCCTGGCGACAACCTACGCCAGCACCTACGTCAGGAGAAGACAAGCTACGACAAGCCCACGGTCGGCGACCGCCGGCGAAAAGTTTTGAACATTTTCAAAATCCGCCGCCGGCGGCCGGAAAGATGCTATGACTTTTTGGGCGACTGAGGAGACCACTCACGACCGTACAGGCGACACCCCTGTCGCAAACATGTGTCGACAGTCTAATCGCCGGCAGTCGCCTGAAAAAAATCGTCTCAGTGGGGACAGGCCCTTAAAGGTGGCATTAGTGTAAGTGTTAAAGAAGGAACTGCAGATGCTGGAAAATCGAAGGTACACAAAAATGCTGGGGAAACCCAGCGGGTGCAGCAGCATCTATGGAGCAAAGGAAATAGGCAACGTTTCGGGTCGAAACCCTTCCGGGTTTCGGCCCGAAACGTTGCCTATTTCCAGAAGGGTTTCGGCCCGAAACGTTGCCTATTTCCAGAAGGGTTTCGGCCCGATAACGTTGCCTATTTCCTTCGCTCCATAGATGCTGCTGCACCCGCTGAGTTTCTCCAGCATTTTTGTGTACCTAGCATTAGTGTAAAATGGGCGCTGAAGGGTTTGGGATGAGTTGGTGTGCCGAAGGGCCTGTGGCCGTGTGCTATCCCACTTTGCCCCCATGACTTGGGCTAGTGTGGCAATGTTCTTCAATGCCAGAGCTGTCAGCTCGTCCCCGGCTCAGTGGAGACCGATCTCCAAGTAAACTGTAAAACCAACGCTATAAATACACTCAAGAAGCAAACATCATTGCTGTTTGGTGAGTTGCTGGAAGAACATTCCTTTATTTATTGCTCTGTATATTTTTAACTTACTTTGAAAGTGGTAAAAAGAACTACTCCTTCATTTCAAACATTGTAAACCTGTTCATTGTTTATTGTCGAGTTTTTTTTATGTGCATTCTATATTGCAAAGTAATGATGTACTGAGCTTAGGTATACCTTTATGTATCTGGCTCCTGACGATGTACTCTTAACTATAAAAGAGATCTTGTGCAATCGTTTGATGGCATTGTTTGGTCTTGGTGAATATTTTCTTTCTTTCTTCGAGACAGTTTTCTGTAGCCAATAGTGCAGTCAAAGAGCCATAGCTTTCTCTCAACTCGCCCATGCCAACCAAGATCTCCCGAGTCCCACCTGCCCACATTTGGCCCATATCCTTCCAAACCTTTCCTGTCAATGTATTTGTCCAAATGTCCCAGAGCCATAGAATCACAGTCATACAGCGTGGAAACAGGCCCTTTGGCCAACTCGCCCATGCCAACCAAGGTGCCCCATCTCCCTAGTCCCACCTGCCCACGTTTGGTCCACATCCCTCCATGCACCTATCCAAGTGTCTTTTGAATGTTGTTATTGGACCTCCTTGAACTACATGCTTTGGCAGCTCGTTCCAGGTACCCACTACCCTCTGTGTAAAAAAGTTGCCCCTCAGGTTCCTATTAATTCTTTCTCCTCTCACCATAAATCTAACCATCACTAGAATTTAGAAGGATGAGAAGGATCTTATATAATTCATTCAATCATCATCATTGAAAACAATAGCGACGCAGCGGTGCTGGTTTCCGACGGGAACGGTGACGGAAGCACCACGCATCTCCGTCCTCCAGTTCCTGCGGACTTCCGCCGCTGGAAGTACAGGATTTTGGTGTGTGTGTGCTTTATCATCATTCCTTACAATGCTACTTACGACAGTGATCGTAACTTCTACTGAAGTGTGGATGGCCGTTGGCTCGCTAGAAGCTCATCCGCCCTTTGACAGGTCTTGTTTATGGTCCTGCTGGGGGTCCACAGCCCCCTCCTCACCTGGCAAACCCAGGTGGGGGAGACGGTTTAGTCGGCGACTATCCGACCATGGAGCAGGTAGCACGGGGTTACATGGTACGCGTGACTGGGGGGGGACTCCCTGCGACCTGACCATAAAGGAACATATAACATTTGTTAAGGGATTAGACAGGCTAGATGCAGGAAACATGTTCCCCATGTTGGGGGAGTCCAGAACCAGGGGTCACACAGTTTAAGAATAAAGAGTAGGCCATTTTGGACTGAGATGAGGACAAACTTTTTCACCCAAAGAGTTGTGAATCTGCGCAATTCTCTGCCACAGAAGGCAGTGGAGGCCGATTCACTGGATGTTTTCAAGAGAGAGTTAGATTTAGCTCTTGGGGCTAACGGAATCAAGGGATATGTGGAGAAAGCAGGAATGGGGTACTGATTTTGGATGATCAGCCATGATAATATTGAATGGCGGTGCTGGCTCGAAGGGCCGAATGGCCTCGTCCTGCATCTATTTTACTTTGTTTTTTCAATGTTTCTATCAAGTAAAACCATGCATCGTTGCTATTGTCATTGTTAATAATTCACCGGGAAAACTGAATTGAGTGCGGTTTGGTATTTACGTGTGGTTTGAGCTTCTGTAGTGTTACGAGCAGATAAATAAAGGTCAAGAAAATAGAAAGCTTTGCCTTGCAGAAAATGGACATCACTTGCTGGTCCCAAGGAAAAGTTAACACAGTGGGTGGCACGGTGGCGCAGCGGTAGAGTTGCTGCCTCACAGCGCCAGAGACCCAAGTTCCATCCTGACTACGGGTGCTGTCTGTACGGAGTTTGCATGTTCTCCCCGTGACCACGTGGGTTTTCTCCGGGTGCTCCGGTTTCCTCCCACACTCTAAAGACGTGAAAGTTTCTAGGTTAATCGGCCCTCGGTAACATGTCCCTAGTGTGTTTGGGCTAGTGCTAGTGTACGGGGTGATCGCTGGTCTGCGCGGACTCTGTGGGCCGAAGGGCCTGTTTCCACGCAGCATCTCTGAACTCTAAACCGAACACCGTGTTGAGTGTCAATAATTCATGGTTGTGGGATGGTGTGTATTGCAGTCTATGTTAATGAGGCGACAGGAAATGGGATTTGTGTGTTGCCAAGAGTCAGAATATCTGTTGGTAAACTGCATTGCTGCTGTCCAAGCCATTCTTCTCAACATCATTGTCCTGGATATCTCTCGGAGAACTGCGAGGAAACTTTCCACTCCCTCTTCTCCCCTCTCCCATCAGGTAAAAGGTATAGAAGTGTGAAAACGCACACCTCCAGATTCTGGGACAGTTTCTTCCCAGCTGTTATCAGGCGACTGAACCACCCTATCACCAAGTAGAGAGCGGTCCCGATGTTGGGGGAGTCCAGAACCAGGGGCCACAGATTAAGAATAAGGGGTAAGACATTTAGAACGGAGACGAGGAAACACTTTTTCACACAGAGAGTTGTGAGTCTGTGGAATTCTCTGCCTCAGAGGGCGGTGGAGGCCGGTTCTCTGGATACTTTCAAGAGAGAGCTAGATAGGGCTCTTAAAGATAGCGGAGTCAGGGGATATGGGGAGAAGGCAGGAACAGGGTACTAATTGCCATGATCACATTGAATGGCCGAATGGCCGAGTCCTGCACCTGTTGTCTATTGTCTATTGTCCTGAACTACTATCTACCTCATTGGTGATCCTCGGACTATCTTTGATCGGTCTTTAGGTAGACAAAAATGCTGGAGAAACTCAGCGAGTGAGGCAGCATCTATGGAGCGAAGGAAATAGGCAACGTTACGGGCCGAGACCCTTCACTGGCTTTACTTTGCACTAAGCATTATTCCCTTATCATGTATCTATACACTGTCAATGGCTCGATTGTAATCATGTATTGTCTTTCCACTGACTGGTTAGCAGGCAACAAAAGTTTGTCACTGTACCTCGGTACACTTGACAATAAACTAAACTGAGCTGACATTGACATTGAGAGACACAAGGAACTGGAGCTGCTGGAATCCTGAGCAAAACACCAAAGAGTTGGAGGATTATGACTACTTTGCATCACAGCCTGGTTCGGTAACTCAAACGCCCCGGAGTGTGGATTACCAAAAGTGGTGAACACTGCCCGGTCCATCACGGGTACTGACCTCCCCACCATCGTAGGGATCTACAGGAGTGGCTGCCTCAAAAAGGCAGCCAGCATCATCAGAGACCCACACCACCCTGGCCACGCACTCATCTCACTCCTGCCATCAGGAAGAAGGGACAGGAGCCTGAAAACTGTAACGTCCAGGTACAGGAACAGCTTCTTCCCTGCAGCCATTAGGCTATTGAACACTACAACCTCAAATAAGCTGCGAACTACAATAGACTATTCTTGTTATTATTGCAGTATTATTGTTTTTTTAATGTGTACTCATGCACGTGTGTTTGTGTGTGTGCGTGTGTGTGTGCACGTGCGTGCGTGTGTGTGTGCAAGTGCGTGTGCGTGTGTTTGTGTTTGTGTGTGTGCGTGCGTGTGCGTGCATGCATGTGTTAGTGTGTGTGTGCGCGTGTGCGTGCGTGTTTGTGTGTGTGCCCGTGTGTTTGTGTGTGCCCGTGTGTTTGTGCGTGCGCGTGCGTGTGCGTATGTGTGTGCGTGTGTGCATGTGTGTATGTGTATGTGCGTGTGTGTGTGTGTGTGTGTGTGTTTGTGTGTGCGTGTGCGTGCGCGTGCGTGTGCGTATTTGTGTGCGTGTGTGCATGTGTGTATGTGTATGTGCGTGCGCGTGTGCGTATGTGTGTGCGTGTGTGCATGTGTTAGTGTGCGTGTGCGTATGTGCGTGTTTGTGTCTGTGTGTGTACGCGTGCGTGCGTTTGTGTGCGTGTGTGTGCATGTGTGTATGTGTATGTATGTGCGTGCGTGTGTGTGTTTGTATATACACAAATGAACTTATTTTTCTCATCTATTATATAGTTTTGCATTGTTTACAGTGTACGATGTTTACATATTGTGATGTGCTGCGGAAGTAAGAATTTCATTGATCTATCTGGGACACACGACAATAAAATACTCCTGACTCTCGAATCATGTCCAGGTTCAGCTGCTGTGTCATCAATAGGATGTGTCGGAAGGAACTGCAGATGCTGGTTTACACCGAAGATAGACACAAGATGCCGGAGTAACTCCGCAGGTCGGGCAACATCGCTGGAGAGAAGAATCAATAGTTATGCTATTTCAAGTGACGTTAAAAGCAAAGATCCTATAGCGGAGCAAGATAGACCACTCCTGCTAAATGCAATGTCCTGACGTGTAGTACGCAACGGAACGGAACGTGGGCCTTTTTTCCATCCATTTCAGTAACCCGACCCGACCCGACCCGACTCGCAGTGTAATCAACGTTGCGGGGGAACAGTTTGTGTTAATAAATTATAATTCAGAAAATGAGGAGAAGATTTTTCCCAAAGGACTTTTACTTTTACGAGAATGTTTCCGTAACCGGCATCCGTCTCCGCACTAGTTATCTTTGCTCCGCTACGGGATCTTTGGTGCGGAGACGGAAGCCGGTTACGGAAATGGGGCCGAAAATTACCCATGAATCTGCCCATGACCGTACTACGTCTTTTTCGTCAAGTGATCTATCTTGCTCGCTAGAGGATCTTTGGTTAAAAGAGCGTGTGTTTAGCCAATTAAAATGCAAATGAGCCTAGAACCCAACCAACGACTAACCCTTGAGGCATCGTCCACAGGGAAATCAGGTCTAAATGCAAGTCATGTTTGTCTTCCAACTTCAATATTATTTCTCAGAGCGCTAGAGTAACTCAAGAGGTCTCAAAGTGGTCTGAAGAAGGGTCTCGCCCCGAAACGTCACCCATTCCTTCTCTCTAGAGATGCTGTCTGGCCCGCTGAGTTACTCCAGCATTTTGTGTCTAACTTCGGTTTGAACCAGCATCTGCAGTTCCTTCCTACACATTATTTCGGAGAGTCATGGAGTCAAACAGCGTAAAAACGGGCCCTTCGGCCCAACTTGCCCACGCCGACTAACATCCCCCATCTACGCTGTCAAAGGATGGGCACTTAGCTGGTTGGAATCAATGCCAAGCACCAGACCGTGTGGGAAAGAACTGCAGATACTGGTTTAAATCAAAGGTAGACACAAAATGCTGGAGTAACTCAGCGAGACAGGCAGCATCTCTGGAGAGAAGGAATGGGTGACGTTTCGGGTCCAGACCCTTCGGAGGTGAGGCAGAGGTTCACCTGCACCTCCTCCAACCTCATCTACTGCATCCGCTGTTCCAGGTGATAACTTCTCTACATCGGCGAGACCAAGCGCAGGCTCGGCGATCGTTTTGCTGAAAACCTCCGCTCAGTCCGCCTTAACCTACCTGATCTCCCGGTGGCTCAGCACGTCAACTCCCCCTCCCATTCCCAATCTGACCTTTCTGTCCTGGGCCTCCTCCATTGTCAGAGTGATGCCCAGCTCAAATTGGAGGAGAAGCACCTCATATTTTGCTTGGGTAGTTTACACCCCATCAGGCTATTGAACGCTACAATAAACCAACTAAACTTTGAACTACAAATAGTCTTCGTTGCACTAGGGACATCAGGCTTTCATTTTGTTTTGCACCATATTGTTTTTTTTGTAAATTTATTATACTTCTTATTTGTTGTTAGCTTGTAATGTTGTGGATTGAGTACATTTCTTTACAGACTTGTGGTGCTGCGGCAAGGAAGAATTTCATTGTTCTGTTTTGCTACCAATGAAAATGAAACACTGTTGACTCTGGCAGTATACAGTATGTGGAGGGAATGGACAATAGACAATAGACAATAGGTGCAGGAGTAGGCCATTCGGCCCTTCGAGCCAGCACCGCCATTCAATGTGATCATGGCTGATCATCCCCAATCAGTACCCCGTTCCTGCCTTCTCCCCATATCCCCTGACTCCGCTATCTTTAAGAACCCTATCTAGCTCTGTCGTGACAGTATCCAGAGAACCGGCCTCCACCGCCCTCTGAGGCAGAGAATTCCACAGACTCACCACTCTCTGTGTGAAAAAGTGTTTCCTCGTCTCCGTTCTAAATGGCTTACTCCTTATTCTTAAACTGTGGCCCCTGGTTCTGGACTCCCCCCAACATCGGGAACATGTTTTCCTGCCTCTAGCATGTCCAAACCCTTAATAATCTTATATGATTCAATAAGATTCCCTCTCATCCTTCTAAACTCCAGAGTGTTTATTTATTATTTTATTTATTATTTATTTATGTCTTTTGGTTACTTCATGCATATTACTTGTATGTGTAAAAGAAGGAACTGCAGATGCTGGAAAATCGAAGGTACACAAAAATGCTGGAGAAACTCAGCGGGTGCAGCAGCATCTATGGAGCGAAGGAAATAGGTAACGTTTCGGGCCGACTGAAGAAGGGTTTCGGCCCGAAACGTTACCTATTTCCTTCGCTCCATAGATGCTGCTGCACCCGCTGAGTTTCTCCAGCATTTTTGTGTACTTGTATGTGTATATCAGTTGTATGTATATATATGGCTGTATGTATCTCTAAAGATTGTCTGGGGTATTATTATTATTAATTAATTAATTATTAAATGTGGAAGAAGGGTTTAGGGAGAAGGGATGAGATTAAATAAGTTATTCTTCTTCTCACTCCTTTTCGAGCTTGTAAAGAAAAAGTGTTGGACATTTAAAATTTGCAGTATGCTTTTCAATGCTTTGCAAATATTGCCTGGAATGTCCAATGTTTGACTATTTCGATTTAGTTGTTGTTATTTATTCCTATTTACGTCTTTACTTGTTCGGAACAAATAAATAAATAAATAAAAATAAATAAATAAAAGAGTATACAAGCCCAGCCGCTCCATTCTCTCAGCATATGACAGTCCCGCCATCCCCGGAATTAACCAGGTATGGGCAGACAACCACTCCCATTTCGATATGGGGAGAGAGTCCAGAAATCGGAGGTGCAAAGGGACTTGGGAGTGCGGGTGCAGGATTCCCAAAAAGCTTATCTGCAAGTCCAATCGGTAGTAAGGAAAGCAAACTCAATGCTAGCATTTATTTCATCAGGGCTTGTATACAAAAACAGGGATGTAATGCTGAGGCTCTATAAGGCGCTGGTCAGGCTGCATTTGGGAATATTGTGAGCAATTTTGGGCACCATATCTGAGGAAGGATGTGCTGGCTCTGGAGAGGGTCCAGAGGAGATTTACAAGAATCATCATCTTACAAGCAATTACTGGGTTAACCTATGATGAGCGTTTGTCGGCTCTGGGCCTGTACTCGCTGGAGTTTAGAAGAATGAGGGGGGGGGACGTCGGTGAAACATACAGAATAGTGAAAGGCCTGGATAGAGTGGATGTGGAGAGGATGTTTCCACTAGTGGGAGAGTCTAGGACCAGAGGTCACAGCCTCAGAATTAAAGGACGTTCTTTTAGGAAGGAGATGAGGAGAAATTTGTTTAGTCAGAGGGTGATGAATCTGTGGAACCCATTGCCACAGACGGCTGTGGAGGCCAAGTCAGTGGATATTTTTAAGGCAGAGTTAGTAGAAGCAGGCCCCCTTCGGTCATGACTGACCATGGATGATGCATCCTGGTCGGATGCAAGCCTGGGCGATTTCACATGGAGGACAGGCTGTTGCCCGTGCAGCACGTCCCCCCTCTCCACGTCACTGATCGATCCAAAGGAACAGCAGGGCCATTACAGTTTGGCACCAGCGCCGTCGAACTGCCTTAGGTCTGAAGAAAGGTCTCGACCCGAAACGCCACCTATTCCTTCACTCCATAGATTCTGCCTCACCCGCTGAGTTTCTCCAGCATTTTTGTCTGCCTTCGATTTTTCCAGCATCTGCAGTTCTTTCTTAAACAAGTCCAATCTAAAGATAGTTCAAAGGTCTCCAATGAGGGCGCAGCTTGCAGAGGTACAACCTATTACGAAGGCTTGTGCAGCACAACGATTTGCGGAATGCAAAATTATTTTGCCGAAGGGAATCGGGGTCTGGCGTGTACGGCGCCTCATGCTCGGCTGCGGGAGGCAATCTTGGGACAGTGAGGTGGCGTCCAAGGAAGGAGGTGGCTGGAGGCCCACATCAGCCTGGGACTCGCCTGGAGCAGGCAAAGTTTCAGCTTCAGTGTAGTTTATTGTCGCGTGTACCGAGCTACAGTGAAATGCTTTTGTTGCCTGCTAACCAGTCAGCGGAAAGACAATGCATGTGGTGAATGAGGGTGGTGAATCTGTGGAATTCATTGCCACAGACGGCTGTGGAGGCCAAGTTAGTGGATATTTTTGAGGCGGAGATTGACAGATTCTGGATTAGTGCAGGTGTCAGGGGTTATGGGGAGAAGGCAGGAGAATGGGGTTGAGGGGGAGAGATAGATCAGCCATATAGATTTGATGGGCCGAATGGCCTAATTCTGCTCCTAGAAATAAGGAAGCAGTAAAGAATGGGCAGCAGACACAGAATAAAGGACACAAAGAGCTTGTTTAACTCAGCGGGTCAGGCAACACCTCTGGAGAACGTGGATAGGTGACGTTTCACAGAGTGCTGGAGTAACTCAGCGGGTCAGGCAGCATCTGTGGAGAACATGGATAGGTGACGTTTCACAGAGTGCTGGAGTAACTCAGCGGGTCAGGCAGCATCTGTGGAGAACATGGATAGGTGACGTTTCACAGAGTGCTGGAGTAACTCAGCGGGTCAGGCAGCATCTGTGGAGAACATGGATAGGTGACGTTTCAGGTCGGGACCCTTTTTCAGTCTGATTGAAGGGGGTTAAAAATTAGGGGGCGGCACGGTGGCACAGCGGTAGAGTTACTGCCTCACAGCGCCAGAGACCTGGGTTTGATCCTGACTGCGGCTGCTGTCTGTACGGAGTGCGTTCTCATGAAACACAACGTTAACATGGCTAGAATGAGATTAAAGGGAGCAAATGACTTGCAGCCAAGTCGACTCGGAGCGGTAGCTGCTGCTGTGAAATACGTTTGACAAGTCGTTCTTTACCCCAGAGCGCAAACTCCCACTTGGAATTTCAGCTGCTTCACTTTTCGACGCAAATCTGCCCCTCCCTGTCCCTGTCTCCCGCGCACACAAACAAGGAAGATTCAGAATTTTAGCTTTGCACGTTCACCGTCTCCGCACTGAATTAACTCATTCTTCGCCTTACAATGAAGGAATGATCCCGGTTCGGCTGAGAAATGCAAATTGCAGGTGTAATTGTGGGATGATTGCCTCTATGTAAGAGATCAGTGTTGCACTTAAGGAACAGTGTGCCTTTTCTGTTGTCGAGTGGAAATCCTAGACGTTGGCTTTGCAGGAGAGCTTCAGTTACAATGGGCTTCACTGAGTCCTACAGGGGTTAGACTCACCCAGGTGATATCTGCCTGTTACTCCAACCTGTCAGCTGGCTCTAATGAATGGGGAGGCAACAAAAGAAATTTCACGTAATAAGTGTATCTTCTCTCCACAAGACCGCCATTCTATTCACCGCTCTCCGGCTTTGCGTTACAAGATTTTCTTTTTTCCCCCCCCCTCTCCCTCTCTCCCTTTCAAACGCCGAGACGTCCGTGAACGAGGACTTGCCTTCATGGCTCCAGTTTCACTTTCTTTGCAAAAAAAAGTGTTTCGGAGTAGACAGGCACTCTGATGAGGTGCGGCGAGGCGAGGCGAGGCGAGGCATTGTCGCAGGGAAAACAAGCACGTCATTCTGCGCATCAGCAACAGGAGCCCATCTTACGTTACACTCCGATGAGATTTTTCCGTTCGGGGATATGTGCGGCGTGGGGAAACAGGCCCTTCGGCACGCCGAGTCCGTGCCGACCAGCGATCACCACCCCCCCCGCGCACTAGCACAATCGTACACATTTGGTAGCGACACTTGGTGTTTGGGAGATTGCAACCTTCACGAGGTCCACCCTGTTTCGACTAATGCAATCAACCCGACGGGCACAAACAAATGGATCAAATAGAACAAGTTGACAGACAACTTTAGGCTCTGCACGCCATACGCAAGAAGACGAAGTTAGCGACACCTGAGTACTGCGTAGGCTGTACGCAAAGCAAGGCGTTTCACTGTACCTAGGTACCACAGGTACACATGCGGCAATAAAATTAATGTATTAAGTAAGGGCCTGTCCCACTTGCCGATTTTTTTGGCGACTGCCGGCATCATTGACGGAAGTATCAGGTCACCGAAAAATTTGCAGCGTGATGACGTATTGACGCGCGGTGTTTTTTCACATGTCCTAATTTGAGGAAGGACATTCTTGCTATTGAGGGAGTGCAGCGTAGGTTTACAAGGTTAATTCCCGGGATGGCGGGACTGTCATATGTTGAGAGAATGGAGCGGCTGGGCTTGTACGCTCTGGAGTTTAGAAGGATGAGAGGAGGATCTCATTGAAACATATAAGATTGTTAAGGGCTTGGACACACTAGAGGCAGGAAACATGTTCCCGATTTTGGGGAAGTCCAGAACCAAGGGCCACAGTTTAAGAATAAGGGGTAAGCCATTTAGAACTGAGACGAGGAAACACTTTTTCTCACAGAGAGTTGTGAGTCTGTGGAATTCTCTGCCTCAGAGGGCGGTGGAGGCAGGTTCTCTGGATGCTTTCAAGAGAGAGCTAGATAGGGCTCTTAAAAATAGCGGAGTCAGGGGATATGGGGGGAAGGCTGGAACGGGGTACTGATTGGGGATGATCAGCCATGATCACATTGAATGGCGGTGCTGGCTCATAGGGCCGAATGGCCTACTCCTGCACCTATTGTCTATTGTCTATCTATTCCAACGCAGCTCAAAAATAATATTTCAAAAAGTGTCGTCCAATGCTTTTTTCATCAGCCTGAAAGTGTAGACTGGGCATTTGGTGAGAGTTAAACTTTCATTCTGTACAGCATTAAAAAGCCACCCAAGGTTTTTATGCCGAGTTTTCACAAATGTGGATTGGAGCTTCTGATACAGACAAAGTGTCATTTTCTAGGCTGCGACTGGTATCATGTTATCCACTCTTCTGAAATTACGTAAACCAATTCACTGAAACTTTAAAATACCTTACAAGATGCAGCCGGTAGTGGTATTGTGTTACACGACTTCGTTTAGTTTAGTTTTAGAGATACAGCGCGGAAACAGGTCCTTTCGGCCCTCCGAGACCACGCCGACCAGCCTTCCCCACACGTTAACGCTACCCCGCACACACTAGGGACAATTTACGATTATACCGAGCCAATTAACCCACAAACCTGCACGTGTTTGGAGTGTGGGAGGAAACCGGAGATCTCGGAGAAAACTCACGCGGGTCGCGGGGAGAAGGTACAAACTCCGTACAGACAGCACCCGTAGTCGGGATCGAACCCAGGTCTCTGGCGCCGTGAGGCAGCAACTCTGCCGCTGCGACACCGTGCCGCCCTTCATGCCGTCCACCATGACTTCATAGAGTCATTCGCCAAGGAAACAGGCCATTCGGCCCAACTTGCCCATGCTGACCAAGATGCCCCATCTACATAAATCCAACTGCCCACCTTTGGTCCATGTCCCTCCAAATCTTTCCTATCCTTGTACCCGTCCAACATGGTGATTTAAAAAAAAAACTCGGGAGAGCTCTTAAATTACCTCGTACAGTGGGACAGGCCCTTGAGTTGCCCAACCGAAATATGAGGTGCTGTTCCTCCAATTTGCATTGGGCCTTACTCTGACTGTGGAGGAGTGGTGAGCTGTTGTAATTTGAATATGGTTTGCTGGTTGATAGATTATCTGAATATTGGAAGGGATGCATCTTTAATTTAGATTAGTTTAATTTTGAGAAACAGGCCCTTCGGCCCACCGGGTCCACACCGACCAGCGATCCCTGCATAGTAACACCATCCGACACACACACGGGACAATTTTTACATTTACACCAAGCCAATTAACCTACAAACCTGTACGTCTTTGGAGTGTGGGAGGAATCGAAAGATCTCGGAGAGAACCCACGCAGGTCACGGGGAGAACGTACAAACTCCGTAAAGACAGCACCCGTAGTCGGGATCGAACCCGGGTCTCCGACGCTGCATTCGGTGTAAGGCAGCAACTCTACCGCTGTGCCACCGTGATCGCCCTAACTTCTCCGCTGTAGGACTCTGCACTATAGCAGCGTATAAAAGGTACTTGGACAGGGTCATTGATAGGACAGGATTGGAGGGAATTTTGCCAAATTAGGGCAAATGGGACTCGCTAGATGGGTCAGCATGGACAAGTTGGGCTGAAGGGCCTGTTTCTGTGCAGCATGACTCGATGACTCACGGGTAGCGAGTCAGGGCCTGTATTCCGCTCTAGAGTAAAGTCTAAAGTCCTCAATTACTTCAGCACTTTGTATTTTACCTGGAGAATTAAGCTGCTGATAGAAAAGCTTTATGTGTTCAATGGTCTTATCAACCAGCTCTCTCTCATTGGTTTTCTGATTTTACTCAAAGAGAAATATTTGCATTTAAAGGCTGCATCAGAATTTCTCAAAGAGGCTTTGCATTCAACTTCTCAAGCAGTGATGTCAAGAGTCTAGCGTGTTTTATTGTCATGTGCCCCAGGTAGAACAATTCCATTCTTACTTGCAGCAGCACAACAGAATATGTAAACATAGTACTCTGTAAACCATATCATAAATGAGAAAGAAATGATCAACGTAACGATGATCAGCTTATGAACGAGTAACCACTGATTAATGCTGCATTTTTTGCATTGCAGTCTTTACAATAACAATATCAAAGTATCACTTGTTACATATCCAATCTGATTAGTTTAGTTTTTTAGTTTTAGTTTAGAGATACAGCGCAGAAAGAGGCCCTTCGACCCACCGGGTCCGCACCCACCAGCGATCCCCGCACACTAACACTATCCTACACACACTCGGGACATTCAAGCCAATTAACTTACAAACCTGTACGTTTTTGGAGTGTGGGAGGAAACCGAAGGTCTCGGAGAAAACCCACGCAGGTCACGGGGAGAACGTGCAAACTCCGTACAGACAGCGCCCGTAGTCAGGATCCAACCCTGGTGTCTGGCGCTGTGAGGCAGCAACTCTTACCGCTGCTACTCCTTCTGCAGAGTGGTCAGTCATTAGACTTTAGAGAAACAGCGCGGAAACTCTATCCCTTTCCTCCAGAGATGTTGCCTGAACCGCTGAGTTACTCCAGCGTCTTGTGTCTATCTTTGGTGTAAACCAGCATCAGCAGTTCCTTCCTACACATCTCCTAGCTTGTGTGGATAGGTGGTTGAATATTTAGGTCATATGTCAATAGGCAATAGACAATAGGTGGTACACAAAAATGCTGGAGAAACTCAGCGGGTGCAGCAGCATCTATGGAGCGAAGGAAATAGGCAACGTTTCGGGCCGAAACACTTCTTCAGACAATAGGTGCTTATTCGGCCCTTCGAGCCAGCACCGCCATTCAACGTGATCAAGTCAAGTCAAGAGAGTTTATTGTCATGTGTCCCTGGTAGGACAATGAAATTCTTGCTTTGCTTGAGCACAACAGAACATAGTAGGCATTTACTACAAGGCATTCTATAAATATATACACAATGGTCAATATACTGATAAAGTGCAAATAACAGTATTGGCTAATAAAGTTCAGTGTTATGTCCGAGCCAGGTTTAATAGCCTGATGGCTGTGGGGAAGTAGCTGTTCCTGAACCTGGTCGTTGCAGTCTTCAGGCTCCTGTACCTTCTACCTGAAGGTAGCAGGGAGATGAGTGTGTGGCCAGGATGGTGTGGGTCCTTGATGATGCTGCCAGCCTTTTTGAGGCAGCGACTGTGGTAGATCCCCTCATGGTTGATCATCCCCAATCAGTACCCCGTTCCTGCCCTCTCCCCATATCCCCTGACTCCGCTACCATTTTAGTGGCATTTCTTCGCAGCATCAGCATTTGTTTAATTTAATTTATTGTCACATGTACTGAGGTACAGTGAAAAAGCTTTTATGTCACGCGCTAACCAGTCAGTGGAAAGACAATACATGATTACACTCAAGCCGTTCACAGTGTACTGATACAGGATAAAGGGAATAACGTTTAGTGTAAGCAAAGGTCGAGTAAAGTCTGATTAAAGATAGTCCAAATGGTCTCCAATGAGGAAGACGGGCGTTCAGGACTGCACTCGGATGTTGATAGGATGGTTCAGTTGCCTGATGTCTCAGTTCAGTTGCAGTGTGCCATCCAGTGAAAGAAAATACTCCAAATAATTACAATCAAGTACTTGGAACAGCAAATATACTGAGCAATTATGAGAGGAATGAATCGGGTAGACGCACCGAGTCTCTTGCCCAGAGTAGGGGAATCGAGAACTTGAGGACATAGGTTTATGGTGGGGTGGGAAGATTTAATATGAACCTGAGGATTAACTTTTTCACGCAAAGGGTGGCGCGTGCATGGAACGAGTTGCCGGAGGAGGTTGCTGAGGCTGGGACTATCACAACGTTTAAGAAACATTTAGACAGGTACATGGATAGGACAGGTTTGGAGGGATAGAGTCAAGAGTGTTTTATTGTCATACGTCCCGGATGGGACAATGAAATTGTTACTTGCTGCAGCACAACAGAATATGTGAATATTTAAACATTGTGCATGACGGGGGAAGAGAAAAAAAGTAGAAAAAAGTTCAATAAATAACAAATATAGTGCAATAATAATCTAGTCTTTTGCAGTTCAGAGTTCAGAGCTTATTCGTGACGTGATGGCTGTAGGGAAGAAGCTGTTCCTGAACCTGGACGTTACAGTTTTCAGGCTCCTGTACCTTCTTCCTGATGGCAGTGGTGAGATGAGCGTGTGGCCAGGATGGTGTGGGTCCTTGATGATGTTGGCTGCCTTTTTGAGGCAGCGACTGCGATCGATCCCTTCGACGGTGGGGAGGTCAGAGCTGGTGATGGACTGGGCAGTGGTCACAACTTTTTGCAGTCTTTTTCGCTCCTGGACGTTCAAGTTGCCGAACCAGGCCACGGTGCAACCAGTCAGCATGCTCTCTACCGTGCACCTGTAGAAGTTCAGGAGAATCCTCTTCGACATGCAGAATCTCCGTAATCTCCGTGATATGGGCCAAACGCAGTGTAGATGGGGCATGTTGGTCAGTGTGGGCAAGTTGGGCAAAGGGCCTGTTTCCACACTGTGAGACTCTATGACTCATTAACATTGAAGAATCTTATAATTGTTTTGTGTGCCACACATCGAACGCACCGCTTGGGATATTTGCGAGCAGTTTGCTACAACAGTGGCAGGAAATAACTCACTGGTTTCATGGTCTTAGACATTGCATTCTCTCGGCAATAATCATTGTGCTGTCTCCTCTAGTCATCTCGATCTGTTCCACAAGTGACTGTCATCATGATGCAACTTCATTCGTCAAGAACTGTTCTGTGTATAAAATTAAAAATCCTTCTGCAGAGACGTCAGTCATTAGACTTTAGAGAAACAGCGCGGAAACAGGCCCTTCGGCCCACCATGTCCGTGCCGACCAGCGATCCCCACACACTAACACTATCATATACGCTGGGGGGACAATTTACAAATTTGCCAAAGCCAATTAACCTACAAGCCTGCACCCCTTTGGAGTGTGGGAGGAAACCGGAGCACCCAGAGAAAACCCACGCAGGGTCACGGGGCGAACGTACAAACTCCGTACAGACAGAACCCGTGGTCAGGATCGAACCTGGGACTCTGGCGCTGTGAGGCAGCAACTCTACCGCTGCACCACTGTGCCACTGACACTGACGTTTATAAAATCATGAGAGGTATGGATGAGGTTTGAATTGATTTTAAAGATATCCACATGGAAACAGGCCCTTCGGCCCATCGAGTTTTGCATAAGGCTTGCACAATAGTGGCAAACTGATCATTTATTGTATTAGTGATTTTTGTACATTTATTTGTTGAAGTCATAGAGTAATATGGAGTGGAAACAGGCCCTTTGGCCCAACTTGCCCACACCGGCCAACATGTCCCATCTATGCTTGTCCCACCTGCTCACGTTTGGCCCATATCCCTCTAAATCCAGGTACCTGTTTCTTAAAAGCTGCGATCATAACCGCCTCAACTACCTCCTCCGGCAGCTCGTTCCACACAGCCCACCACCCTCCTGTAAAAGGGTTAAAGGGTTACAGACAGGCACCCGTAGTCGCATGGGAACCCGGTGCCTGGCGCTGTAAGACAGCAACTCTTACACCGTGCCACGTCTTGTTGCGCCACCGTGCCACGTCTTGTTGTACCCTGCGTTCAACATCAGTTTGTTAGGGACTGTTAGATGTTAGGTTCTGCCCGCTGTTGTTGATGTTCTTCTCTCTGCCCCTTGTAATCTTATACACCTCTATTAGATCTCCCCTCAGCCCCCGACCTCACTCCGCTCCTTCCCCGCCTACCCTTGGTCAATGAACAGAGAGTTGTGGACGCAGCCCAGACCACCACGCAAACCAACCTCCCTTCCATCGACTCCATCTACACTTCACGCTGCCTCGGCAAGGCCAGCAGCATAATCGAGGACCAGTCGCACTTTTCAACCCCTCTCCCATCAGGCAAGGGGTAAAGGTTTGAAGACGCACATCCTCCAAATTCTCCAATTTCAGGTAGTCCCTGCTTTCTCCTCTTTCCCCTCCCCTTCCAGCTCTCCCACAGCCCACTGTCTCCGCCTGTTCCTTTCTTCATCCCGCCCCCCCCCCCCCCACCCCCACATCAGTCTGAAGAAGGTCTCCATCTGAGCTGCCTCATCCGCTGAGTTTCTCCAGTATTTTTGTCTACCTCCAAATTCAGGGATAGTTTCATCCTAGCTGTTATCAGGCAACTGAACCGTCCTCTCACCGTCTAGAGAGCGGTCCTGACCTCCCATCGAACGATCTTTAATCGGACTTTACTGGCTTTACCTTGCACTAAACGTTATTCCCTTTATCCTGTATCTGTACATAGATACATAGATACATAGAAAATAGGTGCAGGAGTAGGCCATTCGGCCTTCGAGCCTGCACCGCCATTCAATATGATCATGGCTGATCATCCAACTCAGTATCCTGTACCTGCCTTCTCTCCATACCCCCTGATCCCCTTAGCCACAAGGGCCACATCTAACTCCCTCTTAAATATTGCCAATGAACTGGCCTCAACTACCCTCTGTGGCAGAGAGTTCCACAGATTCACCACTCTCTGTGTGAAAAAGTTTTTCCTCATCTCGGTCTTAAAGGATTTCCCCCTTATCCTTAAGCTGTGACCCCTTGTCCTGGACTTCCCCAACATCGGGAACAATCTTCCTGCATCTAGCCAGTCCAACCCCAGAAGAATTTTGTACGTTTTTATAAGATCCCCTCTCAATCTCCTAAATTCTAGCGAGTACAAGCCGAGTCTATCCAGTCTTTCTTCATATGAAAGTCCTGACATCCCAGGAATCAGTCTGGTGAACCTTCTCTGCACTCCCTCTACGAGCCTTCCTCAGTCGAGCTGTACACTGTGGACGGCTTGACTGTAATCATGTATTGTCTTTGTGATCATGTGTTGACTCTTTAGCTCGCTACAAGAGCTTTTAGGTTAGTTTAGTTTCGAGACACAGCGCGGAAACAGGCCCTTCGGCCCACCGGGTCCGCACCGACCAGTGATCCCCACACACTAACACTATCCTGCACACGCACTGGGGGCAAGTTGCATTTACACCGGGCCAATCAACCTACAAACCTGTACGTTTCTGGAGTGTGGGAGGAAACTGGAGATCTCGGAGAAAAACCCACGGGGAGAACGTGCAAACTCCGTACAGACAGCACCCAGAGTCGGGACGGAACCCGGGTCTCAGGCGCTGTGAGGCAGCAACTCTACCGCTGGGCCGGTATTATCACGATGGTACCCGTGATAATAAACTCAACTCATCTCCCACTTTCTCCCGCTCTCTGCCCTCATTCACCTTCTATTCTGCAGCTGTCTCATTTCTCGACACTGCAAGTGGCAGTTGTTTGCAAGGGGTGTCACGAAAACCAAGCTCTGGGCTTGTGTCAGTGTCCTTGGGATTTTTCTGCAGAGGGTGTGAGAAGTCGTTTCCTGTTTCTTCGCGTTTCAGGTGTTCTGAAGAATTCGTTTTTTCTCTCTCCTTTGATGATTGACCTAGAAGCCGCAGAAATCATTTGTTGCTTCTTGCAGAAACGAAGCATCCTTCGTGTTGAGCGGCACTTACACATTCGCAGGTCAGTTAGTTTGCAGAGTCGGCCCCCCGGTGTTCAATGACTCCGATGTTCCCGATGTTGGGGACCAGAACCAGGGGCCACAGTTTAGGAATAAGGGGTAAGCCATTTAGAACGGAGACGAGGAAACACTTTTTCTCACAGAGAGTGGTGAGTCTGTGGAATTCTCTGCCTCAGAGGGCGGTGGAGGCCGTTCTCTGGATGCTTTCAAGAGAGAGCTAGATAGGGCTCTTAAAAATAGTGGAGAGGGGATATGGGGAGAAGGCAGGAACGAGGTACTGATTGGGGATGATCAGCCATGATCACATTGAATGGCGGTGCTGGCTCGAAGGGCCGAATGGCCTACTCCTGCACCTATTGTCTATTGTCTATTGTCTATTAAAGATAGCAGAGTCAGGGGATATGTGGAGAAGGCAGGAACGGGGGTACTGATTGGGGATGATCAGCCATGATCACATTGAATGGCGGTGCTGGCTCGAAGGGCCAAATGGCCTACTCCTGTACCTATTGTCTATTGTCTATTAAAGATAGCAGAGTCAGGGGATATGGGGAGAAGGCAGGAACGGGGTACTGATTGGGGATGATCAGCCATGATCACATTGAATGGCGGTGCTGGCTCGAAGGGGCCAAATAGCCTCCTCCTCCACCTATTGTCTATTGTCTATTGACTCGGGGGGGTTTGGCCCTCGATATCTGAGGCAGGATACACTGGCTCTAGACAGGGTCCAGAGGGGGTTTACGAGAACGATCCCAGCAATGAATGGGTTAACATGCGATGAGCGCTTGATGGCACTGGGGGCCTGCACTCGCTGGAGTTTAGGAGAATGAAACAGTTCGACAGGTACATGGATAGGACATGGATTGGAGGGATATGGACCAAACGCAAGCAGGTGGGACTAGTGTAGGTGGGACATGTTGGCTGGTGGGGGTGGGGAGATTGCAACCTTCACGTGGTCCGCCCTGTTTCGACTAATGCAATCAACCCGACGTGCACAATCAAGAAATGAAATAGAACAAGTTGTCCTACAACTTTAGGCTGTGCACGCCATACACAAGAAGAAAAAGATTGTTGGCCGGTGTGGGCAAGTTGGGCAGTTTCCATGCTGTATCACTCTATGACCGTGATGAGGGGTGGAGGGGGGGGGCCTCATTGAAACTTACCGAATAGTGAATGCCTGGATAGAGTGGATGTGGCGAGGATGTTTCCACCAGTGGGAGAGTCTAGAACCAGAGGACACAGCCTCAGAATAAATGGACGTACCTTCAGAAATAAGATGAGGAGGAATGTCTTTAGCCAGAGGGTGGTGAATCTGTGGAATTCATTGCCACTGACGGCTGTGGAGACCAAGTCAATGGATATTTTTGTAAGGTGAAGATTGACAGATTCTTGATTAGTACGGGTGTCAGGGATTGTGGGGAGAAGGCAGGAGAATGGGGTTGAGAGGGAGAGATAGATCAGCCATGATCGAATGGGCGGAGTTGGCTTGATGGGCCGAATGGCCTCATTCTGCTCCGATATCTTCTGCACTTATGAACACATGACACGAAGTGCTGGGGAAACTCAGCGGGACGGGCAACATCTGTGGAGGGAATGAATAGTGCGAGAAGGAACTGACAGCAGATGCTGGTAAAATCGAAGGTAGACACAAAATGCTGGAGTAACTCAACAGGTGAGGCAGCATCTATGGAGAGAAGGAATGGGCCACATTTCGGGTCGAGGTCTGAAGAAGGGTCTCGACCCGAAACGTCGCCCATTCCTTCTCTCCATAGATGCTGCCTCACCCGTTGAGTTACTCCAGCATTTTGTGTCGATGAGGGAATGAATAGGTTTAGACAATAGACAATAGACAATAGGTGCAGGAGGAGGCCATTTGGCCCTTCGAGGCAGCACCGCCATTCAATGTGATCATGGCTGATCATCCCCAATCAGTACCCCGTTCCTGCCTTCTCCCCATATCCCCTGACTCCGCTATTTTTAAGAGCCCTATCTAGCTCTCTCTTGAAAGCATCCAGAGAACCTGCATCCACAGCCCTCTGAGGCAGAAGAATTCCACAGACTCTGCCACTACTCTAT
>CM075985.1:2370944-2435944 GCA_038087875.1 Malacoraja senta
TTTTGTGTGCCACACATCGAACACACCGCTTGGGATATTTGCGAGCAGTTTGCTACAACAGTGGCAGGAAATAACTCACTGGTTTCATGGTCTTAGACATTGCATTCTCTCGGCAATAATCATTGTGCTGTCTCCTCTAGTCATCTCGATCTGTTCCACAAGTGACTGTCATCATGATGCAACTTCATTCGTCAAGAACTGTTCTGTGTATAAAATTAAAAATCCTTCTGCAGAGAGGTCAGTCATTAGACTTTAGAGAAACAGCGCGGAAACAGGCCCTTCGGCCCACCATGTCCGTGCCGACCAGCGATCCCCACACACTAACACTATCATATACGCTGGGGGGACAATTTACAAATTTGCCAAAGCCAATTAACCTACAAGCCTGCACCCCTATGGAGTGTGGGAGGAAACCGGAGCACCCGGAGAAAACCCACGCAGGGTCACGGGGCGAACGTACAAACTCCGTACAGACAGAACCCGTGGTCAGGATCGAACCTGGGTCTCTGGCGCTGTGAGGCAGCAACTCTACCGCTGCGCCACTGTGCCACTGACACTGAAGTTTATAAAATCATGAGAGGTATGGATGAGGTTTGAATTGATTTTAAAGATATCCACATGGAAACAGGCCCTTCGGCCCATCTTGCATAAGGCTTGCACTATAGTGGCAAACATCATTTATTGTATTAGTGATTTTTGTACATTTATTTGTTGAAGTCATAGAGTAATACGGAGTGGAAACAGGCCCTTTGGCCCAACTTGCCCACACCGGCCAACATGTCCCATCTATGCTTGTCCCACCTGCTCACGTTTGGCCCATATCCCTCTAAATCCAGGTACCTGTTTCTTAAAAGCTGCGATCATAACCGCCTCAACTACCTCCTCCGGCAGCTCGTTCCACACACCCACCACCCTGCCTGTAAAAGGGTTACAGACAGCACCCGTAGTCGGCATGGAACCCGGGTGCCTGGTGCTGTAAGACAGCAACTCTTACACCGTGCCACGTCTTGTTGCGCCACCGTGCCACGTCTTGTTGTACCCTGCGTTCAACATCAGTTTGTTAGGGACTGTTAGATGTTAGGTTCTGCCCGCCGTTGTTGATGTTCTTCTCTCTGCCCCTTGTAATCTTATACACCTCTATCAGATCTCCCCTCAGCCCCCGACCTCACTCCGCTCCTTCCCCGCCTACCCTTGGTCAATGAACAGAGAGTTGTGGACGCAGCCCAGACCACCACGCAAACCAACCTCCCTTCCATCGACTCCATCTACACTTCACGCTGCCTCGGCAAGGCCAGCAGCATAATCGAGGACCAGTCGCACTTTTCAACCCCTCTCCCATCAGGCAAGAGGTAAAGGTTTGAAGACGCACATCCTCCAAATTCTCCAATTTCAGGTAGTCCTTGCTTTCTCCCTCTTTCCCCTCCCCATTCCCAGCTCTCCCACAGCCCACTGTCTCCGCCTGTTCCTTTCTTCATCCCGCCCCCCCCCCCCCACCCCCACATCAGTCTGAAGAAGGGTCTCCATCTGAGCTGCCTCATCCGCTGAGTTTCTCCAGTATTTTTGTCTACCTCCAAATTCAGGGATAGTTTCATCCTAGCTGTTATCAGGCAACTGAACCGTCCTCTCACCGTCTAGAGAGCGGTCCTGACCTCCCATCGAACGATCTTTAATCGGACTTTACTGGCTTTACCTTGCACTAAACGTTATTCCCTTTATCCTGTATCTGTACATAGATACATAGATACATAGAAAATAGGTGCAGGAGTAGGCCATTCGGCCCTTCGAGCCTGCACCGCCATTCAATATGATCATGGCTGATCATCCAACTCAGTATCCTGTACCTGCCTTCTCTCCATACCCCCTGATCCCCTTAGCCACAAGGGCCACATCTAACTCCCTCTTAAATATTGCCAATGAACTGGCCTCAACTACCCTCTGTGGCAGAGAGTTCCACAGATTCACCACTCTCTGTGTGAAAAAGTTTTTCCTCATCTCGGTCTTAAAGGATTTCCCCCTTATCCTTAAGCTGTGACCCCTTGTCCTGGACTTCCCCAACATCGGGAACAATCTTCCTGCATCTAGCCAGTCCAACCCCAGAAGAATTTTGTACGTTTTTATAAGATCCCCTCTCAATCTCCTAAATTCTAGCGAGTACAAGCCGAGTCTATCCAGTCTTTCTTCATATGAAAGTCCTGACATCCCAGGAATCAGTCTGGTGAACCTTCTCTGCACTCCCTCTACGAGCCTTCCTCAGTCGAGCTGTACACTGTGGACGGCTTGACTGTAATCATGTATTGTCTTTGTGATCATGTGTTGACTCTTTAGCTCGCTACAAGAGCTTTTAGGTTAGTTTAGTTTCGAGACACAGCGCGGAAACAGGCCCTTCGGCCCACCGGGTCCGCACCGACCAGTGATCCCCACACACTAACACTATCCTGCACACGCACTGGGGGCAAGTTGCATTTACACCGGGCCAATCAACCTACAAACCTGTACGTTTCTGGAGTGTGGGAGGAAACCGGAGATCTCGGAGAAAAACCCACGGGGAGAACGTGCAAACTCCGTACAGACAGCACCCAGAGTCGGGACGGAACCCGGGTCTCAGGCGCTGTGAGGCAGCAACTCTACCGCTGGGCCGGTATTATCACGATGGTACCCGTGATAATAAACTCAACTCATCTCCCACTTTCTCCCGCTCTCTGCCCTCATTCACCTTCTATTCTGCAGCTGTCTCATTTCTCGACACTGCAAGTGGCAGTTGTTTGCAAGGGGTGTCACGAAACCAAGCTCTGGGCTTGTGTCAGTGTCCTTGGGATTTTTCTGCAGAGGGTGTGAGAAGTCGTTTCCTGTTTTCTTCGCGTTTCAGGTGTTCTGAAGAATTCGGTTTTTCTCTCTCCTTTGATGATTGACCTAGAAGCCGCAGAAATCATTTGTTGCTTCTTGCAGAAACGAAGCATCCTTCGTGTTGAGCGGCACTTACACATTCGCAGGTCAGTTAGTTGCAGAGTCGGCCCCCCGGTGTTCAATGACTCCGATGTTCCCGATGTTGGGGACCAGAACCAGGGGCCACAGTTTAGGAATAAGGGGTAAGCCATTTAGAACGGAGACGAGGAAACACGTTTTCTCACAGAGAGTGGTGAGTCTGTGGAATTCTCTGCCTCAGGGGGTGGTGGAGGCCGGTTCTCTGGATGCTTTCAAGAGAGAGCTAGATAGGGCTCTTAAAAATAGCGGAGTCAGGGGATATGGGGAGAAGGCAGGAACGAGGTACTGATTGGGGATGATCAGCCATGATCACATTGAATGGCGGTGCTGGCTCGAAGGGCCAAATGGCCTACTCCTGTACCTATTGTCTATTGTCTATTGTCTATTAAAGATAGCAGAGTCAAGGGATATGGGGAGAAGGCAGGAACGAGGTACTGATTGGGGATGATCAGCCATGATCACATTGAATGGCGGTGCTGGCTCGAAGGGCCAAATAGCCTCCTCCTCCACCTATTGTCTATTGTCTATTGACTCGGGGGGGTTTGTCCCTCGATATCTGAGGCAGGATACACTGGCTCTAGACAGGGTCCAGAGGGGGTTTACGAGAACGATCCCAGCAATGAATGGGTTAACATGCGATGAGCGCTTGATGGCACTGGGGGCCTGCACTCGCTGGAGTTTAGGAGAATGAAACAGTTCGACAGGTACATGGATAGGACATGGATTGGAGGGATATGGACCAAACGCAAGCAGGTGGGACTAGTGTAGGTGGGACATGTTGGCTGGTGGGTGTGGGGGATTGCAACCTTCACGTGGTCCGCCCTGTTTCGACTAATGCAATCAACCCGACGTGCACAATCAAGAAATGAAATAGAACAAGTTGTCCTACAACTTTAGGCTGTGCACGCCATACACAAGAAGAAAAAGATTGTTGGCCAGTGTGGGCAAGTTGGCCAGTTTCCATGCTGTATCACTCTATGACCATGATGAGGGGTGGAGGGGGGGGGCCTCATTGAAACTTACCGAATAGTGAATGGCCTGGATAGAGTGGATGTGGCGAGGATGTTTCCACCAGTGGGAGAGTCTAGAACCAGAGGACACAGCCTCAGAATAAATGGACGTACCTTCAGAAATAAGATGAGGAGGAATGTCTTTAGCCAGAGGGTGGTGAATCTGTGGAATTCATTGCCACTGACGGCTGTGGAGGCCAAGTCAATGGATATTTTTGTAAGGTGAAGATTGACAGATTCTTGATTAGTACGGGTGTCAGGGATTGTGGGGAGAAGGCAGGAGAATGGGGTTGAGAGGGAGAGATAGATCAGCCATGATCGAATGGCGGAGTTGGCTTGATGGGCCGAATGGCCTCATTCTGCTCCGATATCTTCTGAACTTATGAACACATGACACGAAGTGCTGGGGAAACTCAGCGGGACGGGCAACATCTGTGGAGGGAATGAATAGTGCGAGAAGGAACTGCAGATGCTGGTAAAATCGAAGGTAGACACAAAATGCTGGAGTAACTCAACAGGTGAGGCAGCATCTATGGAGAGAAGGAATGGGCCACATTTCGGGTCGAGGTCTGAAGAAGGGTCTCGACCCGAAACGTCGCCCATTCCTTCTCTCCATAGATGCTGCCTCACCCGCTGAGTTACTCCAGCATTTTGTGTCGATGAGGGAATGAATAGGTTTAGACAATAGACAATAGACAATAGGTGCAGGAGTAGGCCATTTGGCCCTTCGAGGCAGCACCGCCATTCAATGTGATCATGGCTGATCATCCCCAATCAGTACCCCGTTCCTGCCTTCTCCCCATATCCCCTGACTCCGCTATTTTTAAGAGCCCTATCTAGCTCTCTCTTGAAAGCATCCAGAGAACCTGCATCCACAGCCCTCTGAGGCAGAGAATTCCACAGACTCGCCACTCTCTGTGAGAAAAAGTGTTTCCTCGTCTCCGTTCTAAATGGCTTACCCCTTATTCTTAAACTGTGGCCCCTGGTTCTGGACTCCCCCAACATCGGGAACATGTTTCCTGCCTCTAGTGTGTCCAAGCCCTTAACAATCTTATATGTTTCAATGAGATATCCTCTCATCCTTCTTTAGAGGGACACGGGCCAAATGCAGGCAGCTGGGACTAGTGTAGAGGAGGCTAGATGGGCCGAAGGTCCTGTTTCCACGCTGTATGACTCTATGACTCTATGAGTAAGGGAAGAGACGGAGAAATGTTTGATGGAGTTGGCATGCAAACAACTGCAGATGTACCTTATTGCCTGCACGTTACCCATAGCTGTAACATAACGCTCCAACACTATAGTCTACACTCTGCTCATTTTTCTCTTTGCACTCCCTGCTCAATGGAGTCAACAGTCACAGCAGGCCGCCCAATACTAATGTGTTATCGTAGATATTTGCTTACAAACTCAGTTACAGATTTCCTTGTTCGCTCCCAACCCCCCCACCCCCTCCCTGCTCCACCCGACAGTAAGGTGCGGCACAGTGGCGCAGCGGTAGAGTTGCTGCCTCACAGCGCCAGAGTCCCAGGTTCGAACCTGACCACGGGTGCTCTCTGCACAGCGCATGTACGTTCTCCCCGTGGCCTGTGCAGGAAGGAACTGCAGATGCTGGTTTACACTGAAGATCGACACAAATGGCTGGATTAACTCAGCGGGTGAGGCGGCATCTCTGGAGAGAAGGAATATGGTAGACGATGTCTTGGGTTGAGAGCTTCAGGCTAATTTTTAGTTTTGTTTAGTTCAGAGATACAGCGTGGAAACGGGTCCTTCAGCCCACTGAGTCCACACCGACCAGCGATCCCCTCGTACTAATGTGGGGCTGGCTCCATAGCAGAAGCGACCACGTGGCGGGGCTGGAAACTGGAAGTATCCCGAGCTAATTCTGCTACCACCATCACCTATTGCAACAAGTGATGGCTCCCACTGGTTGTCGCCGGGAGCTTGCGTCCTTTTCAGGACGGACGATGACAGCGACGTCAAAATTTGTAACGTGGAAGATAGACACGGAAGAAGAATAACGTTGGGCTAACGTGGGTCCGAAGAAGGGCCTCCACCCGAAACGTCACCCATTCCTTCTCTCCAGAGATACCGCCTGCCCCGCTGAGTTACTCCAGCTTTTTGCGTCTATCTTTGGGACAATTGTTAAGCAGACCAGGGACAATTTACATTCACACCAAGCCAATCGACCTGCAAACCTGTACGTGTTTGTGGAGTGTGGGAAGAAACCGGAGATTGGCTTGGTAAAACTGTAAAAATCGGCCCTCGTGTGTGTTAATGTGCGGAGATCGGCGGTCGGCGCGGACCCGGTGGGCCGGTGGGTCCAGTTTCCGCGCTGTTTCTCTGAACTGAACCGATCGTCTTGTTTCAGAAGGAACCGCAGATGCCGGTTTTCACCGAAGGCAGACACAGAAAACCCGGAGAACGTCAGCCATTCCTTCTCTCCAGAGATGCTGCCTGGCCCGCTGAGTTACTCCAGCACTTTGTGTCCATAATCATCTTGTTATTTCCTTCAGACTTTTGGACTGGCCAATTTATAAAAGCCTTTCGTCACCTCATTTTCCACGAGTCTCACAGAGGGTTCGTTGGTTGAATGCAAGTCACATTTTTTTTTTAAATTCAGCGTTTATTCCTAAATTTGACTGCTGGACTAATAAACGCCTGTCTCTGTCATCAGCCTATACTCACTATTCCCCTTCTTTCAATCAGGCCAGTTAGTGGTTTTCTGCTTCAAGCAGATAAGAAGATGACAGGAAGTTTATTATTTCCTTAGTTAGTGACTTTTCCCCTGTGATCGGTCGTTTAAAAAAGCTGGAATTGTAATGTCCCAAAGTATGGATCACTTGTTTAAAAAATGTGTTGCGGGATAAATTTGTTTTTGGGGCTTTTTTTTTTTTTACACACAGTTTTCAAAGTTGTCATTGTCCTGTGACCTTCTGGTATGTAAAAAAACACGGCTTCGGTTCAAGAATGCAAAGACAGGCTTCTAGCACGGGGCGGAGATTTGCATCCATTAAACAAACACACATCAGTGGATGCAGCCGCATCTATGGAGCGAAGGAAATAGGCAACGTTTCGGGCCGAAACCCGGAAGGGTTTCGGCCAGAAACGTTGCCTATTTCCAGAAGGGTTTCGGCCCGAAACGTTGCCTATTTCCTTCGCTCCATAGATGCTGCTGCACCCGCTGAGTTTCTCCAGCATTTTTGTCTAACTTGGATTTTCCAGCATCTGCACAGTTCCTTCTTAAACACATCAGTGGATATCTTTAAGGCGGAGATAGATAGATTCTTGATTAGTACGAGTGTCAGAGGGTTATGGGGAGAAGGCAGGAGAATGGGGTTAGGAGGGAGAGATAGATCAGCCAGGATTGAAAGGCGGAGAGGACACGATGGGCCGAATGGCCTAATTCTACTCCTATTCCTTATGACCTTATGACCACAGGAAAACGGGGGCATTAAATGCGCCAAGATGGTGTGCTAGTGATTTTGGTTTGGAGATACAGCGAGGAAACTGGCCCTTCGGCCCATCGGGTCCACGCTGGCCATCGATCACTCATTCACACTAGTCCCATAATACATACCAGGGACTGTTTTACAGAAGCCAATTAGCCTACAAACCATCATGTCTTTGGCGTGTGGGAGGAAACCGGAGCACCCGGAGAAAACCCACGCAGGTCACGGGAGAACGTACAAACTCCGTACAGGCAGCACCCGTAGTCGGGATGGAACCCGGGTCTCTGGCGCTGTGAGGCAGCAGCTCTACCCGCTGCACCAACACGCCACTCTCAATGTTACTCCAGCACTGTGCATGGAAAAAATGTGTTCTTTTTACTCGTAGGCACGTCGTAGTAGGTCGTGAAGGTAGTCGTAGATAGTCGTAGATAGTCGTAGATAGTCGTAGATAGTCGTAGATAGTCGTAGGTCGGTAACTGGCCCGAGAAAAAATATGCAAACATGACATCATTTTATCATGCGATCATTTTCCACTCGTGGCTAGTCGTAGTTGGTCTTAGGTGTGGAAGACTGAGGTCGAGGGGGGTCGTAGGAGGTCGTTGACATAGTCGTAGGAGGTCGTAGACATAGTCGTAGGAGGTCGTAGACATAGTCGTAGGAGGTCGTAGACATAGTCGTAGGAGGTCGTAGACATAGTCGTAGGAGGTCGTAGACATAGTCGTAGGAGGTCGTAGACATAGTCGTAGGAGGTCGTAGACATAGTCGTAGGAGGTCTTTTACTTCGGCGAGTCAACACGACCTTGACATTTATTTCAACACGTCTCGGGTCTTCTAAACTCGTGGATTAGGTCGTCCAAGTGGGACAGGCCCTTTACAGCGCCAGAGACCCGGGTTCAATCCTGACTAGCGGGTGCTGTCTGTCAGGAGCTTTAGTACGTTCTCTCCGTGACCTGAGCACGCTTTCTCCGGGATCTCCGGTCCCCTCCCGCACTCTAAAGACGTACGGGTTTTAGATGAATTGGCTTGGTATAATTCTAAATTGCCCCTGGTGTGTGTAGGGTGCTGTTAGTGTGCGGGGATCGCTGGTCGACGGGAACTCGATGGGCCGAAGGGCCTGTTTCCACGCTGTATCTCTAAAACGAAAAAAATAAATGGAAGAAAATGATCTTTACTGGCCTACCTCGCCACTATCAAAGAATCAAGTCATACTTCAGGCAGTTTGCAAATCAATGCAAATTAGGTGGTGAAAATGTGACAAGCTTTACATGTGAAACCCTGAAGCAAGGTTGTGTAGCCAACATTTTCCATAGTGAATTATTCAACACAATGGATGGTGTACTGAATGCCCACAGAGTCGACACAGGCCTCTGCTGAGTGGTGACTCCTTTTATCTTTCATGTCTCAGTACCCATTGGATAGTTGCTTCAAGATAGACTCAAAAAGCTGGAGTAACTCAGCAGGACGGGCAGGGTCTCTGGACAGAAGGGGTGGGTGACGTGTCGGGTCGAGACCCAAAACGTTACCCATTCCTTCTCTCCAGAGATCCCGCCTGTCCCGCTGAGTTACTCCACCTTTTTGTGTCTATCTTCGGCTTAAACCAGCATCTGCGGTTTCTTCCCACACAGATTGTTGGTTCAACTGGCCTCTGCTTAGTCCCGACTGCCAGCATCAGACACAAAGCACTGGAGTAAATCAGCGGGCCAGCTTAGTTTCAGTTCAGTTTATTGGCATGTCCACCGGGCTACAGTGAAAATCTTTTGTTGCGTGCTAACCAGTTAGCGGAAAGACAATACATGATTACAACCGAGCCGTCCACAGTGTACAGATACATGATAAAGGAATAATATTTAATGCAAGGAAAAACCAGCAAAGTCCAATCGACGATAGTCCGATGGTCTCCAGTGAGGTAGATAGTAGTTCAGGACCGCTCTCTAGCTGTTGGTAGGATGGTTCAGTTGCCTGATAACAGCTGGGAAGAAACTGTCCCTGAATTTGGAGGTGTGCGGTTTCACACCGTGCCTTTTGGGAGAGGGGAGAAGAGGGAGTGAGACTGGTCCTTGATTATGCTGCTGGCCTTGCCGAGGCAGCGTGAGGTGTAAAAATGGAGTCAATGGAAGGGAGGTTGGTTTGTGTGATGGTCTGGGCTGCGTCCACAATTTACTACGATTTCTCGCTGCCTTGGGTGGAGTTGTACCCACACTAAGCACCAACGAGCACCGAGACGTGGGCTTGGCTGGCGGTGAGGGGAGCCCTCCCAGTCAGATCCTTCCTGCACCGTCGGAACCTGACTACCAGCGCAGGCTGCGCTCGGGACGGCTGCTATGGAGAGGAGACGGTTGTCCACCTCCTTGCGAAGAGGGTTCTGGAGAAAGATGCGAGGGTCACGCTTTACAATCGGGATGATGTGCTGGGTAACAACATCAGGCTTTGCAATCAGTGCAGTGCCTTGGCCGTCCATGTTGTTAATTGGGGGCCATTTTGTGCGCAGGATCCTCCCACGTGGGACAAGATGGCAGCACAAAAGTGGGTGGCAATGATTTTTAGTTTTGGATTTCGTTTTGGAGATACAGCTCGGAAACAGGCCCTCCAGCCCACCGAGTCCACACAGACCAGCAATCTCCGCACACTAAAGCCCCTGCCCCACTTAGGAAACCTGAACGGAAACCTCTTGTGACCTTGCGCCTCACCCAAGGTTTCCATGAGTCGCCAGAGGTTTTGGTCACTCGCCTGGAAAGCCTCGACCGAAGCGTGAGCTGCATCGACTGACCAAAGATCCTACAGGATCTTTGCTACCGACCGCGCACACACACACTCACACACACACACACACACACACACACAAATACATCGCGAAGGTGGGAGCCAGGGACAGCGGAGGAGCGCTGTCTGCGCGATGAAGAGGAAGGTAAACGGCTGCCACAGAGCACGGTAAATCCTTTAGCGAGCGCGGGAGGGAGGGAGAGAAGGGGAGAGAAGGACAGAGAAGGGGAGAGAGAAGGGGAGAGAAGGGGAAGAGAAGGGGTGAGAAGGTGGGGGGGGGTGGTGGGGGGGGAGAAGGAGTGGAGACAGTTTTAAGAAGTTTAATAAAGTTAGCGGGCATTTTATCTTCCGGCGGATCTTCTAGGTCCTGTAAACCAAAGATCCTGTAGGATCTTTGCTGAAAACTCCAATGAGCCAATCAAAATGGCCGGTCCGCGAAGGAGATTGCCTTCGACTGCCTGTAAGTAAATAGCAACCCCACTCCACTGGCTTCGACCAAACGGCAACCTATTTGTAGTCGAGGCCGGTTTTGAATTTGTTGAAATAATCGCAGGAACACAGAAGAAGCCTCGACTACGCAGAAACCACTTTCGACCATTAGGGAGAGTGACCAAAACCTCCGGGAACCTCACGGAAACCTTGGGTGGGGCGCAAGGTCACCAGAGGTTTCCGTTCAAGTTTCCTAAGTGGGACAGGGGATTAACGCTATCCTACTCGCAGTAGGGACAATTTACAATTATACCAAAGCCAATTAACTTACAAACCTGTACGTCTTTGGAGTGTGGGAGGAAACTGAAGATCTCGGAGAAAACCCACGCAGGTCACGGGGAGAACGTACAAACTCCGTACAGGCAAGCGCCCGTAGTCAGGATCGAACCTGGGTCTCTGGCGCTGTGAGGCAGCAACTCTACCGCTGTACCACAGTGCCGCCAAAACCTTGTTGGTCTCCCAGCGGAGCGAGATGTCCGTGGGGGAATGTTGCCGACTGGCCCGCTCCAGACTGCAGGAGTACGTGCTGAGGGATGCACTGAAGCTCGGCGCAGCCAACGCCAAGGCTCGGTGGGGGAGGTCCACAGTCGAGGGTCCTTCCGCTGCTGGACATTCGGGGGCAGAGTCCGGTGGGGACAACCCCTCAAACAAGGGAAGCGAGATCACCCTAGGGGGCCACATGAGAGGCAAGGGTGCCTGGCATAAAGATGGTCTTCTGAACACTACCAAATATAACACTAACAGTCAGCGCCCGTAGTCAGGATTGGTCCCGGTTCTCTGGCGCTGTGAGGCAGCAACTCTACCGCTGCGCCACCGTGGCCACCCCTTCTGGACACCGTGGGGTTGGGCTGGATAGAAACATAGATATAGAAACATAGAAAATAGGTGCAGGGGGGGGCCATTCGGCCCTTCGAGCCAGCACCGCCATTCATTGTGATCATGGCTGATCGTCCCCTATCAATAACCCGTGCCTGCCTTCTCACCCATATCCCTTGACTCCACTAGCCCCTAGAGCTCTATCTAACTCTCTCTTAAACCCATCCAGTGACTTGGCCTCCACTGCCCTCTGTGGCAGGGAATTCCACAAATTCACAACTCTCTGGGTGAAAACGTTTTTTTCTCACCTCAGTCTTAAATGACCTCCCCTTTATTCTAAGACTGTGGCCCCTGGTTCTGGACTCACCCCACATTGGGAACAATTTTCCTGCATCTAGCTTGTTCAGTCCTTTTATAATTTTATATGTTTCTATAAGATTCCCCCTCATCCTTCTAAACTCCAGATGTGAGTCATTTGTAATAGGGCCTTTTAAAGAGAGTTCAGAAACAGGGCGGGACGGTGGCGTTTGCATGTCTTCTCCATGACCTGCGTGGGTTTTCTCCGGGATCTCCGGTTTCCTCCCACGCTCCAAAGACGTGCAGGTTAATTGGCTTCGGGAAAATTATAAATTGTCCCTAGTGTGTGTCGGATAGCGTTAGCGTGTACGGGGTGATCGCTGGTCGACGCGGACTAGATGGGCCGAAGGGCCTGTTTCCACGCTGTTTCTCTCAAACCAGAAACTAAAAAAAACCTCCCCTCCTGGAATTGAAGTTTAAATTTACTGAGCATGTATTCGTGTGCATTGACAGTGGTTGTCAAGCAGCATCCTCCAAAGGCAATTCATAAGCCCCTGGCAACTGACTCGGGATAGTAAAGGCAAATTAAACTGGCAGCCATGGATCATCATAAGGAAATGAGTTTCCTTCCAGTTAAATGAATGGAAATCGAGTGTCTTAACTTCATGATGATGTGAGTCAGAGTATTGTGATTCAGTCAAAGATAAGACAGAGAATTGCAGTTAAGGGGTGCAAATGGCTAGGTTTTAATTTTAGAGATACAGCGCAGAAACAGGCCCTTCGGCCCACCGAGTCCGCGCCGACCAGCGATCCCCACACGTTAAAGGGCCTGTCCCACTTGCCGATTTTTTTTCGCTGACTGCCGACATTATATCAGTGTCGCCAAAAGATTTTGAACATTTCAAAATCCAGCGGCGACAAAGAAAATGTTGCGACACTCGAAAAAACAACCGCGCGCCAATACGTCATAGCGCCGCGTCACGTCGCAAATTTTTCGGTGACCTGATACGTCAGTCAATGATGCCGGCAGTCGCTGAAAAAATCGCCAAGTGGGTCAGGCTCTTAACACTGTCCTGCACAGCCATGGGACAATCTACATTTATACCAAGTCAATTAACCTGCAAACCTGTACGTCTTTGGAGTGTGGGAGGGAACCGAAGATCTCGGAGAAAACCCACGCAGGTCACGGGGAGAACGTGCAAACTCTGTACATACAGCAGCCGTAGTCAGGATAGAACCCGGGTCTCTGGCGCTGTAAGGCAGCAACTCTACCGCTGTGCCACTGGGCTGCCCTTATGATATGTTCTATAAGAATATGTTTACAGAGAAACAATTGATGGAGTCCAACCAAGGGTCTGTGGGACATAGAAACATAGAAATTAGGTGCAGGAGTAGGCCATTCGGCCCTTCGAGCCTGCACCGCCATTCAATATGATCATGGCTGATCATCCAACTCAGTATCCTGTACCTGCCTTCTCTCCATACCCCCTGATCCCTTTAGCCACAAGGGCCACATCTAACTCCCTCTTAAATATAGCCAATGAACTGGCCTCAACTACCCTCTGTGGCAGAGAGTTCCAGAGATTCACCACTCTCTGTGTGAAAAAAGTTCTTCTCATCTCGGTTTTAAAGGATTTCCCCCTTATCCTTAAGCTGTGACCCCTTGTCCTGGACTTCCCCAACATCGGGAGCAATCTTCCTGCATCTAGTCTGTCCAACCCATTAAGAATTTTGTAAGGTTCTATAAGATCCCCTCTCAATCTCCTAAATTCTAGAGAGTATAAACCAAGTCTATCCAGTCTTTCTTCATAAGACAGTCCTGGCATCCCAGGAATCAGTCTGGGACGAGGAAAGCCTGGCGGATAAGTAGGGGGAAATACTCAACTTACTTCCTGCACTCTACACGTTTTAGGATGTCGGTGTGGGCAAGATGGGCCAAAGGTCCTGTTTCCACACTGTATCAATCTATGTCTCTATGACGGCTTGCTGTGCTGATCAAAGCAGGAATCCATACAGAGGAACTCCATGAATCCTGAGACCAACAAACTGTCGTCAGTAAAGCTGCGAGATCTTAAACAATAGACAATAGACAACAGGTGCAGGAGTAGGCCATTCGGCCCTTCGAGCCAGCACCGCCATTCAATGTGATCATGGCTGATCATCCCCAATCAGTACCCCGTTCCTGCCTTCTCCCCATATCCCCTGACTCCGCTATCTTTAAGACCCCTTTCTAGCTCTCTCTTGAAAGTATCCAGAGAACCGGCCTCCACCGCCCTCTGAGGCAGAGAATTCCACAGACTCACAACTATCTGTGTGAAAAAGTGTTTCCTCGTCTCTGTTCTAAATGGCTTACCCCTTATTCTTAAACTGTGTGGCCCCTGGTTCTGGACTCCCCCAAGAGTCCACCTTAAGGAGACACAAACAGCTGGAGTAACTCGACGGGACAGGCAGCATCTCTGGAGAGAAGGAATGGGTGACGTTTCGGGTCGAGACCCTTCTTCTTCAGACTGAGAGTCAGGGGAGAGGGAGTCTAGAGATATGGAAGGGCGAGATGTGAAAACAACAGATCAAAGCAGGCGGTGATGAAGAAAGGCAGAACGGTTCCATGGTCCGCTGAGGGGAAGGTGCAACAAAATTCTGGAGCAACTCAGTGGGATGGGCGTAAGCCTTTGTCACAGGCATTTTCCCTGAGGGTGGACCATGATAGATTTCATCCTGAGCAAATCTACTGGACAAAATCCTGAATTTTCCTTGACTCTCAGTCTGAAGAAGGGTCTCGACCCGAAACTTACAAAATTCTCAAGGGGATGGACAGGCTAGATGCAGGAAGATTGTTCCCGATGTTGGGGAAGTCCAGGACAAGGGGTCACAGTTTAAGGATTAAGGGGAAATCCTTTAGGACCGAGATGAGAAAAACATTTTTCACACAGAGAGTGGTGAATCTGTGGAACTCTCTGCCACAGAAGGTAGTCGAGGCCAGTTCATTGGCTATATTTAAGAGGGAGTTAGAGGTGGCCCTTGTGCCTAAAGGGATCAGGGGGTATGGAGAGAAGGAAGGTACAGGATACTGAGTTGGATGATCAGCCATGATCATATTGAATGGCGGTGCAGGCTTGAAGGGCCGAATGGCCTACTCCTGCACCTATTTTCTATGTTTCTATGTTTCTATGTTTCTATATCTCTATGTCTCCCTCTCCCCTGACTCTCAGTCTGAAGAAGGGTCTCGACCCAAAACGTCACCCATTCCTTCTCTCCAGAGATGCCGCCTGTCCCGCTGAGTTACTCCAGTATTTTGTGTCAATCTTCTGTGTAAACCTACACAGAAATGCTACACTTGTCGTTTTACCTCCTCTCCCCTCGACTCCATCCAAGGATCCAAGCAGTCTTTCCAGGTGAGGCAGAGGTTCACCTGCACCTCCTCCAACCTCATCTATTGCATCCGCTGTTCTAGGTGTCAGCTGCTCTACATCGGTGAGACCAAGCATAGGCTTGGCGATCGCTTCGCCCAACACCTCCGCTGGGTCCGCAATAACCAACGTGATCTGGTTAGATGTGGACCTTGTGGCTAAAGGGATCAGGGGGTATGGAGAGAAGGCAGGTACAGGATACTGAGTTGGATGATCAGCCATGATCATATTGAATGGCGGTGCAGGCTTGAAGGGCCGAAGGGCCTACTCCTGCACCTATTTTCTATGTTTCTATGTTTCTATGAAACGTCACCCATTCCTTCTCTCCAGAGATGTTGCCTGTCCCGCTGAGTGACTCCAGCATTTTGTGTCTATATCCTGAATTTTCCTTCATTGAATGCAAACAAGCAAATGCCTGACATATTTTGGCTGCAAACATTTCTTTCCTACTCTACTGTTCAGCGGGAAGATTCAAATCATTGATCAATGATAAGACTCCCTCTTCTCCCATCGGGCAAAAGGTACAGAAGTGTGAAAACGCACACCTCCAGAACTGGGACCAGTTTCTTCGCAGCTGTTATCAGGCAACTGAATAATTCTATCAACAACCAGAGAGCAGTCCTGAACTGCCATCTACTTCATTGGTGACCCTCGGACTATCCTTGATCGGACTTTGCTGGCTTTACCTTGCACTAAACGTTATTCCCTTATCATGTATCTGTACACTGTGGACGGCTCGATTGTAATCATGTGTTGTCTTTCCGCTGACTGGTTAGCACGCAACAGAAGCTTTTCACTGTACCTCGTTACACGTGACAATAAACTCAAACTAAAATCATACACAAGGTTATTTAATTCAAAGATAGACACAAAATGCTGGAGTAACTCAACGGGATGTGTGGGAAGGAACTGCAGATGCTGGTTTACACCGAAGATAGACACCAAAAGCTGGTGTAGGGATTGGGTTAGTCTAATTCAATGCAACTTCAACGAGGAAAGACCTTCTAACCCAGAGAGTTGTGAATCTGTGGAATTCTCTGCTACAGAAGGCAGCGGGAGGCCAATTCTCTGGATGTTTTCAAGAGAGAGTTAGATTTAGCTCTTAGGGCTAACGGAATCAAAGGATATGGGGAAAAAGCAGGAACTGGGGTACTGATTTTGGATGATCAGCCATGATCATATTGAATGGCGGTGCTGGCTCGGAGGGCCGAATGGCCTACTCCTGCACCTATTGTCTATGTTTTTTAACTTCTCCTCTCCTGTATCCAAGTCAAGTCAAGTCAACTTTATTTGTCACATACACATACAAGATGTGCAGTGAAATGAAAGTGGCAATGCCTGCGGGATTGTGCAAAAAACTACAGAACAACCAAACAGAACAGAACAGAACCAGTATTTACATTTTAGAGAAATAAAAGGACAAAACACAACTGTATTTACGCCCTGGTGAGATCAGAGTTTACAATCCTGATGGCCTGTGGGAAGCAACTCCGTTTCATCCTCTCTGTTTTCACAGCGTGACAGCGGAGGCGTTTGCCTGACCGTAGCAGCTGGAACAGTCCGTTGCTGGGGTGGTAGGGGTCCCCCATAATGTTGCTGGCTCTGGATCTGCACCTCCTGGTGTATAGGTCCTGGTGAGTGTAGTTCCCAAAGCTTTGTACTGGGCAAGGCTCTATCCATCTGTGAGGAGGATGCTAGGAGACTGCAAGGTGACTTGGATAGGCTGGGTGAGTGGACAAATGTTTGGCAGATGCAGTATAATGTGGATAAATGTGAGGTTATCCACTTTGGTGGCAAAAACGGGAAGGCAGACTATTATCTAAATGGTGGCCGATTAGGAAATGGGAGATGCAGCGAGACCTGGGTGTCATGGTACACCAGTCATTGAAAGTAGGCATGCAGGTGCAGCAGGCAGTGAAGAAAGCGAATGGTATGTTAGCTTTCATAGCAAAAGGATTTGAGTATAGGAGCAGGGAGGTTCTACTGCAGTTGTACAGGGTCTTGGTGAGACCACACCTGGAGTATTGCGTACAGTTTTGGTCTCCAAATCTGAGGAAGGACATTATAGCCATAGAGGGAGTGCAGAGAAGGTTCACCAGACTGATTCCTGGGATGTCAGGACTTTCATATGAAGAAAGACTGGATAGACTTGGCTTATACTCGCTAGAATTTAGGAGATTGAGAGGGGATCTTATAGAAACGTACAAAATTCTTATGGGGTTGGACAGGCTAGATGCAGGAAGACTGTTCCCGATGTTGGGGAAGTCCAGGACAAGGGGTCACAGCTTAAGGATAAGGGGGAAATCCTTTAAGATCGAGATGAGGAAAAACTTTTTCACACAGAGAGTGGTGAATCTCTGGAACTCTCTGCCACAGAGGGTAGTTGAGGCCAGTTCATTGGCTATATTTAAGAGGGAGTTAGATGTGGCCCTTGTGGCTAAGGGGATCAGGGGGTATGGAGAGAAGGCAGGTACGGGATACTGAGTTGGATGATCAGCCATGATCATATTGAATGGCGGTGCAGGCTCGAAGGGCCGAATGGCCTACTCCTGCACCTATTTTCTATGTATCTATGTAATACAGGCACGTGTTGGTAATGTATGATACATTGGATGATACAAGGCTTCTAGATAGCCCCAGGGTAGTGCTTTAAGGTTATTAGTAGAGCCAGGATTTTGCCATAAATGCCATGTGCCTTTTCATGCCTTTAAAAAAAAAATGATTTCAGGAAGATAATGCCCTTTTCACGATTGAGTGCCTAAATCAGCCTTTTTTTTGCCGTTTTAACGCAACTTACAAGAAATTGTACACCACCGGGGCGAAACCCGTCTGTAAGTGGGTGTTAAGTGGTGACTGGAGAGGGGTGCGTGGGAAAGGGTCCAGTCTTTTAAAACTGTGGTCAAGCTGTGTGTAGGTCTGAAGTGTTGGTTGGGGTTACCAGGGTTAAGTTTCTGTTTATCGAAACTGCAGTAGAACTCAAAGATCCTATAGCGGTGCAAGATAGACCACTCCTGCTAAATGCAATGGGCTGACGTGTAGTGCGGAACATGGGCCATTTTTTCATCCATTTCCGTAACCCAACCCGACCCGACCCGCAGTGTAATCAACGTTGCGGTGGAACATTAAATTAAAATTCTGAAAATGAGGAGAAGATTTTTACCAAAGAACTTTTATTTTTACGAGGATGTTTCCGTAACCGGCTGCCGTCTCCGCACTATTATCCTATGGGATCTTTGGTGCGGAGACGGAAGCCGGTTACGGAAATGGGGCCTTAAATTACCCATGAATCTGCCCATGACCGTACTACGTCTTTTTCGTCGAGTGGACTATCTTGCTCGCTATAGGATCTTTGGTAGAACTCGTTCAGGTCGTTGGTCAGCTGACGATTATCCAAGGAGCGGGGGGGGTTAGTTTCCTCTTGTAGCTTGTGATTTCTTGCAAGCCCTTTCCACACTGAAGAAGAGTCATTTGCTGAGAACTTGCTCCTCAACTTCTCAGAGTACCTTTCCTTAGCAGCTCTGATTCCTCTGATTTGAGTATAGGAGCAGGAGGTTCTACTGCAGTTGTACAGGGTCTTGGTGAGACCACACCTGGAGTATTGCGTACAGTTTTGGTCTCCTAATCTGAGGAAAGACATTCTTGCCATAGAGGGAGTACAGAGACGGTTCACCAGACTGATTCCTGGGATGTCAGGACTTTCATATGAAGAAAGACTGGATAGACTCGGTTTGTACTCGCTAGAATTTAGAAGATTGAGGGGGGATCTTATAGAAACGTACAAAATTCTTAAGGGGTTGGACAGGCTAGATGCAGGAAGATTGTTCCCGATGTTGGGGAAGTCCAGAACAAGGGGTCACAGTTTAAGGATAAGGGGGAAATCTTTTAGGACCGAGATGAGGGAAAACATTTTTCACACAGAGAGTGGTGAATCTCTGGAATTCTCTGCCACAGAAGGTAGTTGAGGCCAGTTCATTGGCTATATTTAAGAGGGAATTAGATGTGGCCCTTGTGGCTAAAGGAATCAGGGGGTATGGAGAGAAAGCAGGTACAGGATACTGAGTTGGATGATCAGCCATGATCGTATTGAATGGCGGTGCAGGCTCGAAGGGCCGAATGGCCTACTCCTGCATCTATTTCTATGTTTCTATGTTTCTATGTTCTCAGCTTGTACTTGGCCTGCCTGTGGAGGTCTGCATCCCCGCTCCTGTAGGATCTACCCTGCAAGCGTCAAAATGTCTAAAGTCAAGTCAACGCCTTGTAAAAAACTGAACGATTTGGTGAGAGTGTACGGGAGTGTTCGCTACAGACAACTGTGTGCTGTTTTGCAACGCATGTGAATCATGAGAAAAAATATTTCATCTCCATGCATGTACAGACAGCTAAACACAAGTCGGCGGCAGAGAAACTGAAGGTAGGAAATACGCAAGCTTGTCTCCTCACAACATTTACTGCTGGTTCCAATCGCAAATCTGAGTTTTCGAGTGATCTGTGCAACGCATTCATTGATGCTGGAATTCCACTGTGGAAATTGGAAATCAAATCTCCCAGAGGTTTTTTAAGGAAATACACAGAGGAACATATACCAAGCGAGTCATCATTACGGAAAAATTATGTTGACAGCAACTTCAACATTGTTGTGCAGAAAATTTGAGATGAAATTGCATGCAACAAAATATGGATCTCAATAGACGAGATATCTGATGCTGTGGGGAGATTTGTTGCCAATGTGGTCATTGGTACACTGGAGGCAGGTCAACCATCAAAGGAGTATTTCTTGACATCGGAAGTATTGGAGAAGTCAAAGAGCTGAACTATTGCTCAGTTGTTTACATCTTCACTTGCTGTACTTTGTACTTAAAGTTCCTGGCGCTGTAGGTGAAGACATACAAGGAAAATGTGAGAGGGTGATTTTAGCTAACAAAGATCTTGAAGGAATACAAAACGTAGCTAAAGTTCTCAAAGGTAGTTGTGATGCACAAGATATCAACATGAATGTAGAGTCTGTAGCTTGTTTCGGGTATGCACCAGTGACCTCAGCTGGGGTAGACAGAAGTTTTTTCACAACTGTAGCATATTCTGTCTGACAGACGGCATAGTTTAACACCAGATAATTTGAAAAAATGCTGACAGTTATGTGTAACCTGGCAACTTTGGTCATTTACTGTGTAATTATCATTTTTAGGTGGGAAATAAATGCCTTTTTATGCCTTTTTGGTCAATAAATGCCTTTTCGTGCCTTTTTTGTAATTTTATTATGCCATTTTGCCTGCCTATTTCCGAGATTTTTAGCACCTAAACATCCTGGCTCTAGTTATTAGTCTACAGTTATTCAACTGGACAAAGCTCACGGTGGTGCGGCAGGTAGAACCGCTGCCTCACAGCGCCAGTGACCCAGGTTCGATCCCGAACTCGGGTGCTGTCCATGCGGAGTTGGCGTGCTTTCCCTGTGACAATGTGGGTTTCCTCTGGGTGCTCCGGTTTCCATCTCAAATCCCAAAGACGTGCCCGTGGGGGTTTGTAGGTTAATCGGCCCTCCGCAAATTACCCCCTGGTGTGTAGGGAGTGGATGGGAAAGTGGGATAATGTGGAACTAGTGTTTAACGGGTGATCAATGGTTGACAATAGACAATAGGTGCAGGAGTAGGCCATTTGGCCCTTCAAGCCAGCACCGCCATTCAATGTGATCATGGCTGATCATCCACAATCAGTACCCCGTTCCTGCCTTCTCCCCATATCCCCTGACTCCGCTATTTTTAAGAGCCCTATCTAGCTCTCTCTTGAAAGCATCCAGAGAACCTGCCTCCACCGCCCTCTGAGGCAGAGAATTCCACAGACTCACCACTCTCTGTGAGAAAAGGTGTTTCCTCGTCTCCGTTCTAAATGGCTTACTCCTTATTCTTAAACTGTGGCCCCTGGTTCTGGACTCCCCCAACATCAGGAACATGTTTCCTGCCTCTAGCGTATCCAAACCCTTAACAATCTTGTATGTTTCAATAAGATACCCTCTCATCCTTCTAAACTCCAGAGTGTACAAGCCCAGCTGCTCCATTCTCTCAGCATATGACGTCCCGGGAATTAACCTTGTAAACCTACGCTGCACTCCCTCAATAGCAAGAATGTCCTTCCTCAAATTAGGGGACCACAACTGCACACATGGACTTGGTGGGCCGAAGGGCCTGTTTCCGTGCTGTATCGCTGAATAAACGAAAGACATTAAACATGCAGCAATACTTTGAAAGGAAAAATTAAAAAATCGTTGGAAGGGAAATGACCCGAAGGGGAAAAGCATTTTCCCAGCGCGTTTGTTATTCCTCCAATCTCACAGACGGAAAAATATTTATGCAATGCTTCTGCCACCAACAGCTCTGCTAAAACTAACAGGATTCTTGTAGCTTGTATCTGCTGCTGCTGGTTGAAACCGAAGACACACACAAAAAGCTGGAGCAACTCCAGTTGCTGGAAAATCCCAGGTAGACAAAAGTGCTGGAGAAACTCAGCGGGTGCAGCAGCATCTATGGAGCGAAGGAAATGGGCAACGTTTCGGGCCGAAACCCTTCTTCAGACTGACGTGGGTAGACAGAAATGCTGGAGAAACTCAGCGGGACAGGCAGCATCTCTGGAGAGAAGGGTCGGGTCGGGTCTGAAGAAGGGTCTCGACCCAAAACGTCACCCATTCCTTCTGTCAGAGATGCTGCCTGTCCCGCTGAGTGACTTCGGCTTTTTTGCCTCTGCCTTTGGTAAATTGTCCCCAGTGTGTGTAGAACAGTGTCGCGGGGATCGGCGGTCGGCGCGGACTCGGTGGGCCGAAGGGCCTGTTTCCGCGTTGTATCTCCAAGCTAAACTAAACTAAGTGTGAACATTTTTTTTAAAGAAGGAACCGCAGATGCTGGAAAATCGAAGGTGGACAAAAATGACGGGGAAACTCAGCGGGAATGAGGCAGCATCTATGGAGCGAATCCGAAACGTCGCCTTTTTCCTTCGCTCCATAGATGCTGCCTCAACCGCTGAGTTTCTCCAGCATTTTTGTCTACCCACGTCTGAAGATACGTTTTTTTTGCCTTCCATCACAGCGCTGTGATGGATGTAATGTGTAAATTGTGTTGTGTCTCGGGTCTTTTTTCGTTTTGTAATGTATGGCTGCAGAAACGACATTTCGTTTGGACCTCAACGGGGTCCAAATGACAAATTTGTCCAATAGACAAATAAATTGTATTGTATTGTATTGTATGAAGAAGGGGTTTCGGCGACTGAGGAGACGACTCACGACCATACAGGTGACACCCCTGTCGCAAACATGTGTCGACAGTCTAATCGCTGGCAGTCGCCTGAACAAAATCGTCTCAGTGGGGACAGGCCCTTAAAGGTGGCATTAGTGTAAGTGTTAAAGAAGGAACTGCAGATGCTGGAAAATCGAAGGTACACAAAAATGCTGGGGAAACTCAGCGGGTGCAGCAGCATCTATGGAGCAAAGGAAATAGGCAACGTTTCGGGTCGAAACCCTTCCGGGTTTCGGCCCGAAACGTTGCCTATTTCCAGAAGGGTTTCGGCCCGAAACGTTGCCTATTTCCAGAAGGGTTTCGGCCCGAAACGTTGCCTATTTCCAGAAGGGTTTCGGGCCCGAAACGTTGCCTATTTCCTTCGCTCCATAGATGCTGCTGCACCCGCTGAGTTTCTCCAGCACTTTTGTCTACCTGGGATTTTCCAGCATCTGTAGTTCCTTCTTAAACACATTACGAACTGGTCTGGCCTTGCTATAGTTGCGACATTTGCTATTCATGAGGACTCAGGGTTTGCAGGGTGAAGCTGCCTGCAAACAAGTGGCTTGGCTTCCCAGTGTAAATACCATTGTCATTTAAAATCAATTAGTTCCTTGTGCTGAGGGTTGGTGAGGCTTGGTCTCTCTCAGCCACCATTGTGAGCACGGGCGCTATTTGCTTTAATTAAGAGGAGACAGAGTGGATTACCATCTCGGGACGGACAGCTGAGAGAGGCTCATGGAATTACAGTGTAGTTCACTTCACAACAAAGGGGTGGAGGAGGAGCAGAGGCTTTAGGCACAGAGAGAGAGACAGAGAGAGAGAGAGAGAGAGAGAGAGCTAAGAATAATCCTTGGTGAAGGAAATACGGCACATCTTGGTGCACAGTACGTAACAGCATGCCATAACCTGAGAGACGGTGAACGAGCAATATGCACATATGTACGCACACACTAATTGACATTAATGGACACTAAGAAATTAATATTGAATTGCTAAACTTGCTATTCTGTTGTACTGCTTACAGCTGCAAGAACGTGTAGCAATCAATAAAGGGCTACATAGAAGCATAGAAAATAGGTGAAGGAGTAGGACATTCGGCCCTTCGAGCCTGCACCGCCATTCAATATGATCATGGCTGATCATCCAACTCAGTATCCTGTACCTGCCTTCTCTCCATACCCCCTGATCCCTTTAGCCACAAGGGCCACATCTAACTCCCTCTTAAATATAGCCAATGAACTGGCCTCAACTACCCTCTGTGGCAGAGAGTTCCACAGATTCACCACTCAGAACTTCCTCCAACTAAACGAGAGTAAGTCTGAGGTCATCCTTCTCGGCCCCTCGGACTCAATCTAAATGATAGCAGGCAGCCTTGGAAGCCTTACCCCACTACTCAAACCTCATGTCAAAAACCTTGGCGTGATATTTGACTCAGCACTGAAATTTGACAAACAAGTCAATGCCGTGGTAAAAGCTAGCTTCTTTCAGCTTCGGACGATAGCTAAAATAAAACAGTTCCTCCAGTTTGATGACCTCGAAAAGATCATCCACACATTTATCTCCTCCCCCCTAGATTACTGCAACTCCCTTTACACTGGCATCAGCCAATCTTCCCTGTCCCGCCTGCAACTGGTCCAAAACGCCGCAGCGAGACTCCTGACGGGCACCCGAAAAAGGGACCACATCACCCCGATCCTGGCCTCTCTCCACTGGCTCCCTGTGCGGTTCCGTATAAACTTCAAGATCCTCCTCCATGTCTACAAAGCCCTCAATGGGCTTGCCCCCACCTACATAAAAAGTCTTCTCACCCACCACACCACCTCCAGGCCCCTCAGATCGGCCGACTTGGGGTTGCTGAATATCCCACGGTCTAGGCATAAGCTCAGGGGCGACCGCGCCTTTGCGGTTGCAGCCCCTAGACTGTGGAACAGCATCCCCCTTCCCATCAGAACTGCCCCCTCCATCGACTCCTTTAAGTTGAGACTAAAAACTCATCTATACTCCCAAGCCTTTCTTGACGTCCTCTGAGTGAGGGCTACATGTATATATGTATGTAGTTTGTTTGTTTATACTATTCTTATAACAAATGTAAAGCACTTTGGCCAACGAGAGTTGTTTTTTAAATGTGCTATATAAATAAACGTGACTTGACTTGACTTGAGAGAGTGTGAGACAGAGAGAGAGGGAGAGGGAGGGGGGGGGGAGAGAGAGAGACTGAGAGAGGGAGAGAGAGTTACAGAGAACCAGGAACAGGGAGATAATTCTTTGGTGCCCTGCACGTGAGGATGACACGCAGTGGGTCAGAGAGCGGAAAGCAAAGCTTCTTGCCTTTGGGATGGATGAAAGAGTTCCCTTGGTGTCGGCATCCCACAGCCTGGAGCAGTGGCAGCTGACCAGACTCAGTGACTCCGTGACACAGACCAGTTGTTGCCCAATAACTTGGACTAGAAACCTGTTCTGTCCACAACAACTTAGCCACAGTTAAAAGTTGTTGCTTTCATCTTTAAAAGGTCTATACTTTATTTGAAACAGAATGGTGGCAATTTAGAACCAACCGACAGAAATAACCTGTGTCTATTTAGTTTTAGTTTAAGAGATACAGCGCGGAAACAGGCCCTTCAGCTCACCGAGTCCAGGGCAACCAAAGTCCTATGAAGCTGTATCATGACTTCCCACAGTTTTAAGAATAAGGAGTAAGCCATTTAGAGCGGAGACGAGGAAACACATTTTCTCACAGAGAGTGGTGAGTCTGTGGAATTCTCTGCCTCAGAGGGCGGTGGAGGCAGGTTCTCTGGATGCTTTCAAGAGAGAGCTAGATAGGGCTCTTAAAAATAGCGGAGTCAGGGGATATGGGGAGAAGGCAGGAACGGGGTACTGATTGGGGATGATCGGCCATGATCACATTGAATGGCGGTGCTGGCTCGAAGGGCCGAATGGCCTACTCCTGCACCTATTGTCTATTGTCTATTGTCAACCAGCGATCACCCCGCACACTAACACTATCCTACACACACTGGGGACAATTTATAATTTTACCGAGGCCAGTTATCCTACAAATCCGCATGCCTTTGGAGTGCGGGAGGAAACCGGAGCACCCGGAGAAAACCCACGCAGGTCACGGGGAGAAGGTGGAAACTCCGTACAGACAAGCACCCGTAGTCAGGATTGAGCCCGGGCCTCTGGCGTTGTGAGGCAGCAACTCTACCGCTGCGTCACCGAGCTGTTCCTGCTTGCCTTTTGAATTTGAGAATACTGTAAGAGTCAAAAAGGCATGATGCAGCTTCATAGGACTATGGTTAGGCTGCGTCTGGAGTATTGCCGTTCTGGTTGCCATGTTACAGGATATCCAAGCCGACCGCAGCACCACCCTGCCGCCATATTTGCGGTATGTGTAGCAAAAAGAGACAGAGTGCTGGAGTAACTCAGCGGGTCAGGCAGCATCTCTGGAGAACATGGATAGGTGATATTTCGGGTCGAGACGTCTATGTTCTCCAGAGATGCTGCCTGATCTGCTGAGTTACTCCGGCACCTTGTATCCTTGGTGTACACTAACACCTGTAGTCCCTTCTTTCTACTGTAAGCAGGCACGGCGATTATTTCAAAAAATTCAACACTGGCCGCGACTAAAAATAGGTTGCCGTTTTAAAAATCGGTAATTTTTTAGTCGAAGCCAGTTGCGATGCTAGTTGAAAGTGGTTGCCGGAGGTTGAAGGTGGTTGCCGGAGGTTGCAGGTGGTTGCCGGAGGTTGCAGGTAGTTGCCGGAGGTTGCAGGTGGTTGCCGGAGGTTGCAGGTGGTTGCCGGAGGTTGCAGGTAGTGGAAGGTCTTCGACCATTAGGGGAGACTGACAAAAACCTCCGGGAACCTCCGGGAACCGCACGGAAACCTTGGGTGGGGCGCAATGTCTCCAGAGGTTTCCGTTCAGGTTTCCTAAGTGGGACAGGGGCATTACTCCCTCTTTCTCTCCCTTTCTCCTTCACTCTCTCTCATTGTGTCTCTCTGTTTCCCTTTCAATCTTTCTGTGCCTCTCTCTCTTGCAATTTTTACAATTTTTTACATTAAAAAAAAAACTTTATTGGCATGATAAATCGTTATATTGCGAAAGTATAAAACATATACATATTTAAAATGCATAAATATAAATACAAGTATACAGTGCATGGATAGATATGCCCCTGTACATATATATACTGTACCTATAGCTCTTTATTGATTGCTACATGTTCTTGCAGCTGTAAGCAGTACAACAGAATAGCAAGTTTAGCAATTCAACATTAATTTCTTAGTATCAGTTAATGTCAATTAGTGTGTGCGTGCATATTGGTCATTCACCGTCTCTCAGGTTATGGAATGCTGTTATGTATTGTGCACCAAGATGTGCTGTATTTCCTTTCCTTTCCTCTCCTTTCTCTCTCCTTTCCTCTGTCTTTATCTCCCTCTCTCTCTCTCTCTCTCTCTCTCTCTCTCTCTCTCTCTCTCTCTCTCTCTCGTGCTCACTCTCTGACTATCTCCTGTTCTCTGGAGAGGGGCACTGAAGACCAGGAAAACGCTTGTGACTCCATGGATCCACGCTATCCTGCCCTGTGTTTTCCGTGCGTGAAGACCAAATAAGAGGGTGATGGAAATCATCCTCTGGGAGGTCTAAGTGGAGTAGAAGAAGGGTTTCCCGAAACTTTGCCTATTTCCTTCGCTCCATAGATGCTGCTGCACCCGCTGAGTTTCTCCAGCACTTTTGTCTACCTCTGGGAGGTCTAGTTTGGTTTAGTTTGTAGGTACAGCGCGGAAACAGGCCCTTCGGCCCACCGAGTCCGCGCCGACCAGCGATCCCCGCACACTAACACTACCCTACACACACTAGGGGACAATTTACATTTACACCAAGCCAATTAACCGACAAACCTGCACGTCTTTCGCGTGTGGGAGGAAACCGGAGATCTCGGACAAAACCCACGCAGGTCACGGGGAGAAGGTACAAAGAAGATATATTTAGATCAAGAGTGTGACCTCTCACACCATGTGACTGGGGTGGCATCACAGCGTTTAATCACACTTATTAGCTGGGGTGTGAGAACGTCCCAGCCTGTGGCTGCAAACCTCAAACATGTCGATGTTAATGGTGTTTTAAAGCCTTTGTTACAACGACTTACAGCTTTATTGTGAAAAACAGAAAATACTCGATACGAGGCATTCGAGACCCTTCTTCCGAATGTAAGGTGTGAAAAGGACAGATCAAAGCAGACAATGTTCGAGGATGATGGTTTATTGTGGGCTGAGGGGAAGCAGACAGCACTTGGATGATCAGCCATGATCACGTTGAATGGCAGTGCTGGCCTGAAGGGCCGAATGGCCCACTCAGGCACCTATTTTCTATGTTTCTATGTTTCTCAATAAAGACACAAAATGCTGGAGTAAATCGACGGGTCAGGCAGTACCGTGTTCTCCAGAGATGCTGCCTGACCCGCTGAGTTACTCCAGCACTTTGTGAAACGTCACCTATCCATGTTCTCCACAGATGCTGCCTGACCCGCTGAGTTACTCCAGCACTTTGTGAAACGTCACCTATCCATGTTCTCCACAGATGCTGCCTGACCCGCTGAGTTACTCCAGCACTTTGTGAAACGTCACCTATCCACGTTCTCCACAGATGCTGCCTGACCCGCTGAGTTACTCCAGCACTTTGTGACTTTTTCAAAATGATATTCCTGCTGTATTTAGTTTAATTTAATTTAGTTTAGTTTCGGGGTACAGCGCGGAAACAGGCCCTTCGGCCCACCGAGTCCGTGCCGACCAGCAATCCACCGTGCCACCTATGAACAAAGGAAGCTGTGAATTGCGGTATTCAAATCCATGAGACGTCTAGACAGAATAATAATAAAGATAATGTCGTCACGGTGGCACAGCGGTAGAGTTGCTGCCTCACAGCGCCAGAGACCCCGGTTCGATCCTGACTACGGGTGCTGTCTGTACGGAGTTTGCACGTTCTCCCTGTGACTGCACGGGTTTTCTCCGGGCACTCCGGTTTCCTCCCACACTCCAAAGACGTGCAGGTTTGTAGGTTAATTGGCTTTGGTTAGTTGTAAGTTGTCCCCAGTGTGTGTAGGATAGCGTTAGTGCATGTGGATGATCGATCGCTGGTCGGCACAGACTTGTTGGGCCGAAGGGCCTGTTTCTGCACAGTATCTCTAAAGTCTAAAACCTATGGGTGGGATTAGTGTAAGATGGGGCATGTTAGTCAGTGTGGGCCGAAGGGCCTGTTTACGTGCTGGATCTCTAAACTAAACTAAACGGAACATTTAAAAGTGTCTGAAGAAGGGTCTCGATTTGAAACATCACCCATTCCTTCTCTCCAGAGATGCTGCCTGTCCCGCTGAGTTACTCCAGCATTGTGTTTAACAAGGAACTGCAGATGCTGGAGTAACTCGAAGGTACACAAAAGTGCTGGAGAAACTCAGCGGGTGCAAGCAGCATCTATGGTGCGAAGGAAATAGGGCCGAAACCCTTCTTCCGGAATCTTCTTCTTGAAGAAGGGTTTCGGCCCGAAACGTTGCCTATTTCGTTCGCACCATAGATGCTGCTGCACCCACTGAGTTTCTCCAGCACTTTTGTCTACCTTCGAGTTCCTCCAGCATGTTGTGTCTATCTTGCGTTCGTGCACTAAACATTTTAAAAAGAGCTAATTAGGGCTCTTAACGATAGCGGAGTCAGGGGATTGGGGAGAAGGCTGGAACGGGGTACTGATTGGGGATGATCAGCCATGATCACATTGAATGGCGGTGCTGGCTCGAAGGGCCGAATGGCCTACTCCTGCACCTATTGTCTATTGTCTATTGTCTATAAAATCTGCGTTGCTTCCCCAGCATTCTGCCTGTAATTTGTACTTCTCAGCAATCCTCCGGTACATGCCCGTACTAAAGCATGTTCTCGTTCGGGATGTTCATTTGCTGGAGGTGACTTTGTGCTCTTTGGGGAGGGGAGGGGAGGGGAGGGGAGGGTTTGGCACCGTGTCTGTGGCTGCTCGCTATCTCGCACGGTTTGTCCCCTGGAGATGAGTTTTTCTCGTGCATCCCGGCAAACTGCAGTCCCCTTTCTCTAGAGAAAGTAGCAGGTCTCAGCTTTCCCAGCCTCACCCTGCTCTCAGGAGACCCATAGCCAAGTAATGGGAGCGTTGTGCTTTATCGGAAGCAGCGCCTCTTCAAAAGCCACAGCAGTGATCAGAGCATCAATTAATCTGAGGTGGAAAGTGAAAAGGGGCTTGGGTTATTGTACGGGATGTTAAAGGTTACCGCTCACACACACTGGTGCTGAAGCGACCAAGATTAAAACTGCATTTTAAACCTGCCAAAACTATCCAGGCAGTAAAACACTTATTAAAGGATGGCTCTCAGAGAAAATGCAAATGAAGGGTCTCGACCCGAAACGTCACCCATTCCTTCTCTCCAGAGGTGCTGCCTGTCCCGCTGAGTTACTCCAGCATTGTGTGTCGATCTCAAATGAAAATCAATCCTTTTCTCTCGAAACATTCCAAACGAGCTCGAATCAGAACATTTTCAAAAACCTGGACATAGGACGTTACTTTTTATGATTAGATTTTGCTCTCCTTTTCAAATAGTTATCGTTCCGTTCTTCAAAACAGCACCCCTTTTGCATGCAGCATTTGTAAATTAAGTTTTGAGGGTCGCTAACGAATTGCATGGGCAATTGGGACGGGAACTTTAAACCAGAGGCTACGGTGATGAATTTTTATTGAAACCCTTTGTTTGATCTGTGTTACTACATTGACAGGCAGAGGAGGATTTGGTTTGCCACTTATGTATTAAGTGGCCACGCTTATCCTTTTTTGCTCAGTTAGTTTAGTTTAAAGATAGAGGGTGCAAAACAAGAGGAGTTGAGTATAGGAGCAAAGAGGTCCTTCTGCAGTTGTACAGGGCCCTAGTGAGACCACACCTGGAGTATTGTGTGCAGTTTTGGTCTCCAAATTTGAGGAAGGACATTAGACAATAGACAATAGGTGCAGGAGTAGGCCATTCGGCCCTTCGAGCCAGCACCGCCATTGAATGTGATCATGGCTGATCATCCCCAATCGGTACCCCGTTCCTGCCTTCTCCCCTTATCCCCTGACTCCACTATCTTTAAGAGCCCTATCTAGCTCTCTCTTGAAAGTATCCAGAGAACTGGCCTCCACCGCCCTCTGAGGCAGAGAATTCCACAGACTCACAACTCTCTGTGTGAAAACGTGTTTCCTCATCTCCGTTCTCAATGGCTAAATGGCATTCTTGCTATTGAGGGAGTGCAGCGTAGGTTCACAAAGTTAATTCCCGGGATGGCGGGACTGTCATATGCTGAGATAATGGAGCGGCTGGGCCTGTATACTCTGGAATTTAGAAGGATGAGAGGGTATCTTATTGAAACATGTAAGATTATTAAGCGATTGGACACACTAGAGGCAGGAAACATGTTCCCGATGTTGGGGGGAGTCCAGAACCAGGGGCCAAAGTTTAAGAATAAAGGGTAAGCCATTTCGAACGGAGATGAGGAAACACCTTTTCACCAAGAGTTGTGATCAGTGCTGCAGTAACTCAGTGGGTCAGGCAGCATCTGTTGGGGGGATTGCTTTCATTCACTCCTCAAGATGCTGCCGAATCTGCTTGAGCTTTAGAGAAACAGCGTGGAAGCAGGACCTTCGGCCCATCGAGTCTGCCTTCACTGACCAGCGATCACCCACACCCACCCTCATTGAAACGTACAGAACGGTGAAAGGCTTGGATGGAGTGGATGCGGAGAGGATGTTTCCACTAGTGGGAGAGTCTAGGACTAGAGGGCACAGCCTCCGAATTAAAGGACGTTCTTTTAGGAAGGAGATGAGGAGGAATTACTTTCGTCAGAGGGTGGTGAATCTGTGGAATTCTTTGCCGCAGACTGCTGTGTAGGCCAAGTCATTTACAAGGTGGAGGTAGACAGATTCTTATTAAAGGTGTCAGGGGTTTGGGGGAGAAGGCAGGAGAATGGGGTTAGGAGGGAGAGATAGATCAATAGACAATAGACAATAGACAATAGGTGCAGGAGTAGGCCATTCGGCCCTTCGAGCCAGCACCGCCATTCAATGTGATCATGGCTGATCATCCACAATCAGTACCCCGTTCCTGGATTCTCCCCATATCCCCTGACTCCGCTATCTTTAAGAGCTCTAAGTAACTCTCTCTTGAAAGTATCCAGAGAACCTGCCTCCACCGCCCTCTGAGGCAGAGAATTCCACAGATCAGCCATGATTGAATGGTGGAGTGGACTTGACAGGCCGATCGGCCTAGTTCTGCTCCGATCACTAATGACCTTACGAACGTCGGAATAAGATTCTGCCGTGGCAGCTTGTCAAGGCTTCCCAATGTTGACGCTGCCCTGCAGCTGAATAATATTTTCAATTCAAATAAATACTTAAAGATTCCAGCTGTCGCCAATGGCGAACAGGAAAAGACCAACGTGGTCCTCACAGCTTCCTCACAGCTTGGGGTTGGTCTTTGCCAGAGTTTCCCACTGTTTTCTGGCAGACAGAGGTACTCTGGTGGAATATTTACCACCTCTAACCCTCAGTGTAGGTCACCAAGCCAGAGCACCGTGTGCAGCGAAAATAAACGATCGGGGTGACGCGAGCTACAAATGATCAGCCCAGGTTCTCACCAGCTCCAGGAGCAAGGCGGATAACCCTTTGCTTTCCCCCTCTCTCTCCATCCCTCTCTCCCTCCCCCATCCCGGTTCTCTGACCAGTCCGAAGAAGGGTCTCGACCCGATATGTCAATAGACAGTAGACAATAGACAATAGACAATAGGTGCAGGAACAGGCCATTTGGCCCTTCGAGCCAGCACCGCCATTCAATGTGATCATGGCTGATCATCCCCAATCAGTACCCCCCGTTCCTGCCTTCTCCCCATATCCCCTGACTCCGCTATCTTTAAGAGCCCTATCTAGCTCTCTCTTGAAAGCATCCAGAGAACCTGCCTCCACCGCCCTCTGAGGCAGAGAATTCCACAGACTCAACACTCTCTGTGAGAAAAAGTGTTTCCTCGTCTCCGTTCTAAATTGCTTACTCCTTATTCTTAAACTGTGGCCCCTGGTTCTGGACTCCCCCAACATCGGGAACATATTTCCTGCCTCTAGCTTGTCCAACCCCTTAACAATCTTATACGTTTCAATGAGATGCCCTCTCATCCTTCTAAACTCCAGAGTGTACAAGCCCAGCTGCTCCATTCTCTCAGCATATGACAGTCCCACCATCCCGGGAATTAACCTTGTAAACCTACGCTGCACTCCCTCAATAGCAAGAAAGTCCTTCCTCAAATTAGGGGACCAAAACTGCACACAATACTCCAGGTGTGGTCTCACTAGGGCTCTGTACAACTGCAGAAGGACCTCTTTGCTCCTATATTCGACTCCTCTTGTGATAAAGGCCAACATGCCATTCGCTTTCTTCACTGCCTGCTGTACCTGCATGCATACTTTCATAGATCAGCCCAGGTTCTCACCAGCTCCAGGAGCAAGGCGGATAACCCCTTGCTTTCCCCGTCTCACTCCATCCCTCCCTCCCACATCCCAGTTCTCTGACCAGTCCGAAGAAGTATCTCAACCCAAAATGCACCTACTCCTTTTCTCCGGACACGACTGGAACTGCCTGACCCCTCTGAGTTCACCAGTTGACACAAGCTCACATGTTATAGGAGTAGAATTAGGCCATTCGGCCCATCCAGTCCACTCCGCCATTCAATCATGGCTGATCTCTGCCTCCTAATCCCATTTTCTTGCCTGCTCCCCATACCCCTTGACATCCGTTCTAATCAAGACTTTGTCTATCTCTGCCTTGAAAATATCCACCGACATGGCCTCCACCGCCCTCTGTGGCTCCAGAGTTACTCCAACTTTCTGCCTATCTTCTAGTCCTCCGACTAGTTTCACAAATATTACTGTCTGATTATACACCACGTTGTCACCTTCCCCTCAGCTAACAATGTACTATTCTACATTTTCCGTGACCATCGTTCTCTTTGATTTGTCTTTTTCACACATTCACCCTTCCATATTGTTCCCGGAAGATTGTTCCAGGAAGATTGTTCCCGATGTTGGGGAAGTCCAGGACAAGGGGTCACAGTTTAAGGATTAAGGGGAAATCCTTTAGGACCGAGATGAGAAAAACATTTTTCACACAGAGAGTGGTGAATCTCTGGAACTCTCTGCCACAGAAGGTAGTTGAGGCCAGTTCATTGGCTATATTTAAGAGGGAGTTAGATGTGGCCCTTGTGGCTAAAGGGATCAGGGGGTATGGAGAGAAGGCAGGTACAGGATACTGAGTTGGATGATCAGCCATGATCATATTGAATGGCGGTGCAGGCTCGAAGGGCCAAATGGCCTACTCCTGCACCTATTTTCTATGTTTCTATGTTTCTATGTTTCTATATCTCTATGTCTCCCTCTCCCCTGACTCTCAGTCTGAAGAAGGGTCTCGACCCGAAACGTCACCCATTCCTTCTCTCCAGAGATGCTGCCTGTCCCGCTGAGTTACTCCAGTATTTTGTGTCAATCTTCTGTGTAAACCTACACAGAAATGCTACACTTGTCGCTTTACCTCCTCCCCCCTCGACTCCATCCAAGGACCCAAGCAGTCTTTCCAGGTGAGGCAGAGGTTCACCTGCACCTCCTCCAACCTCATCTATTACATCCGCTGTTCTAGGTGTCAGCTGCTCTACATCGATGAGACCAAGCGCAGGCTCGGCGATCGCTTCGCCCAACACCTCCGCTGGGTCCGCAATAACCAACCTGATCTCCCGGTGGCTCAGCACTTCAACTCCCCCCTCCCATTCCCAATCCGACCTTTCTGTCCTGGGCCTCCTCCATGGCCAGAGTGAGTCCCACCGCCAATTGGAGGAGCAGCACCTTATATTTCGCTTGGGCAGTTTACACCCCAGCGGTATGAACATTGACTTCTCCAATTTCAGGTAGTCCCTGCTTTCTCCCTCCTTCCCCTCCCCTTCCCAGCTCTCCCACAGCCCACTGTCTCCGCCTCTTCCTTTCTTCTTCCCGCCCTCTCCCCCCACCCCCACATCAGTCTGAAGAAGGGTCTCGACCCGAAACGTCACCCATTCCTTCTCTACGGAGGTGCTGCCTGTCCCGCTGAGTTACTCCAGCGTTTTGTGTCTGTCTCCTGTGTAAGCCGGCATCTGCAGTTCCTTCCTACGCATCAGACAGGGAGCCACTTACGAAAAAGACAAGATTACTCATTTGTTTGCTCAGGGTATGTAGTTTTGAAAGATACTGCATGGAATCAGGCCCCTTCGGCCCACCGAGTCCATGCCTACCATCGATCACCCATTCACACTAGTTCTATGTTTCTCCAGATGTGCAGATGCTGCAACTCTGAAATAAAACCAATCCAGCCAATACTGGAGATAGACACATAGATACATAGATACATAGAAAATAGGTGCAGGAGTAGGCCATTCGGCCCTTCGAGCCTGCACCGCCATTCAATATGATCATGGCTGATCATCCAACTCAGTATCCCGTACCTGCCTTCTCTCCATACCCCCTGATCCCCTTTAGCCACAAGGGCCACATCTAACTCCCTTTTAAATATAGCCAATGAACTGGCCTCAACTACCCTCTGTGGCAGAGAGTTCCAGAGATTCACCACTCTCTGTGTGAAAAAGTTTTTCCTCAAAACGCTGGAGTGACTTAACGGGACAGGCAGCGTCTGTGGAGAAAAGGAACAGGTGACGCTTCGGGTCGAGACCCTTCTTTAGACTGACTCAGGGGAGAGGGAGACACAGAGATAAGGAAGGGTTAGGTGTGAAAAAGACAGATCGAAGGGAACGATGGTCAAGGAAATATGTAGAATAGTTCATTGTTAGCTGAGGGGAAGGTGACAACTTCAAGGAGTCCTTGCTTTCCCTCTCTCTCGGAGAGAGAGAGGGAAAGCAAGGGCTACTTGAAGTTAGAGAAGTCAACATTCATACCGCTGGGGTGTAATCTGCCCAAGCGAAATATGAGGTGTTGTACCTCCAATTTGCGCTGGGCCTCACTATCTAGATATCTCTATCCAGAGATGGTGCCTGCCTTTCCCAGAGATGTGAACACAACCTGCTTTAGTTTAGTTTAGAGATACAGCACGGAAACAGGCCCTTCGGCCCACCGGGTCCGCACCGACCACGCGATCCCCGCACATTGACGCTATCCTGCACCCGCCAGGGACAATTTTTACATTTACCGAGCCAATTAACCCACACGCCTGCACGTCTTTGGAGCGTGGGAGGAAACCGAAGATCTCGGAGAAAACCCACGCAGGTCACGGGGAGAACGTACAAACTCCGTACGGACAGCACCCGTGGTCGGGATCGAACCGGGGTCTCCGGCGCTGCATTCGCTGTAAGGCAGCGCTCTACCATCAGAAGAAGCAAAAGAATCATAAGTGATAGGAGCAGAATAGGGCCACTCGGCCCATCAAATCTACTCCACCATTCAATCATGGCTGACCGATATTTCCATCTCAACCCCATTCTCCTCCCTTCTCCCCGTAGCCCCTGACGCCCGTACTAATCAAGAATCTGTCAATCTCTGCTGATGGAATCACACCTCTGTTTCAATCAACCTTTTAGATTTCCCCATTTATTAGCTAAAAACAGAAGCCTCTGATGAACGGAGATGTGTGCACAGATAATTTTTCTTGTGGTGAAGAGAACTGATGTTATCACCATCTTATACGGTTGATTCAGAGGTCTATAGTTTATTTTGTTAGATATTATATCCGTGAATTCTTCCCAGCTGTCATCTTATAGAAACCTAAAAAAAAATTCTTCAAGGATTGGACAGGCTAGATGCAGGAAAAATGTTCCCCATGTTGGGGGAGTCGAGAACCAGGGGGTCACACAGTTTAAGAATAAGGGGTAGGCCATTCAGTACTGAGATGAGGAGAAACTTTTTCACCCAGAGAGTTGTGAATCTGCGGAATTCTCTGCCACAGAAGGCAGTGGAGGCCAATTCACTGGATGCTTTCAAGAGAGAGTTAGATTTAGCTCTTAGGGCAAAAGGAATCAAGGGATATGGGGAAAAAACAGGAACGGGGTACTGATTTTGGATGATCAGCCATGGTCATATTGAATGGCGGTGCTGGCTCGAAGGACCAAGTGGCCTACTCCTGCACCTATTTTTCCATGTTTTTCTATGTTATCAAGCAACTGAACCATCCTACCACAACCAGAGAGCGGTCCTGAACTACTATCTACCTCATTGGTGACCCTCGGACTATCCTTGATCTGACGTTACTGGCTTTACCTTGCACTAAACGTTATTCCCTTATCATGTATCTGTACACTGTAAATGGGTTCGATTGTAATCATGTATTGTCTTTCCGCTGACTGGATAGCGCGCAACAAAAAAGCTTTTCGCTGTACCTCGGCACACGTGACAATAAACTAAACTGAACTGCACTGAGTAAGGGATCCCATAAAAAACCTATTTGATTTTCAGTGAATATCGCAGGACTTCTCAAGATCGGCACAGTCGATAAAGTTTATGAAGTTTGTAAATATGTTTATTGGCCAAGATTTCACATACAAGGAATGTGCCTTGGTGCTCCGCCCGCAAGTGACAACGACATACAGTGGCAGTTCGGAATGACACACACAACATTAAACATTAATAATAAAACATTATTGATTAAACACGTGAATTAGATAAAATACCATTGCAAATTGTGTGGGCATCTAGTTATGTCCACTGTTGCTTTGTGCCTTATTAATGTGGTAACAGCCCAGCGTAGAACATTGGGTACTTTCACTTATTTAGATTAAAAGATAACTTGTGATGGGGCAGTATATTCAATGAATGAATTTGCAAGACATTGCGGAGATTTGTAGATGTAGCCCAGTCCATCACACAGACCACACTCCCCACCATTGTAGATGTAGCCCAGTCCATCACACACACCACACTCCCCACCATTGTAGATGTGGCCCAGTCCATCACACACACCGCACTCCCCACCATTGTAGATGTGGCCCAGTCCATCACACACACCGCACTCCCCACCATTGTAAATGTGGCCCAGTCCATCACACAGACCACACTCCCCACCATTGTAGATGTAGCCCAGTCCGTCATAACAAGAGGAATCGAATATAGGAGCAAAGAGGTCCTTCTGCAGTTGTACAGGGCCCTAGTGAGACCACACCTGGAGTATTGTGTGCAGTTTTGGTCCCCTAATTTGAGGAAGGACATTCTTGCTATTGAGGGAGTGCAACGTAGGTTTACAAGGTTAATTCCCGGGATGGCGGGACTGTCATATGCTGAGAGAATGGAGCAGCTGGGCTTGTACACTCTGGAGTTTAGAAGGACGAGAGGGGATCTCATTGAAACATATAAGATTGTTAAGGGTTTGGACACGCTAGAGGCAGGAAACATGTTCCCGATGTTGGGGGAGTCCAGAACCAGGGGCCACAGTTTAAGAATAAGGAGTAAGCCATTTAGAACGGAGACGAGGAAACACTTTTTCTCACAGAGAATGGTGAGTGTGGAATTCTCTGCCTCAGAGGGCGGTGGAGGCCGGTTCTCTGGATGCTTTCAAGAGAGAGCTAGATGTGGCTCTTAAAAATAGCAGAGTCAGGGGATATGGGGAGAAGGCAGGAATGGGGTACTGATTGGGGATGATCAGCCATGATCACATTGAATGGCGGTGCTGGCTCGAAGGGCCACATGGCCTACTCCTGCACCTATTGTCTATTGTCTATTGTCCGTCACACAGACCAGACACTCGATCATTGACTCCATCTACACTTCATGATGCCTCGGAAAAGCAGCCAACACAATCAGAGACTTGAAGACAGACACACAAAGCTGGGGTAACTCAGCGGGCCTGGCAGCATCTCTGGAGAAAAGGAATAGGTGACGTTTTGGATCGTCACCCTTTCTTCAGACTCAGGGGAGAGGGAAACGAGAGATATTGATGGAACATCGAACAAATGAAGGAAAGATATGCAAAAAGCAATAATAATCAAGGAATGGTTGAGTCCAATATGGTCCATTGTTGTGTGTGGGATAGAAGATAACGAGTTTTACAGACAGTGGAACTCAACCCAACGACAATGAAACTACTACAGCGACTAGGGTGTGGGTGGGACGGAGAGAGAGGGGATGTAAGGGGTTACTTGAAGTTAGAGAAATCAATATTCATACCGCTGGGGTGTAAGCTGCCCAAGCGAAATATGAGCCGCTGTTCGTCCAATTTATGTTTGACCTCACTGACAGTGGAGGAGTCCCAGAAAGGTCAGTGTGGGAATGGGAAGGGGAGTGAAACTGTTTGGTAAAACTGAAGGAACAGCGCCTCATATTTCACTCGGTCATCTTACAGCCCAAAGGTGTGAGTTTTTTTTCACTTCTCCAACTTCAAGAGAGCATTCATCAGCGTAGGTCAAGGAAAGAGCGTTCACGTCGCGGCCCCGTTTCCACCAATCTTTCCACCACCACGCACAAGAAGCGACAAGACGCGACACCATTGTCTGAAGGAATTCTGGCTGAACAACTTCTAATCTTGTGTGTGGTCTCGGGTCGAAACCCTTCTTTTCAGTCTGAAGAAGGGTCTCGGCCTGAAACGTCACCTAGTCCTTCGCTCCATAGACGCTGCCTCACCCGCTGAGTTTCTCCAGCATTTTTGTCTACCTTCGATTTTTCCAGCATCTGCGGTTCTTTCTTAAACATTAGTGTGTGGACTCTGAATCTACCGTCTTCCAAGGAGGTAGAGGCATTGTTGGGCAATCTTTATGATTGTTTCTGTGATGTGTGGCTTAGCCGTTGTCACCCACTGACTAGAGATATGATTGGCCCTTCAGTTTAGATTAGTATAGAGATACAGCGGGGAAACAGGCCCTCCGGCCCACCGAGTCCGCACCGACCACACTAACACTATCCTACACACACTCGGGACAATTTACATTGATACCAAGCCAATTATCCTACACACCTGCCCGTCTTTGGAGTGTGGGAGGAAACCGAAGATCTTGGAGAAAACGAGAGGCAGGAAACATGTTCCCAGTGTTGGAGGCGTCCAGAACCAGGGGCCACAGTTTAAGAATAAGGAGTAAGCCATTTAGAACGGAGATGAGGAAACATTTTTTTCTCACAGAGAGTGGTGAGTCTGTGGAATTCTCTGCCTCAGAGGGCGGTGGAGGCAGGTTCTCTGGATGCTTTCAAGAGAGAGCTAGATAGGGCTCTTAAAGATAGCGGAGTCAGGGGATATGGGGAGAAGGCAGGAACGGGGTACTGATTGTGGATGATCAGCCATGATCACATTGAATGGCGGTGCTGGCTCGAAGGGCCGAATGGCCTACTCCTGCACCTATTGTCTATTGTCTATTGACAGACAGCATCCAAAGTCACAATCGAACCCGGGTCTCTGGTGCGGTGAGGCAGCAACTCTACCGCTGCGTCACCATGCCGCCCAGTCAAGGTGTTATGTGGGAGAGGGCAGGAGAATGAGGTTGAAAGTTAGTTCAGCCATGATTGAATGGTGGAGTAGACTCGATGGGCCGAATGGCCTAATTCTGCTCCTATTGTCTAAAACAGGCAGTATCACATGTTTGTTTCTCGGTCATAGGTTGCAGGACCAGAATTGGACCATTCGGCCCATCGGTTCTACTCCGCCATTCAATCATGACTGTTCTATCTTTCCCTCTCAACCCCATTTTCCTGCCTTCTCCCCGTAACCCCCGACACCCCGTACTGAACAACTAATTGTTGGTTAGTGCAACTGATGACCTGAAGGGCAACTCAGCTGCAAGGATGCGTTCATGCGTTGCTGCCTCCCCTTGCAACATAAGACGGTGCAAGAGGAAGCGGTGACGTCGAAGCCGTTGGAGGTGGTTTATTTATTTTCTTTTGTAAATCTGGTGCATTTCCACCCCCGGGCAACATGCCGTACGCACCACGTCCCCACAAATCACAGAAGTGGCACCGGCTTATTCACAGTCGCTTCCAAGCGCCTCGAACTTGCTGCAAAGAACAACCTTTGAAGAGCACAGATTTACCAGGTTTGCAAGTTAGCAGCGCTCCACATTTAGTCACAAAGTTCACGTGTTGCAAGAGCGAGCAGAATTAGGCCATTCGGCCCATCAAGTCTCCTCCGCCATTCAGTCATGACTGATCTACAACAACTTAAAGCCGCGGTCTCTGGTGAGGAAGAGCCGATCCTGGACGGACTCTGGACTCTGGTCCTGTCCACGGAGGGGAAATGGAGGAGGACTGGCCAAATTTTTGTGCCTTCCACCACAGTGTTGAATGCCGTGGTGGATGTTTGTGTTACATCGCTGTATCGCTGCTGACAACCCAAAAATTCCACCAGCTTGGCTGTGTGGTCATTAAAATATAATACAATACAATACAATCTATCTTTCCCTCTCAACCCCATTTCCTGCCTTCTCCCCATATCCTTTGAATGTTGTAGGTCTGCAGGTTAATTGGCTTCGGAAAAAATTGTAAATTGTCTCTAGTGAGTAGAATAGTGCAAGTGTTCCGGGGTGATCGCTGGTCAGCGTGATCTCAGCGGACCTGTGGGTCTCTTTCCACGCTGTATCTCTAAAGTCCAAACCTGTTTTGAGCACTTTAGTTTAGTTTGGTTTGGTTTAGTTTAGAGATACAGCGCGGAAACAGGCCCATTCGGCCAATCGAGTCCGCACCGACCAGCGATCCCCGCACATTAACGTTATCGAACCCGGGTCTCCGGCGCTGCGAGCGCTGTAAGGCAGCAACTCTACCGCTGTGCCACCCTGACCGCCACTTTAAAGACTAGGGTTTGTGTTCCATTAGATAGATAGATAGAATCTTGATTTGCCACACGACCAGGGTTGGTGGTATTTGGGTTCACATTCTGCATTCTGACATTTGAGCCATTTTTCCTGGACCCGGTGCATCAGTAATAAGTTTGCAAATCCGTCAGATCGCCCCTGTCCCCTTAAAGTGTAGATGGCGTAACCCAAATCAGTATACTAGTTTCCTCTATGGATTGCAAACCAGCATGTGGGAGGAAACTCAAACATTTCTAAACCTGACTCTAATCCCTCGAAGATGCAGTCAAACTAGACTTAGATTCCACAGTGCACTGTTTAGTTTAGTTTAGTTTGGTTTAGTTTATTGTCACGTGTACCGAGGTACAGTGAGAAGCTTCGGTTCCGTGCTAACCAGTCAGCGGAAATACAATACATGATTACAATTCAGCCCTTCAGCCCACCGAGTCCGCACCGACCAGTGATCACCCATTCACTAGCGTTATCCACACTGGGACAAAATTTACAAACTTTATCCAAGCCAATTAACCAATAAACCCCAACGTCTGTGGTGTGTGGGAGGAATCCGGAGCACCCGGAGAAAACCCACGCAGGTCACGGGGAGAATGTACAAACTCCTCTGGCCACAGCTTCAGAATAAGGGGTAAGCCATTTAGAACGGAGATGAGGAAACACTTTTTCTCACAGAGAGTTGTGAGTCTGTGGAATTCTCTGCCTCAGAGGGCGGTGGAGGCCGGTTCTCTGGATACTTTCAAGAGAGAGCTAGATAGGGCTCTTAAAGATAGCGGAGTCAGGGGATATGGGGAGAAGGCAGGAACGGGATACTGATTGGGGATGATCAGCCATGATCACATTGAATGCCGGTGCTGGCTCGAAGGGCCGAATGGCCTACTCCTGCACCTATTGTCTATTGTCTATTGACAGACAGCACCCAAAGTCACAATCCAACCTGGGTCTCTGGTGCTGTGAGGCAGCAACTCTACCGCTGCGCCACCATGCCGCCCAGTCAAGGTGTTATGTGGGAGAGGGAAGGAGAATGGGGTTGAGAGGGAAAGATAGATCAGCCATGATCGAATGGTGGAGTGAACTCGATGGGCCGAATGGCTTAATTCTGCTCCTATGACTTATGAACTGATGGACAGAGAGAACGGATGAACAATTGGAGAATATTCTGAGAGCCCACGGCCACTTGCAAAATAATTGGAAAACCCCTGTGCTGTTAAACGAAAAATACTCAAACCCCCATTTGCAGAAACCTAAGGTAGACAAAAGTGCTGGAGAAACTCAGCGGGTGCAGCAGCATCTATGGAGCGAAGGAAATAGGCAACATTTATTTGCAGAAACCTGCAGAACCTTGCAGAAACCTGACAGTTTCCTTCCCCGGTTTTCTTAATCGCCGTTCAATTAAAGTCCCTTTCATTCTGACTGACTGCCATTATTTTGATAATTCTGTTCCCATTCAAGTGTCACGGGGATTAATTGCAGGAAAAATAGTTTGCAGATATTCTCACACCAGAGGAACAATCGGACGTGATATATTCCCTGCGATTTAATTTGAAAGTCAAACTCACAGAACAAGGGCCTTCAAAGTATTACCCTGGGACAGTCCGGGAGAAGCCAATTTTTGGACGAGGAGCGGTTTAAAAATCAGTGCCGATTCTGGTTGGCACTGCCTTTCCTCGCAAGCTGTCGGGGTACGCATACTCGGTAGAGTTTGCCTGACTCTAATCCATCTGTCAGTTCTTGTCGGAGGCATTCAGAGGGTTGTTTGCTGCCTCTCTGCCACAGTACTGTCATCCCACTGGTGACCACACTGGGGGACATCTGCTGGCAGGCACGGACACAATGGGAAGTGCCCCCCCCGCGGTAACTAACGGTCCCCACAGATCGCCACAAATACACTGGGTGAAGCAGGGAGATTGCTCAGGCTTCCCCTGCAGCCTGACATTGTTTTATGGGAGGTTAATGCAAGGGAAGCAACAATCCGGCTCGCTCTTTTGTTGGCTTGGGTGACAAGGTGGCCTTGAAACAATATATCGACAGGAATGAAATTCCCACGGGCGGGAGTGGCCAGCGTCCCAATCTCGCAAATGTGCAAATTTCAAAGAGTGATGGGCTTCGGGCAAACGATTAGGTCCACGTTAGAAATGAACGAAAAGATGCACGCTCTCTCTCTGTCACTCACACACACTCACTTGCACACTCTCTCACACATGCACGCATGCATACGTGCACACACACACACTAGATGCACACGCGCAAACACACTCTCACACATGCTCTCACACACACACATACATACACACACATATACATACACAGATGACACACACATACACACATACATATACACACACACATACACATACGCACACAGACACACATACATACACATACACACATGCACACACACACACACATACACACATATACATACACAGACGACATATACACAGACACATACACATACACATACACACACGCACACAGACACACACACATACACACACGCACATGGACACACACACACACACGCACACAGACACACACGCACACGGACACACACGCACACGGACACACACACACACACTCACGTACATACATCCACACACACATACACATACACACATGCACACGGACACACACACACATACAGAGACTTACACACACATACTCATACACAGACGGCATACAAACATACAGACGCACACATACACATACACGGACAACACATAAACACACAGACGCACATGTACATGGATAGACACACACATACACACACACACACACACACACACACACAGTGAGTTACACATATACGTACACAAACACACACACAGTCACACACACACAGTCACACACACACAGTCACACACACACTCGCATACATACATCCACGCACACAGACACAGACACACTCACACACATACATACACACACACACAGCCACACACACACACACACACACACACACTCTGGGTAAAACTGTGCATTCACCGTATCTATTGCTCATGTGATGTTGTACTCTATAAGATCACCCCTCATCCTCCTGCGCTCCAGGGAATAGAGTCCTTGTCCACCTTGAATGTGTGGACCAAAGATGGGGTGGGGACTGAGATGGTTCTGCTGATTTCAGACAGAGCTGGGTTGTCATGTGAACTCCGTCAGTTATTCACACATCATTAAAGACAGAATCAGCTTCACTGATATCTGCCTCCTTATAATATTCTGGTTGATTGTCCTTTCATCTGACGAGAATGTCCGTGAGAATACCTTTGTCCATCTTCATAATGAGGCAGCACGGTGGCGCAGCGGTAGAGTCGCTGCCTCACAGCGCCAGAGACCCGGGTTCGATCCTGACCATTGGTGCTGCCTGTACGGAGTTTCCACGTTCTCCCCGTGACCTGCGTGGGTTTTCCCCGGGTGCTCCGGTTTCCTCCCACACTCCAAAGGCGTGCAGGTTTGTCGGTTAACTGGCTTTGGTAAAAATTGCTGAATTGTTCCTAGTGTGTGCAGGACAGTGTTAGTGCGCGGGGATCGCTGGTCGGTGTGGACTCAGTGGGCCGAGGGGCCTGTATGCGAGCTGTATCTCTAAAGCAAAGTGAACTGTGGTGCATAGAAAGGTAAAAGCACACAGCCCACGATATCCGTGCCAAAACATAATGCCAAGATAAACTGCTCATCTATTTACACATCATTCCTACCACTCCATTACCTATGTGCCTATCTAAAAGCCTCTTAAAAAAACCCACTATCGTATCTGCTTCCACCACCACCCCTGGAAGCATGTTCGAGGCCCCCACCACCATCTCTGTAAAGACCTGGCCCGCACATGTCCTTTAAACTTTGACCCTCTCACTTTAAAGTTATCTCCTCTAACATTAGACATTTCCACCCTGGGAAGAAAAGGTTCTTCTGACTGCCTATCTACCTACCTTACTCACCATTGTCCTGCGATGTGCATTAGCAAGTTTCGTTCAGATTGATGTTATATTTTACAAGTTATTGACATTGTAAACTTTATTAAACGTCGCAGGCGCACTCCTACTTGCCGGCCGCGCCTGCGCAGTTGGGGGAGGGTTGCGTGGCTCGCGTCACAACGGGGATCTCTGGCGTCACAACAGGAAACCGGCAGCCGCTCCTGCGCAGTTGGGGGATAAGGGTGGGTGGTGGAATATTGCGTTGGGGGACGGGGACCCAACGGGTCCGCACTTGTGCTATCTATACCTCTCATAATTTTTTATACTTCTAGCAAGTTTCCCCTCAACCTTTTATAGGTGTAGATAGGTGTTTTTTTTCTGAAATAGATATAAATTATGACTGGAGATTGTGAAAATACAGACAAGCATTTTTAATTTAAATTTTTATTTTTTTATTTTTGAAAATATTTATTCAAATATTAAAATAATATATACAGTAACTAAAAAACAAAACAGAACCCACCACCATAATACACGACAAACAATCAACTATTAAACAACTATGTTACAATCCTTGTCAAGGATGCATTCAACTCCCCGCGGTGCCCAACGGGCCCGGATATCCCCCAGGGTGCCCATGGACAGCGCAAAGTCCCTCTCTAACACCACCCGGGCGTGGACGTAACCCCGGAAAAGGGGCAAGCAGCCGGCTCGGGCAGAGCCCTCTCCCGCCACGGACAAGGAATTGGTTGGTGGATGTAAACTCCACACCCAGCATCATCGCCGTTCTTAATTTGATCGTTTGAAAGCCACCGTTTAATGCCATTTGATCCATAATTTGAAACACAAAGTGCTGGAGTAACTCAGCGGGCCAGGCAGCACCTCTGGAAGTCTGAAGAAGGCTCTCGACACGAAACGTCACCCATTCCTTCTCTCCGGAGATGCTGCCTGTCCCGTTGAGTTACTCCGGCATTTTGTGCCTGTCTTCGGTGTAAACCAGCATCTGCACATGTTCATTATGGGCCCGTCCCACTTACGCGACTTTTTCGGCAACTGCCAGCACCCGTCATAGGTTGTTGCAGGTCTCCGAAAATTTCAACATGTTGGCCACCAGAAAGACGCTACAACTCTTTGGGCGACTGAGGAGACGACTCACGACCATACAGGCGACATGTCGCGGGGTGAAGCCTGTATGGTCGTAAGTAGTCGCCCAAAGAGTCGTCCCTTGTTCTGGTCGGCGCTGGATTTGCAACATGGTGGAAATTTTCGGCCACCTGCTGCAACTATGACGGGTGCCGAAAAAGTCGCGTAAGTGGGACAGGCCCATTTGTAAGTTCTTTCCTACACAACGGTTTGGGTCAGGACCCTTCCTCAGACCCATCTCGAATCTGAAGGAGGATCCCGACCCAAAACGTAGCCAGCCTCTGCCTTCCGGAGATGCTGCCTGACCCGTTGTGTTACAGCCCTGTCCTACAGTATGAGTTCATTCCAAGAGCTCTCTCTCCCGAGTTTCCCCTGATTCGAACTCGGAGATTTACGCTAATGGCCGCTCGTCGGTACTCGGGGCTCTCGTGGACATTTTTCAACGTGTTGAAAAATCTTCACGAGTCTTCCCGTGCTTACCTGCCATTAGCGAGTCTTCCCGAGTACCTGCCGTTAGCGTTACGAGCCGGTAAGAGACGTCCCCGAGCTCCGACGTACCCGCTACGTTCATTCTCCGTGCTTACCACGAGTTTGATTTTTAAAAAACTCGGGAGAGCTCTTGGAATGAACTCGCACCGTGGGACAGGGCTATTACTCCAGCACTTTGTGTTTCACTCAGGATTCCAGCATCTGCGGTTACTTGTGTGTGCATTTGATCTTTAATCTCGGCTCCAGATTTGAGGTTGCCGTCTCTAAATGGCAATGCATTCAATGTCATTACATCCATTTATCTTAAGCCGTGTTTCCACAGCTGACTGCTCAAGATCTTGACACGCATCCAAACCATCTCCGCAGCAGTGATAATTAAGCAGCACACCTTTACTGCAATGTTATCATATAACAATTACACCCATTTACTGAACAATTTGTAACATCACTAAAGATTATTATCAAATGATGCCTGCAGGTTTAACTCCTCAAGTTTTGGTTAAAACGCAAAATCTCTTTATTTGGTGTAAACTAACTGGTGTACACTTTATCTGAGCGCCTGAGTACGCAGTCTTTTTTTTACTGGATAGCATGCAAACTGATAGCCCTGTCCCATGGTGCGAGTTCAATCCAAGAGCTCTCCCGAGTTTGCCCTGATTCGAACTCGGAGATTTACGGTAATGGCCACTCGTCGGTACTCGGGGCTCTCGTGGACATTTTTCAACGTGTTGAAAAATCTTCACGAGTCTTCCCGAGCTTACCTGCCGTTAGCGAGCCTTCCCGAGTACCTGCCGTTAGCGTTACGAGCCGCTAAGAGACGTCCCCGAGCTCCGACGTACCCGCTACGTTCATTCTCCGTGCTTGCCACGAGTTTGATTTGTTTAAAACTCGGGAGAGCACTTGAATGGACAGGGCTATAAAGCTTTTCACTGTACCTTGGTACACTGGATAATACAAAACTAAGCTAAGCTAAACTTTAACTTAGCTAAAGAAAGAAACAAAATGGAAAATGAAAGTATGGCGGCGCGGATTACTGCAGCGGCCCCTACAGCCTGTCTGTCTTTTTTTTATTTTTGTCTAGTTAAATGTAGTTGTTTGTGTTTTTTTATACTGTTTTTAACTGTGTATATGTGGGGGGCAGGGGGGGGAGGGGGAGACTTTAAAAAATCTCTTCCCTGCACGGGAGACCCGACCTTTTCCCTGTCGGGTCTCCGTTGTCGTTGGGGCCTAGCTCCATGGAGCGGCCTCCGACCGGGACGACCTGGGGGCTCCAGTCGCGGAGCCTGCGGACTCACCATCGTGGGGCTGGCCGTCCTCGGAGCGTGAGGAGCGGTGGTGGCTCGCTGCTGCGGCCCGACTCCGGAGCTCCAGCTGCAGACCCGTGGACTGTGATATCGGGAGCTCGCGGGTCCGGGTGAGAGACCGCTTTCCGGAGCTCCCGCAACGCAACTTCTCCTGCCCGTGTCGCGGGGTTGGAACGACCCGGAGCGGGGTCGTAAATCACCCGGCGCGGCTTTAATGGCCGCGGGACATTCCAGCGCCCGCCGGGGGCTCCAACTTTGTGACTTTTGGGCCCGGAGCGAGGCAGTACACCGCCCGGCGCGGCCTCAACGGCCGTGGGACTTGACATTGCCCGCCTGGGGCTTCAACATCGGGAGAAAAATGGTGCAGGGGAGAGAAAAAGACTTTGCCTTCCATCACAGTGAGGAGGAGATTCACTGTGATGGATGTTTTTCTGTAAATTGAATTGTTTGTGTGTCGTGTAGGAATTGTTTTGTTTGTATGGCTGTGGAAACGGAGTTTCGTTTGAGCCTCTTTGAGGTTCAAATGACAAGAAATAAAATCTAAATCTAAATCGGAATACTTAATTGTCACTGTATGTGACTTCTTAGCCCCCCCTCGGCTGTCCTGACCATGGGTGTCTCCAGGGCTGTGCGTGACTTTGTTTAACGTGGGGAGACTGGTGCACAGACAGCCACCCCACGGTCCTTAACAGATCTGGGTCAGGATCCAGTGGCATGGAGTCCAAGACGATCGGAGACCCTTTTCTGCCGCAGCCTTCATCCGCCTTCCCAGCCGGTGTGACGCTCCACTAAGGTCAGCCATCATCCTCCGCCTGTTCCACCGTCGAGGTCTTGGTTGGATCGGCTCTTTGTCAGAGACCTCCCCCTCGACCTTACCGCCATGGGTGGCCCCACCAGGAGCGTAGCTCCAGACGGCATCGCTCTCAGGATCTCAGGACCACACGAGCTTCTCCACCGCGACAAGGTGACAATCCACGGAGAAGGCCATGTGACTAGGCAGAGTGAAATTCGTTGCTTGCATACCCAATGTATACAAAGAGCATCCACCTACAGCGTTGTCAAAGTTACAAAGCATGCCGGCTCCCCCTTTTGTTCCCCCCACCCCACCCAGAGTTCCTTCACACCGGGTCCTCCATTGTTCTCCCCCCCCCATGGTGGTCCTCCTCTCTCTCATCGACCGTCGACGAGGCTTCGCCGCCGCCGAGGCCACATCGTAAACTAAACTATACTAAACTACACTAAAGATAGAAATTACAGACAATAGGTGCAGGAGCAGGCCATTCGGCCCTTCGAGCCAGCACCGCCATTCAATGTGATCATGGCTGATCATCCCCAATCAGTACCCCGTTCCTGCCTTCTCCCCATATCCCCTGACTCCGTGATCTTTAAGAGCCCTATCTATCTCTCTCTTGAAAGTATCCAGAGAACCTGCCTCCACCGCCCTCTGAGGCAGAGAATTCCACAGACTCACCACTCTCTGTGAGAAAATGTGTTTCCTCGTCTCCGTTCTAAATGGCTTACCCCTTATTCTTAAACTGTGGCCCCTGGTTCTGGACTCCCCCAACATTGGGAACATGTTTCCTGCCTCTAGCGTGTCCAAACCCTTAATAATCTTATAGGTTTCAATGAGATACCCTCTCATCCTTCAAAGGCTGTTGATCCCTTTGATGGTGGGGAGGTCAGTATCCGTGATGGACCGGGCAGTGTTCACCATCTTTTGCGTTCTTCTTCGTTCCTGGGCGCTGGCTGGCGTTGCAGAACCAGGCCGTGATGAGACCGGGGCAATATGCTCTCGACCCAACATTCTTAGACGTTCTTGAGAGTATTCGCCGACATTGCCAATCACCTCAATCTTCTCAGGAAGTGGAAGCTTTGATGGCTTATCTATTGCATCAACGGTGCTGGGTCCAGGGCAGATCTTCAGAGATGAGCACGCACAGGAAATCAACATTCTCCACCGGTCTCCCTCTGGTTGATGCAGGTGAGGTGGGCTTCGAAAGGCCTATGGTTGGACAAAGGCCAGAGATCTTCTCCCTATCGAGTCCACACACAAGATTAGAAGTTGTTCGGCCAGAGCTGGACACACTTCTCGGCATCTGCATACAATGGCGTCTGTCTTGTCGCTTCTTGTCGCTTCTCGTGCCTGGTGGTGGAAAGATTGGTGGAAGCAGGGGCCTCGAGGTGAACGCTCTTTCCTTCACCCCAGGCCAGAGATGAAAGGATTGAAAGTTACATGCACTTGAAAATTTCGGGTGATTTTAAGATCATAAGGTCATGTGAATGGAGCAGAATGAGGCCATTCGGCCCGTCAGGTCTACTCCGCCATTCAATCACGGCTGATCTACCTCTCCCTCCTAACCCCATTCTCCAGCCTTCTCCCCAATTTGATTATCTCAAGATATAAAATGCTTGAAAGCCCGCACCACCCGGCTCAGGAACAGCTCCTTCCCCTCTGTTATCAGGCTTCTGAACGGCCCTTCCATAAGTTGGGGTACTGTCCGATTCACCTCGACCCCATTGCGGACATTGGACTTTGTCTGTGGAACTGATGCGCTACAATGCTGAGAACTATATTCTGCACTCTGTATCTTCCCCTTTGCTCTACCTGTTGTACTGGAGTTTGACTCGATTGTATTTATGTATGGGGTATCTGATCTGATTGGATAGCGTGCAGAACAAAGCTTTTCACTGTACCTCGGTACACATGAGAAAACTAATCTAATCTTAGCGCATCATGCAGTGGAATGTGTTCCATGCCTACGGGCATCAGCAGAGTCCACAAGCTTCCGCACGTTGCTGTTATGTATCTGCCAGCTTCCTTATTTTGTGTAATTCATGATTCAGTAGTTAGTTTTCGGTGTGCTTTTTGAGAGAATCAACTGGAAACAGGTCCATCAAGTCCATGCCAACCCTCACACCAGTTCTTTGTTATCCCACTTTCTCACCCACTCCCGACCCGCACGGTGCAATTCTACACAGGCCGAATAACCTACAATCCTTTGGGATGTCATGGTGTGGTAGACTTTTTGGGTCGAGACCCTTCTTCAGACTGATGTGGGTGTGGGGGGAGGGGGGGGGACGGGAAGAAGAAAGGAAGAGCTGGAGACAGTGGGTTGTGGGAGAGCTGGGAAGGGGAGGGGAAGGAGGGAGAAAGCAAGGACTACCTGAATGTACACAAAAATGCTGGAGAAACTCAGCGGGTGCAGCAGCATCTATGGAGCAAAGAAAATAGGTAACGTTTCGGGCCGAAACCCTTCTTCAGACAGGTTTCGGCCCGAAACGTTACCTATTTCCTTTGCTCCATAGATGCTGCTGCACCCGCTGAGTTTCTCCAGCACTTTTGTGTACCTTCGATTTTCCAGCATCTGCAGTTCCTTCTTTAACAAGGACTACCTGAAATTGGAGAAGTCAATGTTCATACCGCTGGGGTGTAAACTGCCCAAGCGAAATACACGCTCACCTTAAATCTTTGTCCTCTGGGTCTCATCTCTCCCACTCTGGGTAAAAGAGTCTGTTCATTCACCCTTAATTCCACTCACGATGTGGACACCTCTCTAAGATCACCCATCGTCCTCCTGCACTCCAAGGAATAAAGTCCTGGCCTGCTCAACCTCTCCCTGTAGCTCAGGCCGAGAGTCCCGGCAACATCCTCGTGCAGGTGGTTTCATTTAAGCGTGCGAACGGAGAGAATTCTCTCACTTTCCAGGAGCAACAACTTTATGTTTCCTTTATGGGTGTCAAATCTTGATAAAATGATAAACACTTCAACTCCCCCTCCCATTCACACACTGACCTTTCTGTCCTGGGCCTCCTCCACTGTCAGAGTGAGGCCCAGCGCAAATTGGAGGAACAGCACCTCATATTTCGCTTGGGCAGCTTACACCCCAGCGGTATGAACATTGACTTCTCTAACTTCAAGTGGCCCTTGCTTTCCCTCTCTCTCCATCCCCTCCCCCACCCTGGTTCTCCGACTAGTGTCACTGTCCTCCGGATTAAATCTTACTTATTGCGCGCCTCAATGTCCCCTTCCCCTCAGCCAACGATGAACCGTTCTACATTTCCTTGATCGTCATCCCCTTTGATCTGTGTTTTTCACACCTTCCCCTTCCACATACTTATGTTTCCCTCTCCCTCGACTCTCAGTCTGAAGGCAGCACGGTGGCGCAGCGGTAGAGTTGCTGCATTACAGCACTTGCAGCGCCGGAGGCCGCGGGTTCGATCCTGTCTACGGGCGCTGTCTGTTTGGAGTTTGCACCTTCTCCCCGTGACCTGCGTGGGTTTTCTCCGGGAGCTCCGGTTTCCTCCCACGCTCCTGAGGCGTACAGGTTCGGAGGTTAATGGGCTTGGTGAAATTGTGAAAAATGTCCCCAGTGTGTGTAGGGTGGTGTTAGTGTGCGGGGATCGCTGGTCGGCATGGACCCGCTGGGCCGAAGGGCCTGTTTCCGCGCTGTATCTCTGTACTAAACTAAGATGCTGCCTGTCCCAGCTGAGTTACTCCAGCATTTTGTGTCTATGTTTGATAGGATGGTTGAATTGTCACCTTTCCAAGATTCTGCTGATTTGCTTCAGATACCTGGCCATCCTTGCGGAAAACCACCAGAGGAATGTTACCATTCTGGTTGGCAGGGAGCGTCCGATGGTCTCATACTTTCTATTGTTTAGCAATAAATACTGGAGATATTTTCACCAGAAAAATATAATCACCTCAGATTGCCACAGAGTTTACCTGGAATGAGTCCAGTTTCAAACAAGCAAGCGATTGTTACCCTGGTCTGTCTAAATTTAGTTTAGTTGAGAGATACAATGCGGAAACAGGCCCTTCGGCCCACCTGGGGTCACACACACACTGGGGACAATTTACATGCATGCCGAGCCAACAAGCCGACAAAGCTGCACGTCTTTGGAGTGTGGGAGGAAACCGGAGATCTCGGAGAAAACCCCACGCAGGTCACGGGGAGAAGTTACAAACTCCGTGCAGACAGCGCCCGTAGTCGGGATCGAACCCGGGTCTCGGATTCACAGTTCCACAACACTCTGGGTGAAAAAGGTTTTTCCTCCCCTCAGTCCTAAATGGAGACGGTGAGATCAAGAAAGGAGGTGTCGGAGATACCGTCGGGGAGCGATCCCCGCACACTAACTCTATCCTACACACACTCGGGGACAATTTACAATTTTTACCAAAGCCAATTCACCTACAAACCTGTACGCCTTTGGAGTGTGGGAGGGAACCGGAGCACCCGGAGAAAACCCACGCAGGTCACGGGGAGAACGGACAAACTCCGTACAGTCAGCACCCGTAGTCGGGATCGAACCCGGGTCTCTGGCTGCCGTGAGGCAGAAACTCTACCGCTGCGCCACCGTGCTGCCCCTGGACGCTGTGCTGTCCTGGTCATGTTTATACCTGATCTGGTTATCACAACGGACTTCAGTAATAAATCATTCACATAAATGTCAGATTAATACTTCCAGGAAAGGAGTTAACAATTGGACCTTTTACGATGAGTTACAGGGAAATATTCGAAACTCTTGCGAATTTACAGCTAATTAAATTGTACTCACTAACAGAGGTTAATTTGTTAATGTCAGTTATGGAGTCATACAGCATGGAAACAGGCCCTTCCACCCAGCTTGCCCATGCCGACCAACGTGCCCATCTACACTAGTCCCGCCTGCCTGCGTTTGGCCCACATCCCTTGAAACCTGTTCCGTCCACAACCTTCTGCCAATTCCTGTTATGTATCTGCCAGCTTCCTTATTTTCAAGTCAAGAGTGTTTTATTGTCATGTGTCCCAGATGGAACGATGACATTCTTACTTGCTGCAGCTCAACACAATACATAATCATAGTAAATTATATAACAAAAACTCAGAAAATAAAAGAACAAACAATAACTGTGCTGGGAATGATAATGTTTAAGAAGGAACTGCTGATGCTGGAAAAATCGAAGGTGGACAAAAATGCTGGAGAAACTCAGTGGGTGAGGCAGCATCTATGGAGCGAAGGAATGGGTGACGTTTCGGGTCGAGACCCTTCTTCATTATTATTTAATAATAATAATAATAATAATAATAATAATAATAGTCTATTGTAGTTCGTAGCTTATGATGGCTGTGGGGAAGCAGCTGTTCCTGAACCTGGACGTTACAGTTTTCAGGCTCCTGTACCTTCTTCCCGATGGCAATGGTAAGATGAGTGTGTGTGGCCAGGATGGTGTGTGGGTCCTTGATGATGTTGGCTCCCTTTTTGAGGCAACGACTGCGAGAGATCCCTTCGACGGTGGGGAGGTCAGAGCCGGTCATGGACTGGGCAGTGACTCACAACTGTTTGCAGTCTTTTCCGCTCCTGGACGTTCAAGTTGCCGAACCAGGCCACGGTGAAACCAGTCCGCTTGAGAGAATCTTCTTTGCATGCCGAATCTCCGTAATCTTCTCAGGAAGTAGAGGCGCTGATGTGCTTTCTTTAAGATTGCATCAGTGTGATTCATGATTCATTAGTTGTTTTTCAGTGTGCTTTTTAAGAGAATCAACTGGAAACAGGCCCTTTGGTCCACCAAGTCCGTGCCAACCATCACACCGGTTATAAAGTTAATTCCCGGGATGGCGGCACTGTCACATGCTGAGAGAATGGAGCAGCTGGGCTTGTACACTCTGGAGTTTAGAAGGATGAGAGGGCATCTCATTGAAACATATAAGATTGTTAAGGGCTTGGACACACTAGAGGCAGGAAACATGTTCCCAATGTTGGGGGAGTCCAGAACCAGGGGCCACAGTTTAAGAATAAGGAGTAAGCCATTTAGAACGGAGACGAGGAAACACTTTTTCTCACAGAGGGTGGTGAGTCTGTGGGATTCTCTGCCTCAGAGGGCGGTGGAGGCAGGTTCTCCGGATGCTTTCAAGAGAGAGCTAGATAGGGCTCTTAAAAATAGCGGAGTCAGGGGATATGGGGAGAAGGCAGGAACGGGGTACTGATTGGGGATGATCAGCCATGATCACATTGAATGGCGGTGCTGGCTCAAAGGGCCGAATGGCCTGCTCCTGCACCTATTGCCTTTTGTCTATTGTCTATTGCACGGGATTCAAGGAGAAATAGCTGAATGGAGAGTAAATTGTGAATGGAGCTGGTATTAGGCAACTGAATCATCCAACCATAACCATTCGGCCCTTCGAACCAGCACCGCCATTCAATGTGATCATGGCTGATCATTCCCAATCAGTACCCCGTTCCTGCCTTCTCCCCATATCCCCTGACTTCGCTATTTTTAAGAGCCCTATCTAGCTCTCTCTTGAAAAGCATCCAGAGAACCTGCCTCCACGCCCCTCTGAGGCAGAGAATTCCACAGACTCACCGCTCTCTGTGTGAAAAAGTGTTTCCTCATCTTTGTTGTAAATGGCTTAGCCCTTATTCTTAAACTGTGGCCCCGGGTTCTGACACCCCCAACATCGGGAACATGTTTCCTGCCTCTAGCGTGTCCAAGCCCTTAACAATCTTATATGTTTCAATGAGATTCCCTCTCATCCTTCTAAACTCCAGAGTGTACAAGCCCAGCTGCTCCATTCTCTCAGCATATGACAGTACCGCCATCCCGGGAATTAACCTTGTAAACCTACGCTGCACTCCCTCAATAGCAAGAATGTCCTTCCTCAAATTAGGGGACCAAAACTGCACACAATACTCCAGGTGTGGTCTCACTAGGGCTCTGTACAACTGCAGAAGGACCTCTTTGCTCCTATATTCGATTCCTCTTGTAATAAAGGCCAATAAAGTGCGATCTAACCTTCCAGAGCAGCCTACAATAAGGAACTTGAATTCTTTGATTCTGCTGGCTTTGTGCTTCTTTTACCCTGTCATCGAGATCCAAGACTTGAAGGACCAGTCTGGAGAAGGGTCTGGAACTGAAACGTCACCCATTCCTTCTCTCCAGAGATGCTGCCTGTCCCGCTGAGTTACTCCAGCATTTTGTGTCCGTCTTTGACCTGAAGGACAATGTTTGGGGGGGGGGGGAATGTCTTTGGAAGGAACCAACTCAAACCAGTTCTAGTAACAAATGTAAACCCAGGGTGATGTCTACACTGTAAATAATGGGCAAGGTTGGTATTGGTACAACACTGTATCATATCTCAAGGTTCGTAACGCGTCGGAATGTTTCAGGTGTAACTAGGGAAAGAAAACTTTCATTCATCTCAGAGTGTAAGATCATGGTGTATTATCATAAATCATGTTGGGGGAATCCAGAACCAGGGGCCACAGATTAAGAATAAGGGGTAAGCCATTTAGAACGGAGACGAGGAAACACTTTTTTTCACAGAGAGTTGTGAGTCTGTGGAATTCTCTGCCTCAGAGGGTGGTGGAGGCAGGTTCTCTGGATGCTTTCAAGAGAGAGCTAGATAGGGCTCTTAAAGATAACGGAGTCAGGGGGATATGGGGAGAAGGCAGGAACGGGATACTGATTGGGGATGATCAGCCATGATCACATTGAATGGTGGTGCTGGCTCGAAGGGCCGAATGGCCTACTCCTGCACCTATTGTCTATTGTCTATTGTCTATTGACCATTTACACTCCGGCTTGTTTTGGACCACAAATATTGAAGCGATGGTCAGGAAAGCACACCAACGCCTCTGCTTCCTGAGAAGGCTTAGGAAGTTCGGCATCTCCCGAACAACTCTCTCCAACTTCTACAGATGCGCCGCAGAAAGCATTTTATCGGGATGCATCACAGCATGGTTTGGGAACAGCTCCATCCAAGACCGCAAGAAATTGCAGAGCATTGTGGACGCAACCCAGACCATCACACACAAACCAACCTCCCTTCCATTGACTCTATCTACACCTCACTCTGCCTCGGCAAGGCCAGCAGCATAATCAAGGACCAGTCTCACCCCGGCCACTCCCTCTTCTCCCCTCTCCCATCGGGCATGAGGTACAGAAGTGTGAAAACGCAAACCTCCAGATTCAGGGGCAGTTTCTTCCCGGTTGTTATCAGGCAACTGAACCATCCTACCACAACTAGTGAGCGGTCCTGAGCTACAATCTACCTCATTGGAGACCCTCAAACCATCTTTAGTCAGACTTTACTGGACTTTATCATGCACTAAACATTATTCCTTTTATCATGTATCTGTATGATGAGGATAGCTCAATTGTAATCATGTATTGTCTTTCCGCTGCGGATGCAACAAAAGCTTTTCACTGTACCTCAGTACAAGTGACAATAAACAAAACTAAACTGAAGTGTCAAGTCATACCCTCTTCTTCTCTCTCCCACCTTGAAGGAACGTTCCACCAGATTCAGGAACAGATTCTTCCCCATTGTTATCAGTCTACTGAACGGTCTTCTTGTAAAGCTAAAACTGTAATCCCGATCTTCCAACCTACCTCATTTTTGCCCATGCACTTTTCTTTTTATCTGCAATTTCAGCGACCCATATTCAAAGACTGAAGAAACATCCTGATCTGAAACATTGTCTGAGGTAGAAACTCAGCAGGTGAGGCAACATCTATGGAGCGAAGGAATGGGAGACGTTTCGGGTCGAGACCCTTCTTCAGACTGATGTGGGGGTGGTGGGAGCGGGAAGAAGAAAGGAAGAGGCGGAGACAGTGGGCTGTGGGAGAGCTGGGAACGGGAGGGGACGGAGGGACAAAGCAAGGGACTACCTGAAATTGGAGAAGTCAATGTTCATACCGCTGGGGTGTAAACTGCCCAACAAAATATGAGGTGCTGCTCCTCCAATTTGCGGTGGGACTCACTCTGGTCATGGAGGAGGCCCAGGACAGAAAGGTCGGATTTGGAATGGGAGGGGGAGTTGAAGTGCTGAGCCACTGGGAGGTCAGGTTGGTTAATGCGGACTGTGCGGAGGTGTTGGGCGAAGCGATCGCCAAGCCTGCGCTTGGTCTCACCGATGTAGAGCAGCTGACACCTAGAGCAGCGGATGCAATAGATGAGGTTGGAGGAGATGCAGGTGAACCTCTGCCTCACCTGGAAACATTGTCTATCTATTTTCTCCAGAGATGCTACTTGATCTACTGAGTTCCTCTCACAATCCTCAGTGATGATGCAACCCATATCTGGAGCCACAAGACATTCAGCAGAGTGTGGGGGCGAAGAGGTTTCCGATGATGTCAGGTGATGGTTTACAATGAAAACTTTGCAAAGCTGGAGGATGTGTGTTCGACATTGACATTGATTGGCAGTGGTTCCTAACGAGGTGAGAGGGAGTTAAAACAAACTTGCCCCAGATTTCCTCCCAATACTCTGCACAGACTATTTCAGTTTAGATTAGTGCAGGAAGGAACTGCAGATGCTGGTTTACACCGAAGATAGACACAAAATGCCGGAGTAACTTAGCGGGACAGGCAGCATCTCTGGAGCCACTCTTTCTCATCAGTGATACTGCCCGTCCCAATGTGTTACTCCAGCGTTTATTTCATCTTTAGTTCATCTAAAGATGTCCATCTTTAAAGCCCCTGTCCCACTGTACGAGTTCATTCAAGAGCTCTCCCGAGTTTTCCCTGATTCGAACTCGGAGATTTACGGTAATGGCCGCTCGTCGGTACTCGGGGCTCTCGTGGACATTTTTCAACATGTTGAAAAATCTTCACGAGTCTTCCCGAGCTTACCGCATTTCCCCAGTGCCTGCCGTTAGCATTACGAGCCGCTAAGAGACGTCCCCGAGCTCCGACGTACCCGCTACGTACATTCTACGTGCTTACCACGAGTTAGATATATATATTTTTTTTAAACTCGGGGAGAGCTCTTGAATGAACTCGTACAGTGGGACAGGGCTTTTAGTTCAGTTTAAGAAGGAACTGCAGATGCTGGAAAATCGAAGGTAGACAAAAATGCTGGAGAAACTCAGCGGGTGAGGCAGCATCTATGGAGCGAAGGAAATAGGCGACGTTTCGGGTCAAAAGCCTTCTCCAGACTCCAGACTCCAGACTGGAGGAGGGTTTCGACCCGAAACGTTGCCTATCCCCTTTTAGTTCAGTTTAGTTTAGTTCTGTTCAGTTTAGTTTAGGTTATTATCACTTGTACCGAGGTAAAGCGAAAAACTTTTGTTGCGTGCTAAGACAATACATGATCACAATCGAGCCATTCACAGTGTACAGATACAGGATAAAGGGAATGACATTCAGTGCAAGATAAAGCCAGCAAAGTCCGATCAACGATAGTCCGTGGGTCTCCAGCGAGGCGGGTGGTAGCTCAGGAATATTGCAGTGGTGCAACTTAATGCAGAGTTACTAAACCCCTTGATAAAGTTGGCAAGAGAAAACTGACTAAACGTGGGCCTTCTAAATTTATTTAAAAGAGTGAAGTCGATATCCGGCGCGTGGAAAATATTTTTCTGCGTAGGTTTCTGAGTGTGAATATGTGTGTAGGTGTGATCTGCTGTGGATAAACATGTGATGCACAGAGACTTCAACAGAAAGCCGCACACACAGGGGCTATATTTAGCATGACCTTGTTAGAATGCTCTTCTGAACACTGATCCTGACAACGACTTTTTTGTCAGTTGGTGAGAAAAAAGAGAGAGAGAAAGAGAGAGAGAGAGAGAGAGAGAGAGAAAGAGAGAAGGTACACAAAAATGCTGGAGAAACTCAGCGGGTGCAGCAGCATCTATGGAGCGAAGGAAATAGGTAACGTTTCGGGCCGAAACCCTTCTTCAGACGAAAGAGAGAGATGTACAGAGAGAGAGACAGAGAGAGACAGACGTACAGAGAGAGAGAGACACACACACACACACAGATGGGGAGAGAGACAGAGAGAGACAGAGAGAGAGAGAGACAAATGGAGACAGAGAGACACAGACACAGAGAGAGACAGAGGGAGAGACAGAGAGAGAGAGACACAGAGAGACAGAGAGACAGAGAGAGAGAGACACAGAGAGAGAGAGAGAGAGACACAGAGGAACAGAGAGAGAAGAGAGAGAGTAGGCTGATCAGGTTTTTCAGTTTAGTTCTGGTTCAGTTCAGTTCAGTTTAGTTTACTGTCACGTGTACCAAGGTAGAATGAAAAGTTTTTGTTGCGTGCTAACCAGTCAGCGGAAAGACAACACATGATTACAATCGAGTCATTTACAGTGTACAGATACATGATGAGGGAATAACTTTTCATTCGTTCAATCATCATCGTTGAAAACATTAGCGACGCAGCGGCGCTGGTTTCCGACGGGAACGGTGACGGACTCACCGCACATCTCCGTCCTCCAGTTCCTGCGGACTTCCGCCGCTGGAAGTACAGGATTTTGGTGTGTGTGTGTGTGCTATATCATCGTTCCTTACAATGCTACGTACGACAGTGATCGCAACAAGTGTGGATGGCCGTTGGCTCGCTAGAAGCTCATCCGCCCTTTGACAGGTCTTGTTCTTGGTCCTGCTGGGGGTCCACAGCCCCCTCCTCACCTGGCAAACCCGGGTGGGGGAGACGGTTTAGTCGCCGACTATCCGACCATGGAGCAGGTAGCACGGGGTTACATGGTACCCGTGGCTGGGGGGAACTCCCCCCCCCCCCGACTTGATGCAAGGTAAAGCCAGCAAAGTCTGATCAAGGATAGTCCGAGGGTCACCAATGAGGTAGATAGTCGTTCAGCTCTGCTCTCTGGTTGTGGTATTCAATCTCACACCCACCCTTTCCCTTTCCCCCCTCTCCCATTCCATCTGTAGCCCTCCTTGCAGCTGAGACAGAGGTCCACGTGCATCTCCTCCAACCTCATCTACTGCATTCGATGCTCCTTATGTGACCTCCTTTAACACCGGCGAGACTATGTGTAGACTGGGCGACCGTTTACTGCGGTTTGGTTTAGAGATACAGAGCGGAAACAGGCCTTCGCTCCAACAAGTCGGCACTGACCAGCGATCCCCGCACAATAACACTATCCCACACACACACACACACACACACAAGGGGTAAATATATATATTTTAAAATACCAAGCCAAGTAACTTACAAACCTGTCTGAAGAAGGGTTTCGGCCCGAAACGTTGCCTATTTCCTTCCGCTGAGTTTCTCCAGCATTTTTGTGTACCTTCGATTTTCCAGCATCTGCAGTTCCTTCTTAATAACTTACAAACCTGTGCTGTTTTGGAGTGTGGGAGGTAACCGAAGATCTCGGAGAAAACCCACGCAGGTCACGGGGAGAGCGTACACACTCAGTACAGACAGCACCCCTAGTCAGGATCGAACCCGGGTCTCTGGCGCTGTGAGGCAGCAACTCTACCGCTGCGCCACCGTCTTGAAACACTTGCGTTCGGCCTGCCAAGGCCAGGTGGATCTCCGCGTGCCTTTCCATTGTAACTGGCCACACACACTCATCTCACCATTGCCATCAGGAAGAAGGTACAGGAGCCTGAAAACTGTAACGTCCAGGTTCAGGAACAGCTGCTTCCCCACAGCCATCAGGCTATTAAACGCAACAACGAATAAGCTCTGAACTGTTAAAGACGATATTATTATTTGCTATTTGCACTATATTTGTTATTTATTTAACTTTTTCAATTTTTTGAATCTTCCCCCGTTATGTGCCATGTTTACATATTCACATATTCTGTTGTTCTGCAGCAAGTAAGAATTTCATTGTCCCATCCGGGACATATGACAATAAAACACTCTTGACTCCCCTTCCCATTCCTACACCCACCTTAATGTGCTGGAGTAACTCAGCGGGTCAAACAGCATCTCTGGAGAGAATCACTGCTCAACTTCGCCCTGTAGCTCAGGCCTTCGAGTCCTGGTAACATCCTCGTAAATCTTCTCTGCACAACACGGCGTTGACTGAAGCATGCTGCAATGCCCGAGGTGGTGTCTTTGAGATGAAACGTTTAATCGGACAGCATCACAATGACACGACAACACACAATGCCGTGTACCTGATCTCTGATAAAAATCATTTCACTTTAGAAAGTGCGCTCGGAGAAACCTGAAGATACCATCTAAGAACTGTTTGGTGATAACGGTCTCGACGGCTGTGTTAATGTTTATCCTGGCACGTTTATAAATCCTGTAATTTGTGCCATGATAATAATTTGCTGATGGATACGTCTTATATTCAAAGGATGAATGGTACTGCATGAGTATACTGTGGAGAGGTAAAGTGCTTTAGGTATTCAATGATTCAATTAATAGACAATAGACAATAGGTGCAGGAGTAGGCCGTTCGGCCCTTCAAGCCAGCACCGCCATTCAATGTGATCATGGCTGATCATCCACAATCAGTACCCCGTTCCTCCCTTCTCCCCATATCCACTGACTCCGCTATTTTTAAGAGCCCTATCTAGCTCCCTCTTGAAAGCATCCAGAGAACCGGCCTCCACCGCCCTCTGAGGCAGAGAATTCCACAGACTCAACACTGTCTGTGAGAAAAAGTGTTTCCTCGTCTCCGTTCTAAATGGCTTACTCCTTATTCTTAAACTGTGGGCCCTGGTTCTGGACTCCCCCAACATCGGGAACATGTTTCCTGCCTCTAGCGTGTCCAAGCCCTTAACAATCTTATATGTTTCAATAAGATCCCCTCTCATCCTTCTAAACTCCAGAGTGTACAAGCCCAGCCGCTCCATTCTCTCAGCATATGACAGTCCCGCCATCCCGGGAATTAACCTTGTAAACCTACGCTGCACTCCCTCAATAGCAAGAATGTCCTTCCTCAAATTAGGGGACCAAAACTGCACACAATACTCCAGGTGTGGTCTCACTAGGGCTCTGTACAACTGCAGAAGGACCTCTTTGCTCCTATATTCGATTCCTCTTAATCAAATATAATTAATTGTCGCGTGTACCTAGGCACAGTGAAATGCTTCGATCAGACATCACCTTGGCTGCACACAGAGTGTCGCCGTGCTTCTGGCCCTGACAAAGTTACAAAAGTCTGAAGAAGGGTCTCGACCCGAAACGTCACCTATTCCTTCGCTCCATAGACGCTGCCTCACCCGCTGAGTTTCTCCCGCATTTTTGTCCACCTTCGATTTTTCCAGCATCTGCAGTTCTTTCTTAAAAGTTACAAAAGTTAATATTTAGAAAGTTTAGTTTAGTTCAGTTCAGAGATTCAACACAGGAAGATATAAGATTATTAAGGGTTTGGACACGCTAGAGGCAGGAAAACATGTTCCCGATGTTGGGGGAGTCCACAACCAGGGGACCGCAGTTTAAGAATAAGGGGTAAGCCATTTAGAACGGAGACGAGGAAAAACATTTTCACGCAGAGAGTTGTGAATCTGTGGATTTCTCTGCCTCAGAAGGTGGTAGAGGCTGATTCTCTGGATGCTTTTAAGAGAGAGTTGGATAGAGCTCTTAAAGATAGCAGAGTCAAGGGATATGGGGAGAAGGCAGGAACGGGGTACTGATTGGGGATGATCAGCCATGATCGCAGTGAATGGCAGTGCTGGCTCAAAGGGCCGAATGGCCTACTCCTGCACCTATTGTCTATTGTCTATGACATTCATGAGTCTGAAGAAGGGTCTCGACCCGAAACGTCACCCGTTCCTTCTCTGCAGAAATGCTGCCTGTCCCGCTGAGGTACTCCAGCATTTTGTGTCTGTCTTCGGTGTAAACCAGCATCTGCAGTTCCTTCCCTACACATGGCATTCCATATACTGTCATTGCTGTGTTAAACGCAATGGCAATGGATAAAGTTCCCTCGGGAGAGATGCAGAGTAACACAGCTCAGAAGCAGGGTTCCTGCCGAGCATAAAAAGGACACAAAGTGCTGGAGTAACTCAGCGGGTCAAGCAGCAACTCCGGAGTGCATGGATAGGTGACCTTTCGGGTCAGGGGCCCTTTTCTGAAGTGTGAAGAAGGGACTCGACACAAAACTTCACCCATTCCTTCTCTCCAGAGATGGTGCCTGTCCCGCTGGGTTACTCCAGCTTTTTGTGCCTTTCTTCGGAGTAAACCGGCATCTGCAGTTCCTTCCTATCCCCTTCTCTTCCTGTTGGGAATTTTGGACTTCAGACCAACTCAAGATTTCCATCTCAGCTAGTCCTACCCATGTACTCGCCCAAATGACTTGTTATTCTACCTGTCTCAACCCCCACTTTCATTTCATACACATGCCACCTTAGAAACATAGAAACATCAAAAATAGGTGCAGAAGTCGGTCATTCGGCCCTTCGAGCCAGCACCGCCATTCAATATGATCGTGGCTGATCATCCAAAAATTAGTACCCCGTTCCTGCTTTTTCCCCATATCCCTTGATTCCGTTAGCCCGAAGAGCTAAATCTAACTCTCTCTTGAAAACATCCAGTGAATTGGCCTCCACTGCCTTCTGTGGCAGAGAATTCCCACAGTTCCACAACTCTCTGGGTGGAAAAGGTTTTTCCTCATCTCAGTCCTAAATGGAGACGGTGAGAGCAAGAAAGGAGGTGTCGGAGATACCGTCGGGCAGCGATCCCCGCACACTAACACTATCCTACACACACTAGGGACGATTTACAATTTTACCGAAGCCAATTAACAGACAAACCTGTACACCCTTGGAGTGTGGGAGGAAACCGGAGAACCCGGAGAAAACCCACGCAGGTCACGGGGAGAGCGTACAAACTCCGTACTGACAGCACCCGTAGTCGGGATCGAACCCGGGTCTCTACCGCTGCGCCACCATGCCGCACTAGCATTGTTTAACTCCTTTCCTGGAACTACAAACCACGCCATGTGATACATATTCCAGACGGGTCCCTGGAGACAATGACATTTTTCCCTCCTATTGTGCCGGACAAACCACAGAAACGGAGTTTCCTGCCAAATGCCTGAGAAGCCGTAGTCATACGGCACGGAAACAGGCCCTTCGGCCCAACCGTCCACGTCGACCAAGATGCCCCAGCTAAGCCACATCCATTTGCCTGCCTTTGGCCCATATCCCTCGAAACCTGCCAGCAT
>CM075985.1:2440944-2443140 GCA_038087875.1 Malacoraja senta
TACTCGCTGGAGCTTAGAAGGATGAGAGGCGGTGGAGGGGGGGGGGAGGATCCTCGTTGAAACTTACCGAATAGTGAAAGGCTTGGAAAGAGTGGATGTGCAGAGGATGTTTCCACTCGTGGAAGAGTCTAGGACCAGAGGTCATATCCTCAGGATTAAAGGACGTTCCTTAGGAAAGAGATGGGAAGGAATTTCTTTAGTCAGATGGTGGCGGATCTGTGGAACTCATTGCCACAGAAGGCTGTGGAGGCCAAGTCAATGGATATTTTTAAAGCAGAGATTGATAGATTCTTGTCAGCGTTTTTAAAGTTTAATTTAGTTTAGAGATACAGAGCGGACAGAGTGTGTCAGGCAGCATCTGTGGAGAACATGGATGGGTGACGTTTCACACAGAGTGCTGGAGTAACTCAGCGGGTCAGGCAGCATCTGTGGAGAACATGGATAGGTGACGTTTCACAGAGTGCTGGAGTAACTCAGCGGGTCAGGCAGCATCTGTGGAGAACATGGATAGGTGACGTTTCACAGAGTGCTGGAGTAACTCAGCGGGTGCAGCAGCATCTATAGATGAAGGAAATAGGCACGTTTCGGGCCGAAACCCGGAAGGGTTTCGGCCCGAAACGTTGCCTATTTCCTTTGCTCCATAGATGCTGCTGCACCCGCTGAGTTTCTCCAGCACTTTTGTCTAAGGCATAATATTAGCGTCAGGACAAGCAGCCTAACTGCAGAGACACACACATGGTTTCCAGAACGTTGGTCGTTGCGTCTCTGTGGGACCGGATGTCAATTCCACCCGTCTCTCTTTAACAAAAAAAAAATGTTGCTCTCGAAAATATGGGAAAGGGTCGCCAGTCTTCGGAAGCAAACACTGCTTCCTGCAGTCAGAGTCTGTGCGAGAATCATCGCCGATGTAGGTAATGGCACTAACGGTGGACACAGAGTGCTGGAGTAACTCAGCGGGTCAGGCAGCATCTGTGGAGAACATGGATAGGTGACGTTTCACAGAGTGCTGGAGTAACTCAGCGGGTCAGGCAGCATCTGTGGAGAACATGGATAGGTGACGTTTCACAGAGTGCTGGAGTAACTCAGTGGGTCAGTGTGTGTACATATACACACACATATACATACACACATATACACACACATATACATACGGAATTGTGATAAATTCTATTGTTTATTGTGTGTTCCTTTTTTTATGTGTATCGCTGCTGGCAAATTCAGTTCACTGCTCCTTCGGGTACATATGACGAATAACATTGACTTTGACTTTGTACGTTATCTCGGTGACCGCATGGGTTCCTCCGGTACTTTGGTTTCCTCCCACACTCCAAAGACGTACAGGTTGGTGGGTTAATTGGCTTGGTATAAATGTAAACGATTGTCCCTGGTGTGTGTAGGGTAGCGTTAATGTGCGGGGATCGCTGGTCGGCGCGGACTCGGTGGGCCGAACAGCCTGTTGCGAAGAGTTGTATCTCTAAACTAAACTATAGCTCAACTTGGCTGTTGCTGTTGAGTAGTCTAGATGGGTAACTGTGGCCTGGCATCACATACAGCCAGACTGGAGAACAGGTTTCCCTCACAAAAGGATATGAAAAGAATAGATCGGGTAGACACACAGTGTCCCTTTGCCCAGAGTAGAGGAATCGAGGACCAGAGGGCATAGGTTTAAGATGAGGGGGGGGAATGAATTCTTCCTACACAATATAGATCCAGACCTTGGTAACAATATTAGTTTTTTAATTGAGTTTAGTTTAGAGATGCAACGTGGAAACAGGCCCTTCGGCCCACCGAGTCCAGGCCGACCAGCGATCCCCACACAAACACACACAACATCCCACACACACTAGAGACAATTTACAATTTTCACCAAGCCAGTTCACCTCCAAACCTGCACGTCTTTGGAGTGTGGGTGGAAACCGGAGCACCCGGAGAAAACCCACGCAGGTCACGGGGAGAACGTACAAACAGTCAAATGACATATGGCGGGACTGTCATATATCATATGCTGCGAGATTGGAGCAGCTGGGCTTGTACACTCTGGAGTTTAGAAGGATGAGAGGGGATTCTCATTGAAACACATAAGATTGTTAAGGGCTTGCATGCGCTAGAGGCAGGAAACATGTTCCCGATGTTGGGGGAGTCCAGAACCAGGGGCCACACACAGTTTAAAAATAAGGGGTAAGCCATTTAGAACGG
>CM075985.1:2443340-2445840 GCA_038087875.1 Malacoraja senta
AAACGGAGTTTCCTGCCAAATGCCTGAGAAGCCGTAGTCATACGGCACGGAAACAGGCCCTTCGGCCCAACCGTCCACGTCGACCAAGATGCCCCAGCTAAGCCACATCCATTTGCCTGCCTTTGGCCCATATCCCTCGAAACCTGCCAGCATCATCAAGGACCCACACCATCTTGGCCACACACACTCATCTCTCTGCTGCCATCGGGTAGAAGGTACAGGAGCCTGAAATCTGCAACATCCAGGTTTAGGAATAGCTACTTCCCCACAGCTATCAGACTAATAAACACAACTTCAAACAAACTCTGAACTATAACAGCCTATTGCACTTCATCTGTTTATTTATGTGTGTATATATATATATATATATTCTGTGATATATGGACACACTGATCTCATCTGTATTCATGACTACAATATCCTGTTATGCTGCTGCAATGTAAGAATTTCATTGTCCTATCTGGGACAATAGACAATAGACAATAGGTGCAGGAGTAGGCCATTCGGCCCTTCGAGCCAGCACCACCATTCAATGTGATCATGGCTGATCATCCCCAATCAGCACCCCGTTCCTGCCTTCTCCCCATATCCCCTGCCTCCGCTATCTTTAAGAGCCCTATCTAGCTCTCTCTTGAAAGTATCCAGAGAACTGGCCTCCACCGCCCTCTGAGGCAGAGAATTCCACAGACTCACAACTCTCTGTGAGAAAAAGTGTTTCCTTGTCTCCGTTCTAAATGGTTTACCCCTTATTCTTAAACTGTGGCCCCTGTGGACACATGACAATAAACTCTCTTGACTTGACTTGAACCTTTCCCATCCATGCACCGTTTAATTTAGTTGAGAGATACAGCGCGGAAACAGGCCCTTCGGCCCACCGGGTCCGCGTCGACCAGCGATCCTCGCACATTAACAATATCCTACACCCACTAGGGACAATTTTTACATCTATCACGCCAAATTAACCTACAAACCTGCACGTCTTTGGAGTGTGGGAGGAAACTGAAGATCTCGGAGAAAACCCACGCAGGTCAAACGTACAAACCTACAAACTCCGTACAGACAGCACCCGTAGTCGGGATCGAACCCGGGTCTCCGGCGCTGCATTCGCTGTAAGGCAGCAACTCTACCGCTGCGCCACCGTGACCACCTACCTGTCCATGTGCCTTTCTGTTTTAGTACCTCTAGTAAGGCGCAGCGGTAGAGTTTAATTTTAGTTCAGTTTAGTTTAGTTTCGTGATACAGCACGGAAACAGGCCCTTCGGCCCACCGAGCCCGCACCGACCAGCGATCCCCGCACACTAACACTATCCTACACACACTCGGGATGATTCTACACATACGCCAAGCCAGTTCACCTCCAAACCTGCACGTCTTTGGAGTGTGGGTGGAAACCGAAGATCTCGGAGAAAACCCGCGCAGGTCACGGGGAGAAGGTACAAACTCTTCACCGACAAGCACCCGCAGTCGGGGTTCGAACCCGGGTCTCTGGCGCTGCATTCTCAGCGGGTGAGGCAGAATCGATGGAGAGAAGGAATTGAAGAGAAGAAACGTCGCCAAACCAATCAACCTACAAACCCGCGCAAACTTTGGAGTGTGGGAGGGAACGGGGCGAACATACAAACTCCGTACAGACAGCACCCGTAGTTAGGATCAAACTCGGGGCCCTGGCGCTGTGAGGCAGCAACTCTACCGCGGTGGCACGATGTAACAAGCAGTGTGAGCGGGTTACATATCTCTATGGTTCTATAGCGGTAACTGAAGCAATGCTTCATGACTCAACCCGACCTAAGCTGGCATTTGAAGATGCCACCAGAAAGACCACATGATAGACAAATTGACATTTCAAAACTCTGCCACATTAGTCCCCGTTCATGAATAATTCTGCCTGACTGCTTAATTAAAGTGAGTATTTATATAGGCTGGACTCATGGTCACATCATGGAAACAGACCCACCTTGTCCATGCCGACCAAATAGGCAGACTGGGCCTATCCCATTTACTTGCAATAGACTACAACCCAGGTTCGATCCTGACCTCGGGTGCTGTCTGCGCGGAGTTTGTACGTTCGCCCTCTGACTGCGTGGGTTTACTCCGGGTGCTCCGGTTTCCTCCCACATTCCAAAGACGTGCAGTATTTTCAGTGCCTGCGCCCCAATTTACCTGACGTTGTCCCATATCTCTCTAAACCCTTCCTATCCAACTTAGTTTAGTTTAGTTTAGTTTAGTTTGGAGATACAGCGTGGAAACAGGCCCTTCGGCCCATCGGGTCCGCGCCGACCAGCGATCCCCGCACACTAACACTATCCTACACACACTAGGGACAATTTACATTTATACCAAAGGCAATTAACCCACAAACCTGCACGTCTTTGGAGTGTGGGAGGAAACCAGAGCACCCGGAGAAAACCCACGCAGGTCACGGGGAGAACGTACAAACTCCGTACAGACAGCACCCGTAGTCAGGAACGAACCCGGGTCTCTGGCGCTGTGAGGCAGCAAC
>CM075985.1:2448340-2504950 GCA_038087875.1 Malacoraja senta
GATGGTGGCGGATCTGTGGAACTCATTGCCACAGAAGGCTGTGGAGGCCAAGTCAATGGATATTTTTAAAGCAGAGATTGATAGATTCTTGTCAGCGTTTTTTAAGTTTAATTTAGTTTAGAGATACAGAGCGGACAGAGTGTGTCAGGCAGCATCTGTGGAGAACATGGATGGGTGACGTTTCACACAGAGTGCTGGAGTAACTCAGCGGGTCAGGCAGCATCTGTGGAGAACATGGATAGGTGACGTTTCACAGAGTGCTGGAGTAACTCAGCGGGTCAGGCAGCATCTGTGGAGAACATGGATAGGTGACGTTTCACAGAGTGCTGGAGTAACTCAGCGGGTGCAGCAGCATCTATAGATGAAGGAAATAGGCAACGTTTCGGGCCGAAACCCTTCCGGGTTTCGGCCCGAAACGTTGCCTATTTCCTTTGCTCCATAGATGCTGCTGCACCCGCTGGGTTTCTCCAGCACTTTTGTCTAAGGCATAATATTAGCCTCAGGACAAGTAGCCTAACTGCAGAGACACACACATGGTTTCCAGAATGTTGGTCGTTGCGTCTCTGTGGGACCGGATGTCAATTCCACCCGTCTCACTTTAACAAAAAAAAAATGTTGCTCTCGAAAATATGGGAAAGGGTCGCCAGTCTTCGGAAGCAAACACTGCTTCCTGCAGTCAGAGTCTGTGCGAGAATCATCGCCGATGTAGGTAATGGCACTAACGGTGGACACAGAGTGCTGGAGTAACTCAGCGGGTCAGGCAGCATCTGTGGAGAACATGGATAGGTGACGTTTCACAGAGTGCTGGAGTAACTCAGCGGGTCAGGCAGCATCTGTGGAGAACATGGATAGGTGACGTTTCACAGAGTGCTGGAGTAACTCAGCGGGTCAGGCAGCATCTGTGGAGAACATGGATAGGTGACGTTTCACAGAGTGCTGGAGTAACTCAACGGGTCAGGCAGCATCTGTGGAGAACATGGATAGGTGACGTTTCACAGAGTGCTGGAGTAACTCAGCGGGTCAGGCAGCATCTGTGGAGAACATGGATAGGTGACGTTTCACAGAGTGCTGGAGTAACTCAGTGGGTCAGTGTGTGTACATATACACACACACATATACATACACACATATACACACACATATACATACGGAATTGTGATAAATTCTATTGTTTATTGTGTGTTCCTTTTTTATGTGTATCGCTGCTGGCAAATTCAGTTCACTGCACCTTCGGGCACATATGATGAATAACATTGACTGACTTTGACTTTGTACGTTATCTCGGAGACCGCATGGGTTCCTCCGGTACTTTGGTTTCCTCCCACACTCCAAAGACGTACAGGTTGGGGGGTTAATTGGCTTGGTATAAATGTAAATGATTGTCCCTGGTGTGTGTAGGGTAGCGTTAATGTGCTACCCCACACGCTGGTCGGCGCGGACTCGGTGGGCCGAAGAGCCTGTTGCGAAGAGTTGTATCTCTAAACTAAACTATAGCTCAACTTGGCTGTTGCTGTTGAGTAGTCTAGATGGGTAACTGTGGCCTGGCATCACATACAGCCAGACTGGAGAACAGGTTTACCTCACAAAATGATATGAAAAGAATAGATCGGGTAGACACACAGTGTCCCTTTGCCCAGAGTAGAGGAATCGAGGACCAGAGGGCATAGGTTTAAGATGGGGGGGGGAATGAATTCTTCCTACTCAATATAGATCCAGACCTTGGTAACAATATTAGTTTTTTAATTGAGTTTAGTTTAGAGATGCAACGTGGGAAACAGGCCCTTCGGCCCACCGAGTCCAGGCCGACCAGCGATCCCCACACACACACACACACACCATCCCACACACACTAGAGACAATTTACAACTTTCACCAAAACCAATGAACCTACAGACCTGAACGTCAATTGGAGTGTGGGAGGAAACCGGAGCACCCGGAGAAAACCCACGCAGGTCACGGGGAGAACGTACAAACAGTCAAATGACATATGGCGGGACTGTCATATATCATATGCTGCGAGATTGGAGCAGCTGGGCTTGTACACTCTGGAGTTTAGAAGGATGAGAGGGGATCTCATTGAAACACATAAGATTGTTAAGGGCTTGCATGCGCTAGAGGCAGGAAACATGTTCCCGATGTTGGGGGAGTCCAGAACCAGGGGCTACAGTTTAAGAATAAGGGGTAAGCCATTTAGAACGGAGACGAGGAAACACTTTTTCTCACAGAGAGAGTGGTGAGTCTGTGGAATTCTCTGCCTCAGAGGGCGGTGGAGGCGGGTTCTCTGGATGCTTTCAAGAGAGAGCTAGAGAGGGCTCTTAAAATAGCGGTATGGGGATATGGGGAGAAGGCAGGAATGGGGTACTGATTGGGGATGATCAGCCATGATCACATTGAATGGCGGTGCTGGCTCGAAGGGCCGAATGGCCTACTCCCGTACCTATTGTCTAGTGTCTATTGTCAAACTCCGTACAGACAGCGCCCGAGGTCAGGATCGATCCCGGGTCTCTGGCGCTGTGAGGCAGTGACTCTACCGTGCCGCTCTTATTCCACAGACGGCACACACACACTAGCCCACAATTCACACGCCCCACACATAATTACCAACTAACTAATTAGAACTAAAGTTGTTTCCTTTCGCTTGCATGAGAAGCCGAGGTCGACAATTAACGTTTCCTTTTCGCAATTGTATGTTAGCATTTTTTCCTGCGATGCTGTAATTATGGTGCAGTTGTTGATTTAAGAATCATGTTCCCGTTTTCATGCGAAATGCTTTGATTTTATGGCATGCAAGCACGGCTTAATTTGCTGGGCGTGAGCAGAACTTTCCTTCAAGGAGTGTTTACTTAGTCGAAAATCCTTGTAAATAATATTTTCGAATCACTGTCTAATTGTACTGGGCTAAGCTGCCTTTTGCACTATTAATTGTGTTTGGTTTTATGTGTGTACGTAAGTGTGTGTGTGTGTGTGTGTGTATATATATGTATATATGCATGTGTGTGTTTGTATATATATGTGTGTATATGTGTGTATATGTGCATGTGCATGTGTGTGTGTGTGCATATATATATATGTGTATGTGCATCTGTGTGTGTATATGTATGTATATTTGTGTGTGTGTGTGTGTATATATATATATGTCTATATGTGCATGTGTGTGTGTGCATATATACATATGTGTATGTGCATCTGTGTGTGTATATGTATGTATATGTGTGTGTGTATATATGTATGTGTATATGTGCATGTGTGTGTGTGTATATGTATGTATATGTGTATATGCTTGTGTGTGGACATGTCTGTATATAAATAGTATGTGTGTGTAGGTAGACATAAAATGCTGGAATAACAGCGGGTGAGGCAGCATCTCTACAGAGAAGGAATGTGCAACGTTTCAGGTTAAGACCCTTCTTCAGACCCGAAACGTCGCCCATTCCTACTCTCCAGAGATGCTGCCTCACCTGCTGAGTTACTCCAGCATTTTGTGTCTGTAGACCTTCGATTTAAACCAGCATCTGCAGTTTTTTCCGACACATTTATGTGTGTGTATATGTATGTATGTATATGTGTGTGTATATGTATGTATGTATATGTGTGTGTATATGTGTGTGTATATGTGTGTATGTATATGTGTGTATATGTGTGTATGTATATGTGTGTATATGTGTGTATGTATATGTGTGTGTATATGTGTGTGTATATGTGTGTGTATATGTGTGTATGTATATGTGTGTGTGTATGTGTGTATGTATATGTGTGTGTATATGTGTGTGTATATGTGTGCATGTATATGTGTGTGTATATGTGTGTATGTATATGTGTGTGTATATGTGTGTGTATATGTGTGTGTATATGTGTGTATGTATATGTGTGTGTATATGTGTGTATGTATATGTGTGTGTATATGTGTGTGTATATGTGTGTATGTATATGTATGTGTATATGTGTGCATGTATATGTGTGTGTATATGTGTGTATGTATATGTGTGTGTATATGTGTGCATGTATATGTGTGTGTATATGTATATGTGTGTGTATATGTGTGTATGTATATGTGTGTGTATATGTACACACACTGAACATTTTTCTTCTCGTTTATTATATTGTTTACAGTGTACTATGTTTACACGTTCAGTTGTGATGCTGCAAGTAGGCATGTCATTGTTCTATCTGGGACATACGACAATAAAACACTCTTGACTCTTGACTTTCAAAGCAGGGGTTTCATATATTTCATTCAGTAGTCTAGACTCATGGAGTCATAGTCAAAGTATCCTTTATTGTCATTCAGACCTTCTGGTCTGAACGGAATTTCGTTGCCTTGCAGTCATACATATAATAAAAATGACAAAAACCACACAATAAACACAAATTTAACATCCACCACAGTGAGTTCACCAGGCACCTCCTCACTGTGATGGAAGGCAAAAGTCTTAAAGTCTTTGTCTCTTCCCTCCTTGTTCTCCCTCTGCGCTGAGGCGATCCAGGCCTCCGATGTTGTGACCCCGATGGGTGATGGTAAGTAAGTCAGTCCCGCGGCTGAATCCGAGCTCCGCGAACGGGCTGGTTCAAACTCCGCGGCCCCGGGGTGGTCGAAGCTGCCGCCCTCCAGCCCAGCGGACGAAGCTGTTGTTGCGGGAGCTCCGGAAAAACAGGTCACCAACCTGTGACCTGCGAGCTCCCGACGATGTCGTCCACTGGGCCCGCGGCCGAGCCTCCGAAGTCGGGCCGCCGCCGCCGGAACGCCAGAAACAGGCCCTTCGGCCCAACTGGCCCACATGCCCCGTCTACACTAGTCCCATCTGCCCGCGTTTGACCCATATCCCTCTAAACCAGGGGTCGGCAGCCTTGCTCTGCATAGGGGCCAGGACCCGTGTCTGTGACCGGATGGCGGGGCCACATCTATCGCCATAGTTAATAAATGGAGGTAATAATTTCAGACTTGCGTACGTCTTTTCATGCCCTTCCTAGCGCTTCGTTCACTGCCCCGTATCTCGACTGTAAACCGCGCTGAGATTAGCCGTTGAGCGGAACGGAGGGAGGGTTTTGAGAGAGGGTCGCTTTCCGCCACAGCTAATCGTAGTTTTGCCGCGCTCACTGTCTGCGCTTGTTCTAGGATTCTAGATGATGGAAATCCTCAGAAAGAAAAAAAAAACAGCTGCGGGCCGGATGACAATAGACAATAGACAATAGACAATAGACAATAGGTGCAGGAGTAGGCCATTCGGCCCTTCGAGCCAGCACCGGCATTCAATGTGATCATGGCTGATCATCCCCAATCAGTACCCCGTTCCTGCCTTCTCCCCATATCCCCCTGACTCCTCTATCTTTAAGAGCCCTATCTAGCTCTCTCTTGAAAGCATCCAGAGAACCTGCCTCCACCGCCCTCTGAGGCAGAGAGGATGATTTCGGGTTACGGGCCGGATCCGGCCCCTGGGCCATAGGTTGCCGGCCCCCCTGCTCTGAACCTATCCGACAGTATCTGGTGCTGGGCCCGTTACTGTTTGTCATCTATATCAACGGTTTGGATGAGGACGTACATGGCGATATTAGCAAGTTTGCAGATGATACAAAAGCCTGAAGAAGGGTCTCGACCCGAAACGTCACCTATTTCCTTCGCTCCATAGATGCTGCCTCACCCGCTGAGTTTCTCCAGCATTTTTGTCTACATACAAAAGTGGGTGGTTTTGCAGATAGTGAAGATGATAGTCAAAGATTGCAGCAGGATCTGGATCGGTTGGCCCGGGAGGGCTGAGAAATGGTTGATGGAATTTAATACAGAGAAACATAGAAACATAGAAACATAGAAATTAGGTGCAGGAGTAGGCCATTCGGCCCTTCGAGCCTGCACCGCCATTCAATATGATCATGGCTGATCATCCAACTCAGTATCCCGTACCTGCCTTCTCTCCATACCCTCTGATCCCTTTAGCCACAAGGGCCACATCTACCTCCCTCTTAAATATAGCCAATGAACTGGCCTCGACTACCCTCTGTGGCAGAGAGTTCCAGAGATTCACCACTCTCTGTGTGAAAAAAGTTCTTCTCATCTCGGTTTTAAAGGATTTCCCCCTTATCCTTAAGCTGTGACCCCTTGTCCTGGACTTCCCCAACATCGGGAGCAATCTTCCTGCATCTAGCCTGTCCAACCCCTTAAGAATTTTGTAAGTTTCTATAAGATCCCCTCTCAAGCTCCTAAATTCTAGCGAGTATAAGCCAAGTCTATCCAGTCTTTCTTCATAAGACAGTCCTGACATCCCAGGAATCAGTCTGGTGAACCTTCTCTGCACTCCCTCTGTGGCAATAATGTCCTTCCTCAGATTTGGAGACCAAAACTGTACGCAATACTCCAGGTGTGGTCTCACCAAGACCCTGTACAACTGCAGTAGAACCTCCCTGCTCCTATACTCAAATCCTCTTGCTATGAAGGCCAACATACCATTCGCTTTCTTCACTGCCTGCTGCACCTGCATGCCTACTTTCAATGACTGGTGTACCATGACACCCAGGTCTCGCTGCATCTCCCCTTTTCCTAGTCGGCTGCATCTCCCCTTTTCCTAGAGGTGTTGCAGTTTGCAAAGTCTAACATGGGCAGAACCTACGCAGTGAATGGTGGGGCCCTGGGGAGTGTAGTAGAGCAGTGGGATCTAGTGGGCCTGTCCCACTTAGGTGATTTTTTCATCGACTGCCGGCGACTGTCATAGTGGTAGCAGGTCGCCGAAAAAACGGCGACTGGACAATTGTCTACGACAATGTCTACAACAACCTACCTCCTAGACGACGTCAAGCTACGGCAAGCTACCCACAACCGGCGACCATTAGGACGTCCACCTGCGACCACACCGCGACAGGCTACGGCAAGGTACGACAATCCAGTCGCTGGTACCTGTCTGTCGCCGGTTGACGTAGGTGGTCGCCAATGGAATTCACCGAAGTCAGCAACGGAGACAACCTACGTCATCCTGGCGACAACCTACGTCATCCTGGCGACAACCTACGTCATCCTGGCGTCAACCTACAATACCGTAACCTACGTCAGGAGAAGTCAAGCTACGCTCATTGGCGCCAAACCTACCGTCGCCCAAAATGTACCGAGTTTTAGTTTTTACTTTTCGTTTTTAGTTTTAAGACACAGCGCAGAAACATGTTGCACCAGCACCTGGGACATGTTGGCCGCTGTGGGCAAGATGGGCCTGTTTCCCCGCTGTATGAGTCTATGACGTTGTGATATGAGTTGGACTGGGCATCATGTTGGGCACAGACATTGTGGGCTGAAGGGCCTGTTCCTGTGCTGTACTGTTCTATGTTTAAGAAGGAACTGCAGATGCTGGAAAATGGAAGGTAGACCAGAAATGCTGGAGAAACTCAGCGGGTGCGGCAGCATCTCTGGAGCGAAGGAAATAGGCAACGTTTCGGGTCGAGACCCTTCTTCAGACTGAGTTTCTCCAGCATTTTTGTCAGCCTATACTGTTCTATGTTCTCTGACAACAGTGCCTCACGGTGACTTTAGACATCTTCAACTTGGAGTTGGATGACATCCCAAACCACAAGCCTTGATGTTAACATCTTAACCACAGGAGTGACATTTTAACGATATATTGACCCTCCCTTAGCCTTGAGATGTCTAAGAATATATTTGAATGCACATTATAGCATAAATCAAATGTAGATTGAAGACCTCATCTTTTATTTGGTAGTAGGCATTATTGTGTGACTGTGTGACTTTAGCTTTCTAAACTCCCAGGTGGATTAGTTTAGTTTAGTTTATTGTACAGTGAGACGCTTTTTTATTGCGTGCTATCCAATCAGCAGAAAGACTATGCATGACTACAATCGAGCCGAAGATAGACACAAAAAGCTGCAGTAACTCAGCGGGACAGGCGGCATCTCTGGAGAGAAGGGAATGGGTGACGTTTCGGGTCGAGACCCTTCTTCAGTCTTCTCCACCCAAAACTCTCTTTTTCACAGAGAGTTGTGAGTCTGTGGAATTCTCTGCCTCAGAGGGCGGCCCGAAACGTCACCCATTCCTTTTCTCCAGAGATGCCACCTGTCCCGCTGAGTTACAATAGACAATAGGTGCAGGAGTAGGCCATTCGGCCCTTCGAGCCAGCACCGCCATTCTATGTGATCATGGCTGATCATCCCCAATCAGTACCCCGTTCCTGCCTTCTCCCCATATCCCCTGACTCCGCTATCTTTAAGAGCCCTATCTAGCTCTCTCTTGAAAGCATCCAGAGAACCTGCCTCCACTGCCCTCTGAGGCAGAGAATTCCACAGACTCACCCTCTCTGTGAGAAAAAGTGTTTCCTCGTCTCCGTTCTAAATGGCTTACTCCTTATTCTTAAACTGTGGCCCCTGGTTCTGGACTCCCGCAACATCAGGAACATGTTTCCTGCATCTAGAGTGGCCAAACCTTTAACAATCTTATATGTTTCAATGAGATCCCCTCTTATTGAAACATATAGGGAGAGATAGATCAGCCATGATTGAATGGTGGAGTAGACTTGATGGGCCGAATGGCCTAATTCTGCTCCTATCACTTATGAACTTATGAACTTAATTAGTCCTTTCCAACTCAATAGATAGTGTGCAATGGACCAGGTTTCAAGTCAAGTCAAGAGAGTTTATTGTCATGTGTCCCTGATAGGACAATGAAATTCTTGCTTTGCTTCAGCACAACAGAACATAGTAGGCATTGACTACAAGGCATTTTATAAATATATATATACACACATGAATCAATATACTGATAAAGTGCAAATAACAGTTAATTGGCTAATAAAGTTCAGTGTTTTGTCCGAGTCAAGTTTAATAGCCTGATGGCTGTGGGGAAGTAGCTATTCCTGAACCTGGTTGTTGCAGTCTTCAGGCTCCTGTACCTTCTACCTGAAGGTAGCGGGGAGATGAGTGTGTGGCCAGGATGGTGTGGGTCCTTGATGATGCTGCCAGCCTTTTTGAGGCAGCGACTGCGATAGATCCCCTCGATGGAAGGGAGGTCAGAGCCGATGATGGACTGGGCAGTGTTTACTACTTTTTGTAGTCTTTTCCTCTCCAGGGCGCTCAAGTTGCCGAACCAAGCCACGATCAACCAGGTCTGCCAAGGATTATTTCCCAAGGCTTTTGTACATAAGGCAATCTTAAACATTTCTTTGACAGGGGATGCATTTTATTGAAAGGGCAACATGTATTGATCATTCCAATTTGCCTTCGTATGATTTAATTTAGTTGACTTTAGAGATACAACGCAGAATCAGGCCCTTTGGCCCATCGAGTCCATGCCGACCAGCGATCACCCCGTATACTAGCACTAGGGACAATTTACAACTTACCAAAGCCAAGTAACCTACATGCTTGGCGTGTTTGGTGGAAACCGGGGCGCCCGGAGAAAACCCACGCAGTCACTTGGAGAACGTGCAGACAGCACCCGTAGTCAGGATCGCACCCGGGTCTTTGGCGCTGTCAGGCAGCAACTCTACCGCTGCGCCACCGTGCCGCCCTTGACCCAACCATTTTGCCGTTGTCTGAGACTGGTAAGGGCGCCACCCACCCTTCCCTGAAGCTTGCCAGTAAACCAAAGATAGACACAAAATGCTGGAGCAACTCAGCGGGACAGGCAGCAACTGTGGAGAGAAGGGATGGGTGACGTTTTGGGTCAAGACCCTTCTTCAGACTGAGAGTCAGGGGAGAGGGAGGTACATAGATAAGGAAGGGTGAGGTGTGAAAACAGGCCAGAGGGAATGTCGATCAAGGAAATGATAGAATAGAGAGTCAAGAGTGTTTTATTGTCATACATCGCAGATAGAACAATGAGAATAGTTTAGTGGTCTGAGAAACGACTACTGGAGTTTTCAACAGATCTTTATTCAAAAGTTCGATATCCAGTATACAGGGGTCTCCAGACACGTCTGCCCACAACGGTGGTCAGCGCTGAACTAACGCGCACAAGTGAAAAACCGCAGGAAACAAGCAGCCCCTCCCGAGTCACGTGACCGCAGCTTCCGAACGCCGGGTTCGATCTCTGCGTACGCCAGCAGGTGCCACTACAATAGATCATTGTTGGCTTGGAGAAGGCAACAACAAACCAAACAGAGATCAAATGTAGTCAGAGACAGTAAGACTGGACAAGTCAGCGGGACGGGCAGCATCTCTGGAGAGAAGGAATGGGCGACGTTTTGGGTCGAGGCCCTTCTTCAGACTGAGATTCAGGGGAGGGGGCGGGACAGAGATAGAATGTAGCCGGAGGCAGTAAGACTTGGTGGGAGAACTGGGCTGGGAGAGGGATGGTGAGAGAGGGAAAGCAAGGGTTACTTGAAGTTGGAGAAGTCAATGTTCATACCGCTGGGGTGTAAACTGCTCATTTTTGTTTGTGTAATAAATGTTCTCACTTGTTTCCATGAAGGAGTCTTGGATGAGATTCAAAACTCCCATGGATGTTGTATTTATTTTTTAACTTAGCTATGAAAATAAATGATGAAAGAAAAGAATGTTAACTTGAGAGGTGGAAGCTTGTGACTCCACCTCTGTGGAGACAGCTATTCATTTTCTCAGCGCTGTGCGTTCTGCGTGTCGATCACGTTAACTCCTGCAGAACTATCTGTATATAATAGATAGTTCTGATTCGGGCACTTATTATAATTAGAAAATCAACTTGTTGAGTCCCTTCGGCCCACCATTTCAATGCCGACCATCGATCAACCATTCCCACCAGTTCTATGGGACGGGCAGCTTCTCTGGAGAGAGGGAATGGGTGATCTCTTGGGTCGATGCCCTTCTTCAGACACCCTGAAGAAGGTTAATTCCCGGGATGGCGGGACTGTCATATGCTGAGAGAATGGAGCAGCTGGGCTTGTACACTCTGGAGTTTAGAAGGATGAGAGAATATCTCATTGAAACATATAAGATTGTTAAGGGTTTGGACATGCTAGAGGCAGGAAACATGTTCCCGATGTTGGGAGAGTCCAGAAACAGGGGCCACAGTTTAAGAATAAGGAGTAAGCCATTTAGAACGGAGACGAGGAAACTCTTTTTCTCACAGAGTGTTGTGAGTCTGTGGAATTCATCTGCCTCAGAGGGCGGTGGAGGCAGGTTCTCTGGATACTTTCAAGAGAGAGCTAGATAGGGCTCTTAAAGATAGCGGTCAGGGGATATGGGGAGAAGGCAGGAACGGGGTACTGATTGTGGATGATCAGCCATGATCACATTGAATGGCGGTGCTGGCTCGAAGGGCCGAATGGCCTACTCCTGCCCCTATTGTCTATTGTCTATTGTGTATTGTTTTGTCCCGAAATGTCACCCAATCCCTCTCGATACGATACAATAGTACTTTATTCATCCCAGGAGGGAAATGGATCAATTGGAGATCTGGAGATCTCTCTCCAGAGATGTCGCATGTCCTGCTGAGTTACTCCAGCATTTTGTGTCCATCTTCGGTGTAGAACCAGCATCTGCAGTTCCTTCCTACACCCACCTGTACTATGTTATGGGAGATTTACAGAGGGCCAATTAACCTACAAAACCCACATGTCTTTGGGATGTTTAAGAAAGAACTGCAGATGCTCGAAAAATCGAAGGTAGACAAACACCCGAAACGTCACCTATTCCTTCGCTCCATAGATGCTGCCTCACCCGCTGAGTTTCTCCAGCATTTTTGTCTACCTCGACAAAAGTGCTGGAGAAACTCAGCGGGTGCGGCAGCATCTATGGAGCGAAGGAAATAGGCAACGTTTCGGGCCAAAACCCTTCTTCAGACATTTTGTCTACCTTCTGTCTTTGGGATGTGGGAGGTGCCTTACAGTGCTAGAGACCCGGGTTCGATCCTGACTACGGGAGCTTGCCTGTACGGAGTTTGTACGTTCTCCCCGTGACCTGCGTGGGATTTTTCTGGGTTCTCCAGTTTCCTCCCACACTCCAAAGGCGTTTACAAAGGTTTGTAGGCTAATTGGCTTTGGTAAAATTGTAAATTGGCTCCAGTGCGTAGGACAGTCTTGTTTAAGGGCCTGTCCCACTTGCCGATTTTTTCGGCGACTGCCGGCATCATTGACTGACGTATCAGGTCACCGAAAAAGTGGCAGCGTGACGCGGCGTGATGACGTATTGACGCGCGGTGTTTTTTCAAGTGTCGCAACATTTATTTTGTCGCCGCTGGATTTTGAAATGTTCTAAATCTTTTGGCGACACTGATATGACGCCGGCAGTCGCCGAAAAAATCGCCAAGTGGGACAGGCCCTTTAGTCATAGAATCATAGAGGCAACAGTGGAAACAGGCCCTTCGGCCCAACTTGCCCAACACCGGCCAACATGCCTCTTACTTTCAAGAGAGAGCTAGATAGGGCTCTTAAATATAGCGGAGTCAGGGGATATGGGGAGAAGGCAGGAACGGGGTACTGATTGGGGATGATCAGCCATGATCACATTGAATGGCGGTGCTAGCTCAATGGGCCGAATGGCCTACTCCTGCACCAATTGTCCATTGTCCATTGTCTATTGTCTATTGTATGTGCTAATCCTACCTGCCCGCATTTGGCCCATGACCTTCAGTGTGCGGGGATCGCTGGGCGGTGCGGACTTGGCGGGCCGAAGGGCCTGTTTCCGCGCGGTGTTTCTAAACTAAGCTGGACCAGAACCCTGATGTGGGCTTGCATGAGCTTTTTTTTTTTTACAAATACTTTATTCAAAAAAACAAAATCAAGATACAAAGTAGTATATCGTTCATATCAAAAACTGCCTGTATCGGCAGTTCACAGACAAAGACAAAAAATTCAAATTAAAATCCCGCCATCCTTGTCCATAATACAATCGACCTCCCGCGGCGACCAGCGTTCACGGAAGGCCTCCAGCGTCCCCGTGGACACCGCGTGTTCCCGCTCCAGGGACACGCGGGCACGGACGTAACCCCGGAAAAGGGGCAGGCAGACGACCCCTGTGCTAAGCGTGAGCATTTTTTTTTTTTTTTCCTTTTAAAAAATTTTTTTTTTCCGTAAATGTTTTTTTTATTAGATTTTTAAACAAATGTACAATTTACAAGGAAGGGTAGAAAGCTCACACAATTTAAAAAACACTTAAACAAAATTATCAAATTAAAATATGAACATTTTTATCTATAATATATTCAACCTCCTGCGGTGACCAGCGTTCACAGAAGGCCTCCACAGTCCCCGTGGACACCGCGTGTTCCTGCTCCAGGGACACGCGGGCACGGAACGTAACCACGGAAAAGGGGCAGGCAGACGACCCCTGTGCTAAGCGTGAGCATTGGGAGTGATAGCGATCACATCGCCGACATCTTCAATTGGCGGGTCCTGGACTCTCGACTGGAAATGGTTGTCAGAGGGGTGGAAGCCGTGAGATGTCATGTAGCAGAACCACGACAAACACACACACACACACACACACACCACAGCGAAGGCCGGCTGGGCGGACTGGAAGTACCCGTTCCTCCAGTTCCAAAGCAAGATTGCGCAAGGCAACCTTGCAATGAGTGATAAGCACATCACCTTCGCTTGACCTCCCCGATTCTCCTGCCAAAACTCCTCCGCGGCAAGTTGGATTGTCAAGGCTTACGTGATGGGAGAAGGGAGGGGCAGGGAGTTACAGTAAGGAAGAACGTTGATAGAAGGCTTTACTGGGAAAGGTGTCCACATTCTGGCAAGGAAACTTTGTATCACTTCCAGAAACATAACTGCAGGCGCTGGTTCACACCAAAAGTGGGTCCCCCACCCAAAATCTTATAGGAGGGTTCATGATCCTATAGAGGTTTACAAAATCGTGAGAGGAGTAGATTGGGTAAACGTCACCGAAGATTTTGCGGCGTGACGCAGGCGTGAGCGTATTGACGCGTGCCGTTTTTTCAAGCGTTGCAACATTTTTTTTGTCGCTGCTGGATTTTGAAATGTTCAAAATCTTTTGGCGACCCTGATACGACGCCGGCAGTCGGCGAAAAGAAATCGGCAAGTGGGACAGGCCCTTGAGGGGTAATATTTTTCACACAAAGGGTGGCGGGTGTCTGGAACGAGCTGCCAGTGGAGGAAGTTGAGGCTGGGACTATCGCAATGTTTAAGCAACCATTTAGACAGGTACATGGATAGGACAGGTTAGGTGAAATACAGTGGCCCAAGGCGAATGGGTAGGCGGGATTTAATGCGTCCCATAACTAGCCTTGCAAAACATTTCATGATGGTGGATGTCAAGGCCACTGGACGGTAGTCGTTTCGGCATGGGGTCTTGCCATTCTTTGCCGCTGGAATGATGGTGGGCTTCTTGAAGGACTGGTAGAACTGCTACGCTTAGATGACCGCTGCCAAACCCTTCAACTCCCCCTCCCATTCCCACACTGACCTTTCTGTCCTGGGCCTCCTCCAATGTCAGAGTGAGGCCCAGCGCAAATTGGAGGAACAGCACCTCATATTTCGCTTGGGCAGCTTACACCCCAGCGGTATGAACATTGACTTCTCTAACTTCAAGTAACTGTTGCATCCCCTCTCTCTCCATACCCTCCCCCACCCTGGTTCTCCGACTAGTTTCACTGTCCTCCTGATTAAATTTTACTGATTGCACGCCTCGTTGTCACCTTCCCCTCAGCCAACGATGAACCATTCTACATTTCCTTGAGCATCGTCCCCTTTGATCTGTGTTTTTCACACCTTACCCTTCCATATACCTATATTTCCCTCTCCCTCGACTCTCAGTCTGCCTTGCAGCGCCGGAGACCGTGGGTTCGATCCTGACTACGGGCGCTGTCTGTACGGAGTTTGTACCTTCTCCCCGTGACCTACGTGGGTTTTCTCAGAGATCTTCGTTTTCCTCCCGCACTCCTAAGACGTCCAGGTTTGTAGGTTAATTGGCTTGGTATAAGTGTAAATCGACCCTAGTGTGTGTAGGATAGTCTTAATGTGCGAGGATCGCTGGTTGGTGCGGTAGGGCCTGTTTCCACGCTGTATAACTAAACTAAACTAAACTAAACTAAACTAAACTAAAGGCTCTCGACCCGAAACGTCATTAGACAATAGACAATAGACAATAGGTGCAGGAGTAGGCCATTCAGCCCTTCGAACCAGCACCGCCATTCAGTGTGATCATGGCTGATCATCCCCAATCAGTACCCCGTTCCTGCCTTCTCCCCATATCCCCTGACTCCGCTATCTTTAAGAACCCTATCTAGTTCTCTCTTGAAAGTATCCAGAGAACCGGCCTCCACCGCCCTCTAAAGCAGAGAATTCCACAGGCTCACAACTCTCTGTGTGAAAAAGTGTTTCCTTGTCTCCGTTCTAAATGGCTTACTCCGTATTCTTAAACTGTGGCCCCTGGTTCTGGACTCCCCCAAAATCGGGACATTTATTCTGCCTCTAGCGTGTCCAAACTCTTAACAATATTATATGTTTCAATAAGATAGCCTCTCATCCTTCTAAACTCCAGAGTGTACAAGCCCAGCTGCTCCATTGTCTCAGCATATGACAGTCCCGCCATCCCGGGAATTAACCATGTAAACCTTCGCTGCACTCCCTCAATAGCAAGAATGTCCTTCCTCAAATTAGGGGACCAAAACTGCACACAATCCTCCAGGTGTGGTCTCACTTGGGCCTCATACAACTGCAGAAGGACCTCTTTGCTCCTATTACAACAGCTGGTCCCAGCATCCTCGCCATCTTCAACAGCTCTCTGGCCACTGGCACTGTACCTACCTGCTTCAAGCATGCGGTGGTCCAACCACTCCTGAAAAAACCTAACCTCGACCCCACCTTGCCAAGCAACTACAGACCCATTTCTAAACTGCCTTTCCTCTCAAAAGCCCTTGAAATGGTAATTTTAACTCAACTTATACCTTACCTTCACCAAAACACTATCTTGGAAACTTTCCAATCAGGTTTCAGGGCTCACCATAGCACAGAGTCTGCCTTGTTGAAGGTACACAATGACCTACTGCTCACCGTTGACTCCGGCGACTGTGCAATTCTGCTCCTTCTTGACCTCAGCGCAGCATTTGATACTGTCGACCATACCATCCTAATTGACCGTCTCCGGTACGGGGTTGGTATTGATGGCACTGCCCTGAGCTGGTTCATCTCCTACCTCAAAGGTAGGAGTTTCTCGACTAACATAGGCAACTCATTCTCCTCCCCAGCTAATCTCTGCTGTGGGGTTCCACAAGGTTCCATCCTTGGCCCGATTCTCTTCTCCCTGTATATGCTCCACTTAGGCCAAGTCATTGAAAGGCACGGCATTTCCTTCCATTGCTACGCAGATGATACACAACTCTATCTCCCCCTGAAGCCCCAAAACCAATCAAATCTGTTTAACCTTACCCACTGCCTCGAGGATATAAAGTGTTGGATGGCCCAAAACTTCCTCCAACTAAACGAGAGTAAGTCTGAGGTCATCCTTCTCGGCCCCTCGGACTCAATCAAAATGATAGCAGGCTGCCTTGGAAGCCTTACCCCACTACTCAAACCTCATGTCAAAAACCTTGCCGTGATATTTGACTCAGCACTGAAATTTGACAAACAAGTCAATGCTGTGGTAAAAGCTAGCTTCTTTCAGCTTCGGACGATAGCTAAAATAAAACAATTCCTCCAGTTTGATGATCTGGAAAAGATCATCCACACATTCATCTCCTCCCGCCTAGATTACTGCAACTCCCTTTACACTGGCATCAGCCAATCTTCCCTGTCCCGCCTGCAACTGGTCCAAAACGCCGCAGCAAGACTCCTGACGGGCACCCGAAAAAGGGACCACATCACCCCGATCCTGGCCTCTCTCCACTGGCTCCCTGTGCGGTTCCGTATAAACTTCAAGATCCTCCTCCATGTCTACAAAGCCCTCAATGGGCTTGCCCCCACCTACATAAAAAGTCTTCTCACCCACCACTCCACCTCCAGGCCCCTCAGATCGGCCGACTTGGGGTTGCTGAATATCCCACGGTCTAGGCGTAAGCTCAGGGGCGACCGCGCCTTTGCAGTTGCAGCCCCCAGACTGTGGAACAGCATCCCCCTTCCCATCAGAACTGCCCCCTCCATCGACTCTTTTAAGTCAAGACTAAAGACTTATCTATACTCCCAAGCCTTTCCTGACGTCCTCTGAGTGAGGGCTACATGTATATATGTATGTAGTTTGTTTTGTTTATACTATTCTTATAACAAATGTAAAGCACTTTGGCCAACGAGAGTTGCTTTTTAAATGTGCTATATAAATAAATGTGACTTGACTTGACTTGACTTGACTATGCTCAACTCCTCTTGTCATGAAGGCCAACATGCCATTCGCTTTCTTCACTGCCTGCTTCTTCCATCGCTTCATCCATTCCTTCTGTCCAGAGATGCTGCCTGACCTATGGAGTACTCCATCATTTTGTGTCTATCTTCAAGAGTTCTAGACTTCAAGACTTCAAGAGAGTTTATTGTCATGTGTCCCAGATAGGACAATGAAATTCTTGCTTTGCATCAGCACAACAGAATATAGTAGGCACGACTACAGAACAGATCATATCAGTGAGTCCATATACCATATCTTCGCACTGAGATCGAGGACAGTCGGGAAGCCTACTTCATGCATCTTTAACCTTGCAAGCAATAATTAGATTTCAGAAAGTGTTTAAATTTCTCGTACGCTACCTGCAGCTGGTATTCCCGTCCCCGTAATCACCGGCGTATGTTGATTTGTTAAATATTTTGTCTAGACAAGCTTCATTTCACCACAAAGTATTTGCAGTCTCTCTGAGGGAAAGAATGCACACTTTAATAAACCATGTCATTATTAAGCAATCATTTCAAATCTGGTTAGCAAGAGGAATATAAAAAGCTGCTTTTTTGAATTGAGGAACCCACATTTCCTACAGCGAAAATTAAAACGAGTTCCACCTGACTTTAATTATTGTCAAACAACACAGAACTTAATAGTCGCTGGTTACCTGTCTCTTGCTTACATTGAATTACGGGTCGCCGACATCAGATAACCGATTCTGAGTGAATGCTTCTAATTAACTAAGGATGGAGAACAGTAAAATTAAATCACCAGCAGTCATTCCCATCATATACGCTTATTAGCAGAGGCAGAAGAGCAGGCCGGAATAGTCGTGGTCGATGCAGGGAAAAATCAGATTAAAAACACATCAAGGCAAAAAGCCAGTGATGAACCGATGCGACTGAACTCATTTTCTGTCTGCCTCGTTCTACGAAGTAACTCTGATGCCTTTGGGTCAAGGGAACCCCATATATATGTGCAGCCCGATGGCGCAGTGGGTAGAAACGTAGAAACATAGAAACATAGAAAATAGGTGCAGGAGTAGGCCATTCGGCCCTTCGAGCCTGCACCGCCCATTCAATATGATCGTGGCTGATCATCCAACTCAGTATCCTGTACCTCCCTTCTCTCCATACTCCCCTGATACCTTTAGCCACAAGGGCCACATCTAACTCCCTCTTAAATATAGCCAATGAACTGGCCTCAACTACCTTCTGTGGCAAAGAATTCCACAGATTCACCACTCTCTGTGTGAATTTTTTTTTTCTCATCTCGGTCCTAAAAGGTTTCCCCCTTATCCTTAAACTGTGACCCCTTGTTCTGGACTCCCCCAACGTCGGGAACAATCTTCCTGCCTCACGGCGCCAGAGACCCGGGTTGGATCCTGACTACGGGGTGCTGTCTGCACGGAGTTTGTACGCCCTTCCCCCGTGACCTGCGTGGGTTTTTCTCCGGGTGCTCCGGTTTCCTCCCGCACTCCAATGCCGTGCAGGTTTGTAGGTTAATTAGTCTTCGGTGTGAATGTAAACTTGGCCCTGGCATGTGTAGGATAGTGTTGGTGTGTGGGGGATCGTTGGTCGGTGCAGACTCGGAGGGCCGAAGGGCCTGTTTCCGCGCTGTATCTCTAAACTGGAACACCGGAAAGGAGCGGGGACAATGCATTGTTCAAGAAGGAACTGCAGATGCTGGAAAATCAAAGGTAGACAAAAATGCTGGAGAAACTCAGCGGGAAACTCAGCTTTTCCCATTGAGAGTAGGGAAGATTCAAACAAGGGGACATGACTTGAGAATTAAGGGACAGAAGTTTAGGGGGAACATTAGGGGGAACTTCTTTACTCAGAGAGTGGTAGCTGTGTGGAATGAGCTTCCAGTGGAAGTGGTGGAGGCAGGTTCGATTTTATCCTTTAAAAATAGATTGGATGGGTATATGGACGGGAAAGGAATGGAGGGTTATGGTCTGAGTGCAGGTAGATGGGACCAGGGGGAAGGAAGAAGAAAGAAGGGGGGGAAAAAAAAAAAAGTGTTCGGCGCGGACTTGAAGGGCCGAGATGGCCTGTTTCCGTGCTGTAATGGTTATATGGTTATATGGTACCTGCATGCAGTGAAGAAATATCATGCAAGAACATTTAAACACACTCGTGGACATGTGAGTTGATGCAGTAGTTTCGTTTAGTTTAGAAATACAGCGCGGGAACGGGCACTTCGGCCCACCGAGACCGCGCCGACCAGCGATCCTCGCACACTAGCACGACCCTACACACACTAGAGACAATTTTAATACTGTTTTTAACTGTGTATATGTGGGGGGTGGAGGGGGGGGGAGGGGAAACTTTAAAAATCTCTTCCCTGTACGGGATACCCAACCTTTTCCCTGTCGGGTCTCCTTTGTCGTTGGGGCCTAGCTCCGTGGAGCGGCCTCCGACCGGGACGACCTGGGGGCTCCAGTCGCGGAGCCTGCGGAGCTGTGGACTTACCATCGTGGGGCTGGCCGTCCTCGGAGCGTGAGGAGCGGTGGTGGCTCGCTGCTGCGGCCCGACTCCGGAGCTCCAGCTGCAGCTGCAGACCCGTGGACAATGATATCGGGAGCTCGCGGGTCCGGGTGAGAGACTGCTTTCCGTACCTCCCGCAACGCAACTTCTCCCGCCCGTGTCGCGGGGTTGGAACGACCCGGAGCGGGGCCGTAAATCGCCCGGCGCGGCTTTAATGTCCGCGGGACATTCCAGCGCCCGCCGGGGGCTCCAACTTTGTGACTTTTGGGCCCGGAGCGAGGCCGTACACCGCCCAGCGCGGCCTCAACGGCCGTGGGACTTAACGTTGCCCGCCTGGGGCTTCAACATCGGGAGAAAAATGGTGCAGGGGAGAGAAAAGACTTTGCCTTCCATCACAGTGAGGAGGAGATTCACTGTGATGGATGTTTTTCTGTAAATTGAATTGTTTGTGTGTCGTGTAGGAATTGTTTTGTTTGTATGGCTGTGGAAACAGAGTTTCGTTTGAGCCTCTTTGAGGTTCAAATGACAAGGAATAAAATCTAATCAAATTTACACTTATACCAAAGTAAGCATTAACCTACAAATCTGTATGTGGGACCAGTGTAGATGGTCAGTGTGAGCAAGTGGAATTCTCTGCCTCAGAGGGCGGTGGAGGCGGGTTCTCTGGATACTTTCAAGACAGAGCTAGATAGGGCACTTAAAGATAGCGGAGTCAAGGGATATGGGGAGAAGGCAGGAACGGGGTACTGATTGGGGATGATCAGCCATGATCACATTGAATGGAGGTGCTGGCACGAAGGGCCGAATGGCCTACTGCAGCACTAATTGTTCATTGTTCCCACACTGTACGACTCTCTGCCCAACCTCTCCCTATAGCTCAGGCGTTCGAGTCCTGGCAGCATCCTCGTAAATCCTCTCTGCACCCTTTCCAGCTTAACATCACCTTTCCTATAATGAGGACCATAGGTTAAAGGTGAGGGTGGGAAGGGGGGGGGGGGGGGAAGATTTAATCGGAACCTGAGGGTAATGTTTTCACAGAAAGGGTGGTGGGTGTGTGGAACGAGCTGCCGGAGGAGGTAGTTGAGGCAGGGACTATCGTAACGTTTAAGAAGCTTTTAGGCAGGTACATGGATAGGATGCAATCAATGCAATCAACCCAGTGTGCACAATCAAATAAGATCAATAAAACAAGTTGTCCTACAACTTTAGGCTACAACATAAGAAGAAAGAAGATGGATAGGACAGGTTTGGAGGGATATGGGCCAAATGCAGGCAGGTGGGACTAGTGTAGATGGGACACGTTGGCCAGTTGGGCCGAAGGGGCCTGTTTCCACGCTGTATGACCTCCATAACTGGGTGACCAAGACGGAACACATACTCCAAACGTGGCCTCGCCGATGTCTTGCACTGGAAAGTTTTCAAAAGTTTAAAAAAAGTACGACGGTTTCTACCTGACAGAAGAACAGAAATACAATGGGGGTCTTGCTGACAAACTCTCCACAGGGACAGATTGGGCAATTGGCCTTTTTGCATTGAGCTTCCTGTAATTTTCACTAAAACAATGTGTCAACGATTTCAAGGACGCCAGCAAAGAATGAAACTTTCAGACCTGTTTAACAGCATAGTTATTTTGCAAGCTGTGTCAGACTTACTGACTACGCTCTCATGCATTGGTAAACCTTGACCAATGAAGTCATCACCGTTTTTTTTTTTTTTAAGTGCCTGTTTTGGACGAGAGTCCAAGCATTTGAACCAATGACACAAGCCTCAATATTGGGAGTCTTCGTCTTCTTGCGAATGAAACCTAAACCAAATAAACGCCTTTATCACAAGAGGAGTCGAATATAGGAGCAATGAGGTCCTTCTGCCAGTTGGTACAGAGCCCTAGTGAGACCGCACCTGAAGTATTGTGTGCCGTTTTGGTCCCCTAATTTGAGGAAGGACATTCTTGCTATTGAGGGAGTGCAGCGTAGGTTTACAAGGTTAATTCCCGGGATGGCGGGACTGTCATATGCTGAGAGAATGGAGCGGCTGGGCTTGTACACTCTGGAGTTTAGAAGGATGAGAGCGGATCTCATTGAAACATATAAGATTGTTAAGGGCTTCGACACACTAAAGGCAGGAAAAATGTTCCCGATGTTGGGGGAGTCCAGAACCAGGGGCCACAGTTTTAAGAATAAGGAGTAAGCCATTTAGAACGGAGACGAGGAAACACTTTTTCTCACAGAGAGTGGTGAGTCTGTGGAATTCTCTGCCTCAGAGGGCGGTGGAGGCCGGTTCTCTGGATGCTTTCAAGAGAGAGTTAGATAGGGCTCTTAAAAATAGCGGAGTCAGGGGATTATGGGGGAGAAGGGCAGGAACGGGGTACTGATTGGGGATGATCAGCCATGATCACATTGAATGGCGGGTGCTGGCTCGAAGGGGCGAATGGCCTACTCCTGCACCCTATTGTCTATTGTCCTATTGAAACATAAACCAAAGGAATAGTTAGATCTCAAGCTGGGTGTTGAGCAGCCAGGTTGTTGTCTGAGTTGGCGTCAATGTCTGCCAGGCCCTGACAGAGCTCCATTTGGTGGGTGGTAGAGCGGGCACCCAGAGATGACATGGTTGGCTGTTTGTTGTTCTGATCCGCATTCACAGGCTGGGCTCTGGCGGAGCCCCCATCTCCACACGCTGGCATTGAAACGCCCAACTCCAGTACCAAGTCTGTTGTGCTTCACCCATGCTCCTCTGGGGAGGTCAGACCCTGGACAGCTTTATCTGGTGAAGAGATGTAGCTGTGGTAATGGAGATGAGGTTGCCTTCCACTCCTGTGACCACTTGGTGGCTATCCAGTGTGCTTTTGGGAGTCATTATGAGCCTTTCAGCACGGAAACAGGCCCTTCGGCCCAACTTGCCCATGTTTACCAAGATGCCCCATCTGCACTAGTCCACCATTAGACTTTAGACTCTAGAGATATAGCACAGAAAGGTTTGAACCCAGTCTCTGGCGCTGTGAGGCAGCAACTCTACCCGCTGCACCACCATGAAGCCCCTACGGTTGCTGTTTTAAGTCATGAGGTCATAAGTGATAGGAGCAGAATTAGGCCATTCGGCCCATCAAGTCTACTCCGCCATTCAATCATGGCTGATCTTTCTCTCCCTCTCAACCCCATTCTCCTCCCTTCACCCCATGACCCCTGACACCCGTACTAATCAAGAATCTATCTATCTAACTATGCCTTAAAAATATCCATTGACTTGACCTCCACAAATGTCGGTGGCGATGAAACCTACAGATTCACCACCCTCTGCTAAAATGAAAAATGCTGCAGTAACTCAACGGGGTCAGTCGGCATCTGTGGAGGGAATGAATAGTCGACGTGTCCAAATAAACTAAACTAAAATGTGGCGGCGCAGCGGTAGAGTTGCTGCCTCACGGCGCCAGGGACGCAGGTTCGATCCTGACCACGGGTGTCGTCTGTACGGAGTTTGTACGTTCTCCCTTGACCTGCGTGGGTTTTCTCCGGGTGCTCCGGTTTCCTCCCACATCCCAAAGACGTGCAGGTGTGTAGGTTAATTGGGTTCAGTGAATTATAAATTGTCTCTAGTGTGTAGGATAGTGCTGGTGTACGGGCATCGCTGGTCAGCGCGGACTCGGTTTGCGGAAGGGCCTGTTTCTGCGCTGTATCTCTAAAGTCTAAAGTCTAAAGTCTAAAGTTTAAAGTCCTAAACTGAACTATCTAAACTGATCTAATGTGGCGTGACTCAGCGAAATGTGAGTAAATTCTAAAAGCAAGTTGCTGTTCTTCCAATGAAACGTTGAACTATTGAACAAACGCCTAAGCTCGTTGCCTATTTCCTTCGCTCCATAGATGCTGCTGAACCCGCTGAGTTTCTCCAGCACTTTTGTCTACCTTCGAATTTTCCAGCATCTGCAGATCCTTCTTAAACAAATGCCTAAACAGGTTGGGCATTAAAAACTATCGTAAAGTTGACCATTCGCATACTTTTGCCAAAAAAGACCATAAACAGAATAAACCCAGCAGTTAGCAGACTAGTTCAGAACTATGATGCTCACAGCCTCAAAGGTGGACTAATAACTGAAGGAGACAACCACTGAATCCTCACAGTACTCGGGTCAAATCTCTACTGGGCTGTCATAGTGGAAGTAGACGTTACTAATTAAGAAAGTGCTGTGGTCTTTAGTCAGAGGGTGGTGAATCTGTGGGACTCATGCCACACAGGACTGTGGAGGCCAAGTCAGTGGATATTTTTTAAGGCCGAGATAGACAAATTCTTGATTAGTCTGAAGAAGGGTTTCGGCCCGAAACGTTGCCTATTTCCTTCGCTCCATAGACGCTGCTGCACCCGCTGAGTTTCTCCAACATTTTTGTGCACCTTCGATTTTCCAGCATCTGCAGTTCCTTCTTAAACAAATTCTTAATTAGAATGGGTGTCAAGGGCTACGGGGGAGAAGGCAGGAAAATGGGAATAGGAGGCTGAGATCAGCCATGATTGGAATGGCGGAGTAGGCTCGAAGGGCCGATTGGCCTAATTCTACTCCTATTACTTGTGAACGGGTGGGTCTTGTGTGAAACAGGTTGGAGGGAGTGGCCACTGTGAGGATGCTATCCCGTTTAAAACTTACAAGCCCCCCCTACTCTGGTGCACGTCTATTCCACCCGCTACAAGACATTGTTGAGGCAAATGAGGATGTTGCCAAGACTTCGAGATCTGAGCTACAGGGGAGTTTGAGCAGGCTGGGACTCCATTCCTTGGAGCGCAGGAGGGATGAGGTGTATGGAGCTGTATGTTTCAGAAGTTCATATGCAGAATTAGAGCATTCGACCGATCAAGTCTACTCCGCCATTCAATCATCGCTGGTCTATCTCTCCCTCTCAACTCCATTGTCCTGCCTTCTCCCCAGAACCTTTTGACACCCGTACTCAAGATGCTGTCAATCGGCAACTTAAAAATATCCACTGACTTGGATTCCACAGCCGCCTGTGGCAATGGAATCCCACAGATTCTCACCCTCTGGCTAAAGAAATTACTCCTCATGTCTTCATCTTTTGTGTTCAGTTTTGGACACCATGTTATAGGAAAGATTTGTCAAGCTGGAAAGGGTGCAGAGAAGATTTACGTGGGTGTTGCCAGAGTCGAGGGCCTGAGCTATGAGGAGAGGTTGGGCAGGCTAGGGGCTGAGAGAATAGAGCGGCTGGGCTTGTACACTTCTGGAATTTAGAAGGATGAGAGGGTATCTTATTGAAACATATAAGATCATTAAGGGCTTGGACATGCTAGAGGCAGGAAACATGTTCCCGTTGTTGGGGGAGTCCAGAACCAGGGGCCACAATGTAAGAATAAGGGGTAAGTCATTTAGAACGGAGATGAGGAAACACTTTTTCTCACAGAGAGTGGTGAGTCTGTGGAATTCTCTGCCTCAGAGGGCGGTGGAGGCCGGTTCTCTGGATACTTTCAAGAAAGACCTAGATAGGGCTCTAAAGATAGCGGAGTCAGGGGATATGGGGAGAAGGCAGGAACGGGGTACTGATTGGGGATGATCAGCCATGATCACAATGAATGGCGGTGCTGGCTCGAAGGGCCGAATGGCCTACTCCTGCACCTATTGTCTATTGTCTATTGTCCGCAATGGGGTAGGGGTGAATGGGACAGTACCCTAGCTTATGGAAGGACCGTTCAGAAGCCTGATAACAGAGGGGAAGAAGCTATTCGTGAGTCTAGTAGTGCGCGCTTTCAAGCTTCTGTACCTTCTGAATATTGAGAACCACAACATCTGCGAAAATAAGAATTTTTAATTTTTTATTTGAAATGAAATTGAAACTTAAGCTATAACAGAGTAAGTCAGGTGTAATCCATGTGCAGGAAGGAAGTGCAGATGCTGGTTTGTTACCGAAGATAGGCACAAGGTGCTGGAGTAACTCAGCGGGTCAAGCAGCATCTGTGGAGGGAAAAAGGACAATAGACAATAGACAATAGACTATCCCATCATTTAAGAAACAGTTGGACAGGTACATGGATAAGGACAGGTTTGGAGGGATATGGACCAAGCGCAGGCCAGTGGGACTAGTGTAGCTGGGACATGTTGGCCAGAGTGGGCAAGTTGGGCCGAAGGGCCTGTTTCCACACTGGTATGACTCTATGACAGGCAGCATCTCTCGAGAGAAGGAATGGAAGACATTTCAGGTCGGGACCCTTCTTCATTTGATCTCAGCATGGCATGTGATCCAGACCTTATATACAAATATTACACAGGGCAATACCCTCTGCAATGATTTTACAGCGATGTTTTCTTGTGGTGTCGTTTGCAGGCCACTGATAATAATGCACACCTCCAATTAATGTATCTGTTTATTGGCTTGTTTGTGGGTGCAAGTTCTACACATTCGACGACCACAAAAAAACTAGCTTTAATATTACCGGGGAATCTTCCAGCAAGTGAGCGCGTTACACATCTGTGAAGCACGTTAATAGGTCACGATACATTTGCAAGCACCACCTCAGGAAGTAACTCATCATATAGCGCGTACAGGAGTTGGGAGGTCACGCTGCACTTAGGTAACATGTTGGTGTGGCCTCATTTCGAGTACTGTGTTCAGTTCAGAGGAAAGATGTTGTCAAGCTGGAAAGGGTGCAGAGAAGATTTTTACGAGGATGTTGCCAGGACTCGAGGGTCTGAGCTACAGGGAGAGGTTGAGCAGGCTGGGACTCTATTCCTTGGAGCGCAGGAGGATGAGGGGGTGATCTTATAGAGGTGTACAAAATCATGAGAGCAATAGATCGGGTAGAGTCTCTGGCCCAGAGTAGGGGAATCGAGGACCAGAGGACATAAGTTTAAGGTGAAGGGGGAAAAGGTTTAATTGAGATCTGAGAGGTAACTTTTTCACACAAAGGGTGGTGGGTTATGGAACGCATCACAACGTTTAAGAAACATTTAGACAGGTACTTGGATAGGACAGGTTTAGAGGGATATGGGCCAAACACAGGCAGGTGGGACTAGTGTAGATGGGACATGTTGGTCAGTGTGGGCAAGTTGAGTCGTAATATTTAATAACTCTATGACTCTAGAACATAGGCTTGTTGTTTCCTGTTTAAATTAGTCCCTTATTTTATTCTGATATTTTTAATTTTCTTGGTAACCAGTCCCTGAAAGGAAGACTTGGATGAAGCCGTATCGACTCTGTGTGGCATTGGAACCTTACACAAGCCATGCTCACATACTCATGCAGGGAGGCAGGATGGCGCAGCGGTAGAGTTGCTGCCTGCCAGTGTCCCGGGTTCGATCCCGACTACGGGTGCTTGTCTGCACGGAGTTTGTACGTTCTCCCCGTGACCTGCGTGGTTTTCTCTGAGATCGTCAGTTTCCTCATCTCCATTACGCAGCTACATCTCTTCACCAGATAAAAGCTGTCCAGGGTCTGACCTCCCCAGAGAAGCTCAACAGACTTGGTACTGGAGTTGGGCATTTCAATGCCAGCGTGTGGAGATGGGGGCTCCGCCAGAGCCCAGTCTGTGAATGCGGAGCAGAACAACAGACAGCCAACCATGTCATCTCTGGGTGCCCGCTCTACCACCCACCAAATGGAGCTGTGTCGGGGCTGGCAGACATTGACGCCAACAGAGACAACAACCTGGCTGCTCCACACCCGGCTTGAGATCTAACTATTCCTTTGGTTTATTTATGTTTCATTCGCAAGAAGAAGAAGTCAGTTTCCTCCCACACTCCAAAGACGTGCAGGTATGTAGGTTTAATTGGCTTGGTGTATGTGTGTCAAATGTGCCTAGTGTGTGTGTGTGTAGATAGTGTTGGTGCGCGGGGATCGCTGGTCGGCGCGTACTCGGTGGGCCGAAGGGCCGGTTTCCGCGCTGTATCTCTAAATTAAAACTAAAACCAACAAGCGATTCTGGCTCCTGAGTCTTACGGCCTCGTTTAAGGATGTACCAACCACTGCACCTTTTCCTCAACCTCAGTAATGTATGAAACAGCTGAGCGTGCAATTACAAGAGACGCACTTCCCTTACGAAACCGCAGACAGACCCAGCAAGTGGGAGGAGTATGATTCGCTCCACCACATGTCAAAAGTTTACTTGGCATTGACTCACGACCCAGACACTAGAAGATGGGTGGGAGTCTAATGCTTAATACTATCTTCAACAACTTTAGGGTAGACACAAAATGCTGGAGTAACTCAGCGGGTGAGGCAGCATCTCTGGAGAGAAGGAATGGGCGATGTTTTGGGTCGAGACCCTTCTTCAGACTGATGTCGGGGGGGGGGGGGGAGGGGCGTGACAAATATAGAATGTAGTCGGAGACATCAGACTAGTGGGAGAACTGGGAAGGGTGGAGGGGATGGAGAGAGAGGGAAAGCAAGGGTTACTTGCAGTTAGAGAAGTCAATGTTCATACCGCTGGGGTGTAAACTACCCAAGCAAAATATGAGGTGCTGTTCCTCCAATTTGCGCTGGGCCTCACTCTGACAATGGAGGAGGCCCAGGACAGAAAGGTCAGATTGGGAACGGGAGGGGGAGTTGAGTTGCTGAGCCACCGGGAGATCAGGTAGGTTAAGACGGACTGTGCGGAAGTGTTCAGCGAAACGATCGCCGAGCCTGCGCTTGGTCTCGCCGATGTAGAGAATCAAAGACTTTAGATTAAGACCACTGCTCCCTTGTTAACAGCGACCAACATGGAACCGGCTGTTATGGCTGTTCGGCCAGCATCATAATCAAGGACCAGTCTCACCCCCGGCCACTCCCTCTTCTCCCCTCGCCATCGGGCAAAAGGTACAGAATTGTGAAAACGCACACCTCCAGATTCAGGGACAGTTTCTTCCCAGCTGTTATCAGGCAACTGAATCATCCTACCACAACTAGAGAGTGGTCCTGAACTACTATCTACCTCATTGGTGAATCTTGGACTATCTTTGATCGGACTTTGCTTGCTTATCTTGCACTAAACGTTATTCCCTTATCATGTATCTATACACTTTAAATTACTCGATTGTAATTATGTATTGTCTTTGCTCTGAATGGATAGCAAGCAACAAAAGCTTTTCACTGTACCTCGGTACACGTGACAATAAACTAAACTGAACACTGAGACTAAATGAAACAAATTGTTAGCATTCATACTTTCTCTAGCGAGCTGTAATGGATGGTGGGAGCATGAACAGGAAGATATTAAGACGTCTGAAGGAAGGGTCTCGACCCGAAACGTCACCCATTCCTTCTCTCCAGAGATGCTGCTTGTCCCGCTGAGTTACTCCAGCTTTTGTGTCTATCTTCTGACATTTGGGACAGGTTCATGGATAGGAAAGGGTTAGAGAGGGATACGGGCCAAACGCGGGCAGCTGGGACTGGTGTAGATGGGGCATCTTGGTCATCATGGATAAGTTGGGCCGAAGGGCCTGTTTCTGTGCTGTGTGACTCTAAATTCAGGGTTTGTCATTGAATCACGTTGGGCCCTTCAGCCCATCGAGTCTGCCTAGTCCCATTTGCACTCATCCCACGAAGACCAAGTTGATGACAACAGACAGATACACGATGAACCGCAGACGCAAGTTTGCAAAAGAAGACACAAAGTGCTGGAGTAACTCAGCGGATCATAGATGCTGCCTCACCCGGTGCGTTTAGACAATAGACAATAGACAATAGGTGCAGGAGTAGGCCATTCGGCTCTTCGAGCCAGCACCGCCATTCAATGTGATCATGGCTGATCATCCCCAATCAGTACCTCGTTCCTGCCTTCTCCCCATATCCCCTGAATCCGCTATTTTTTAAGAGCCCTATCTAGCTCTCTCTTGAAAGCATCAGAGAACCTGCCTCACCGCCCTCTGAGGCAGAGAATTCCACAGACTCACCACTCTCTATGAGAAAAAGTGTTTCCTCGTCTCCGTTCTAAATGGCTTACTCCTTATTCTTAAACTGTGGCCCCTGGTTCCGGACTCCCCCAACATCGGGAACATGTTTCCTGCCTCTAGCGTGTCCAAGCCCTTACCAATCTTTCTCCAGCATTTTTATCTACCAGCGGATTAGATAGATAGTTTAGGCTCTGACTTAAGGTGAGGGGGGAAAGATTTAATAGGAACCCGAGGAGTAACCTTTTTACACAATGGGTGGTGGGTGTATGGAACGAGCTGCTGGAGGAGGTAGTTGAGGTAGGTGCTAGAACAACGTTTAAGAGACATTTGGACAGGTACATGGATAGGACAGGTTTAGAGGTATATGGGGCAAACGCAGGCAGGTGGGACCAGTGTAGATGGGACATGTTGGTCGATGTGTGGGCAAGTTGGGCCGAAGGGCCTGTTTCCGCACAGTATCACTCGATGACTCTAACTGGGTTTTTACAAAGATCCATCATCGCAGATACCAGACAGACAGTGGTTTCAGAACTGATATCAATCGCTCGTGCAACGATAGAATTTGAATGTTCCACTGAATATTATTTACTCTGTGTGCCTCGTGTAAACAAGAATTGCATTGGACCCTGGTGTACAAAACAACGAACTCATCTGTATCTGAATCTGGATCTGAATGCATTTTTCCGGAATTCCTAGCTGAAAACAACAGCAAACAACTGTGGACAGACACAAAATGCTGGAGTAACTCAGCGGGACAGGCAGCGTCTCTGGAGAGAAAGGAATGGGTGACGTTTCGGGTCTTCAGACTAGAGTTTGGAGGCACAAGAGATTGTAGATGGCCGGTCGTTTTAAGCAAAAATAACCTCCCCAAAGTGCTGGAGGAACTCAGCGGATCAGGCAGCCTCTGTGGAGGGAATAGACAGGCGATGTTTTGGTCGGGACCCTTCATCTGACTGATGGGGTACTAGGGGAATGCCGAGCTCCCCCCTCCAGCCTCCTACCACCCAAGTGGGCAGCACGGTGGTGCAGCGGTAGAGTCACTGCCTCACGGCGCCAGAGACCCGGGTTCGATTCTGACCTCGGGTGCTGTCTGTGTGGAGTTGGCAGGTTTTCCCCCTGACCGCGTGGGTTTTCTCCGGGAAACTCCGGGTTTCCTCCCGCTTCCCAAAGATGTTTGAAATATATAAGATTGTTAATGGCTTGGACACACTAGAGGCAGGAAACATGTTCCCGATGTTGGGGGAGTCCAGAACCAGGGCCACAGTTTAAGAATAAGGAGTAAGCCATTTAGAACGGAGACAGGAAACACATTTTCCTCACAGAGGGTGGTGAGTCTGTGGAATCCTCTGCCTCAGAGGGCGGTGGAGGCAGGTTCTCTGGATGCTTTCAAGAGAGAGCTAGATAGGGCTCTTAAAGATAGCGGAGTCAGGGGGATATGGGAGAAGGCTGGAACGGGGTACTGATTGGGGATGATCAGCCATGATCACATTGCATGGCGGTGCTGGCTCGAAGGGCCGAATGGCCTACTCCTGCACCTATTGTCTATTGTCTATTGTCTATGTGCGGGTTTGCAGGTTAATTGCCCCCTCTGTATATTGCCCCCTTAGTGTGAGGGGAGTGGGTAGCAAAGTGGGACAACATTGAACTGGTTTGAAAGGGTGATCGATGGTCGGCGTGGACTCGGTAGGCCGAAGAGCCTGTTTCCATGCAGTATCTTGAAAACTAAAACTAAGGATAATTTTTCAATTTCACTGAAGCCAATAACCGACAAATGGAATGTGAGAGGAAACCGGACATCCGTTGTGGGAGCGTCTGATTTATGGAAAACTCGTGGGTATAACACATATTGGCATGTTTGACTTAGGTAGACAAAAATGCTGGAGAAACTCAGCGGGTGAGGCAGCATCTATGGAGAGAAGGAATAGGTGATGTTTCGGGGTCGAGGCCCTTCTTCAGACTATTGTGGGGGTGCGGGGGGGGGGGGTGGCGGGAAGAAGAAAGGAAGAGGCAGAGACAGTGGGCTGTGGGGGAGCTGGGAAGGGGAGGGGAAGGAGGGAGAAAGCAGGGACTACCTGAAATTGGAGAAGTCAATGTTCATACCGCTGGGTGTAAACTACCCAAGCGAAATATGAGGTGCTGCTCCTCCAATTTGCGGTGGGACCCACTCTGGCCATGGAGGGGGCCCAGGACAGAAAGGTCGGATTCGAATGGGAGGGGGAGTTGAAGTGCCGGGCCACCGGGAGATCAGGTTGGTTAAATCAGTTTGACTTGATCAGTGGAATAAAATGGAAAAATCAAGTAGGATTTCTATCGCATATTAACAAGGAACTGCAGATGCTGTTTACCAAGGAAAGTCACAAAGTGCTGGAGTAACTCAGCGGGTCAGGCAGCATCTCAGGAGAACTTGGAGGGGCGACATTTTTGTCCAACAAAAGTTTTTCCTGAGTTGGAGGAGCAGAATTAGGCCATTGGGCCCATCAAGTCAACTCTGCCATTCAATCATGGCTGATCTGTCTCTCGCTCCTAACCCCGTTCTCCTGCCTTCTCCCCATAACCCCTGACACTCTTAGTAATCAAGAATCTGTCAATCTCCGCCTTAAAACACAAAGCCTGATCAGTATGAAGAAGGGTCTTGACCCGAAACGGCGCCTCTGCATGTCCTCAAGGAATGCAGCTAGACCTGCTGAGTTACTCCGGTTTTTTGTGCCTTTCAGTGGATTTACATTGAGCCCCATTTTTGACGTAGTCAGCAATATGACGAGGAATTTCTCAGAAGTTTTCAAATCGATTAAATACAATGGCCAACTGTGCAATTTTTAAAAAAATCCTAAAGTCGCATGGTTTCACACTCAAATCTTGTCGATGTGATACGATATGACACGATACGATAGAACTTTATTCATCCCAGGAGGGAAATTGATCTGCCAACAGTCGTAAAAAACCCACAAAATACATGAGACATGAAATTAAAATGTTTATTCAAAAGCTGACTTTATTTTAGTGTAGTTTAGAGATACAGCACAGAAACAGGCCCTTCGGCCCACCGGGTCCGCGCCGACCAGCGATCCCCGCGCATTAACACTATCCTACATCCACGAGGGACAATTTTTACATTGACACCAAGCCAATTAACCTACAAACCTGTACGTCTTTGGAGTGCGGGAGAAAACCGCAGTTCTCGGAGAAAACCCACGCAGGTCACGGGGAGAACGTACAAACTCCGTGCAGACAAGCACGCGTAGACGGGATCGAACCGGGGTCTCCGGCGCTGCATTCGCTGCAAGGCAGCAACTCTACCGCTGCGCCACCGTTGTTATAAATGATTAGCAATTGTGACTGTAACTTGTTGGTTTTCCATGAGATGGGCTTCATACGATGGCGGGTTTAATATTGGTCACAGTTGCCATTGGTACATTGGATCAGCCCCAGTCCAGTGTTTGGTTACGTTCCACCATTACCAGTAATCCCTTAACGTTAATATCTGGATGTTTAGTTTAGAGAGGCAGCGTGGGAAAAGGCCCTTCGGCCCACCGAGTCTGCACCGACCAGCGATCCCCGCACACTAACACGACCCTACACACAAACGAGGGACAATTTTTTTACATTTACACCAAGCCAATTGACCTACAAACCTGCACGTCTTATAGACAATACACAATAGACAATAGTTGCAGGATTAGGCCATTCGGCCCTTCGGCCAGCACCGCCATTCAATGTGATCATGGCTGATCATCCACAATCAGTACCCCGTTCCTGCCTTCTCCCCATATCCCCTGACTCCGCAATCTTTAAGAGCCCTATCTACCTCTCTCTTGAAAGCATCCAGAGAACCGGCCTCACCGCCCTCTGAGGCAGAGAATTCCACAGACTCACCACTCTCTGTGAGAAAAGTGTTTCCTCGTCTCCGTTCTAAATGGCTTACCCCTTGTTCTTAAACTGTGGCCCCCGGTTCTGGACTCCCCCAACATCTTTGGAGTGTGGGAGGAAAGCGAAGATCTTGGAGAAAACCCGTGCGGGTCTCGGTGAGAACGTACAAACTCCGTACAGGCAGGCACGCGTAACCAGGATCAAAGCCGGGTCTCTGGCGCTGTAAGCGCCGTGAGGCAGCAACTCTACCGCTGTGCCACCATTGCAAATGCATAGAGTTAAACGCACAGCACCAGATTCAGGGGCAGTTCTTCCCAGCTCTTATCAGGCAACTGAACCATCCGATCACCGACCAGAGAGTAGTCCTGACCTCAGTGGAGACATTTGACCTATCTTTAATCGGACTTTATCAGTCTTCAATGTTATGTTTTGAACTGAATGCTGTATCCTTTATCCTTAGTCTGTACACTGTGGACAGCTTGATTGGAAGTGTTTTTTCTGACTGGAAATAAAATTGTTTTTCTGTACCTCGGTAAACATGTCAATACTAAACTAAACTAGACTAGACTAGACAAAACTAAACTAACCTAAACTAAACTAAACTGAACTGAACTAAATTAAAACTTAATGTTTAAGAAAGAACTGCAGATGCTGGAAAAATCGAAGGCAGACAAAATACTGGAGAAACTCTGGAAGGGTCTCGACCCGAAAACGTCGCCTATTCCTTCGCTCCATAGATGCTTTCTAGCTCTCGACCCGAAACGTCAACGAAACGCGCTGCCTCACCCGCTGAGTTTCTCCAGCATTTTTGTCAACCTTAAGGGCCCGTCCCACTTACGCGACTTTTTCGGCGACTGCCGGCACCCGTCATAGGTCGTTGCAGGTCACCGAAATGTTCAACATGTAGAAAATCCAGCGGTGACCAGAAAGACGCTCCGACTCTTTGGGCGACTGAGGAGACGACTCGCGACCGTACAGGCGACATGTCGCGGGGTGAAGCCTGTGTGGCCGTGAGTAGTCGCCCAAAGAGTCGTACCTTGTTCTGGATTTTCAACATGTTGAACATTTTCGGCGACCTGCAACGACCTATGACGGGTGGCGGCAGTCGCCGAAAAAGTCGCACAAGTGGGACAGGCCATAAGTTAAAACTTAGACCTCTGGGCAATTTTGGGAAAAGTCATACCGAGAAGAAAGTTTATTTCTCTGATGCGAGTGACAACATTTAAAGAGTTAAGTGTCTACAAATTGGATGCTGCATATTTTACAAGATTATATCAAGAAGTATTTCATTGACAATACAGATAACCTGGCAGGGATTATAAAGAGCGTGGTTTTAATGCCAATCATTCTTGTGTTGTCTTCCTGCTTTCTCAACTTCATTTAAAAAAGAACTAGGGGTGACAAAGATACTAGAGCAAGATCTATGCACCTGCGATCTTTGGGTGTGAAGGTTTGTTGTGTGACCAGTCCCTATCTGTTTTGGTAAGCTGCCAGCTTGAACTGATAGGGTGGTGAAGAAGGCATTTGGCACACTGGCCTTCATTCGCATAGAAATTGGGATGTTACATTCACAGCTGACACAAGATGTTGGCGGGAAGACACAGAATGCTGGAGTAACTCAGCGGGTCAGGCAGCATCTGAGGAGAACATGGGTAGGTGACGTGTAGTAGGAAGGAACTGCAGATGCTGGTTAACACCGAAGATATTAACAAAGTGCAGGAAGATTATTCCCGATGTTGGGGAAGTCCAGAACTAGGGGGTCACAGTTGAAGGATAAGAGGGAAGACTTTTAGGACCGAGATGAGGAAATCATTTTTTACACAGAGAGTGGTGAATCTGTGGAATTCTCTGCCACAGAAGGTAGTTGAGGCCAGTTCATTGGCTATATTTAAGAGGGAGTTAGATGTGGCCCTTGTGGCTAAAGGGATCAGGGGGTATGGAGAGAAGGCAGGGATGGGATACTGAGTTGGATGATCAGCCATGATCATATCAAATGGCGGTGCAGGCTCGAAGGGCCGAATGGCCTACTCCTGCACCTATTTTCTATGTTTCTATGTTTCTATGTAACTCAGCGGAACAGGCAGCATCTCTGGAGAGAAGGAATGGGCGACGTTTCAGGTCGGGGCCCTTCTTCAGACTGATGTCAGGGGAGGGGGCGGTACAGAGATAGAATGTAGTCGGAGACTTGGTGGGAGAACTGGGAAGGGGGAGGGGACGGAGAGAGAGGGGAAAGCAAGGGATTACTTGAAGTTAGAGAAGTCAATGTTCATACCGCTGGGGTGTAAGCTGCCCAAGCGAAATATGAGATGCTGTTCCTCCAATTTGCGCTGGGCCTCAATCTGACAGTGGAGGAGGCCCAGGACAGAAAGGTCAGATTGGGAATGGGAGGGGGGTTGAAGTTTTTTCACACTACCGCCATGCCACTAGGCCGCACTTAGGGTTAAATTGCTTCATAAAGTTGATAGTGAGCCATGACTTCCTTTGGGGGGAACTCCAGAACTAAAGAGGCATAAACTTAATAGTCTGACTAACACCATGAATGCGTGATGTCAGGAAACATTACTCTGCACGGTGAGCAGCGGAAATCATTGAATGAGCTTCAATAAGTAGGACACTGTCGGCTGGCATCACAGCTTTGGTTTGGGAACAGCTCTGCCCAGAGAGTTGTGGATTTAGCCCAGTCCATCACACAGACCACACTCCCCACCATTGACTCCATCTACACTTCACGCTGCCTCGGGAAAGCAGCCGACATAATCAAAGACTTGTCCCACCCCGGTCATTCCTTCTTCTCCCCGCTCCCGTCCGGCAGAAGGTACAGAAGCTTGAAAGCGCGCACCACCAGACTCAGGAACAGCCTCTGTTATCAGGCTTCTGAACGGTCCTTCCAAATGTGAGAGTACTGTCCGATGTGGGCATTGGCCTTTTTGCTTGTACCAATGCACTACAATGGTGAGAACGATATTTTGCACTTTGTATCTTTGCTCTACCTGCTGTACTTGAGTTTGACTTGATTATATTTACGATCTGATCTGCATGCAACTTAAAGCTTTTAGGTTTATTATTGGGACCTGTCAACAATAAGCCGAAACCTAAACATGGCTAATAATTGCTTTGTCAGCATATTGAAGGAGAGTTCCATTTAGATCTAATTAAGGTCATAAGGTCATAAGTGATAGCAGCAGGATTAGGCCATTCTGCCCATCAAGACTACTCCGCCATTTAATCATGGCTGATCTATCTCTCCTAATCCCATTCTCCTGCCTTCTTGATGCTTTCAAGAGAGAACTAGATAGGGCTCTTAAAGATAGCGGAGTCAGGGGATATGGGGAGAAGGCAGGAACGGGGTACTGATTGGGGATGATCAGCCATGATCACATTGAATGGCGGTGCTGGCTCGAAGGGGCGAATGGCCTACTCCTGCACCTATTGTCTATTGTCTATTGTCCCCAAACATCTGCACAAATCAAGAATCTATCTATATCTGCCTTGAAAAATATCCATTGGCCTCCACAATCTTCTCTAGCGATGAACTCCACAGATTCATCACCCTCTGACCAAATAAATGTCTCCTCATCTCCTACCTAAAGGAATGTCCTTTAATTCTGAGGCTGTGACCTCTAGTCCTAGACTCTCCCACCAGTGGAAACATCCTCTCCACATCCACTCTATCCCGGCCTTTCACTATTCGTTACGTTTTGACTTTGGCTATTAATTTGTTTTGCAACCCAAAATGAGACAATAGACAATAGACAATAGGTGCAGGAGTAGGACATTCGGCCCTTCGAGCCAGCACCGCCATTCAATGTGATCATGGCTGATCATCCCCAAATCAGTACCCCGTTCTTGTTGAGAGAATGGAGCGTCTGGGCTTGTACACTCTGGATTTTAGAAGGATGAGAGGATATCTCATTGAAACATATAAGATTGTTAAGGGCTTGGACATGCTAGAGGCAGGAAACATGTTCCCGATGTTGAGGGGAGTCCAGAACCAGAGGCCACAGTTTAAGAATAAGGGGTAAGCCATTTAGAACGGAGACGAGGAAACACTTTTTCTCTCAGAGGGCGGTGGAGGCAGGTTCTCTGGATGCTTTCAAGAGAGAGCTAGATAGGGTTCTTAAAAATAGCGGAGTCAGGGAAATGGGGAGAAGGCAGGAACGGGGTCCTGATGGGGGATGATCAGCCATGATCACATTGAATGGCGGTGCTGGCTCGAAGGGCCGAATGGCCTACTCCTGCACCTATTGTCTATTGTCTATTGTCTATTGTCTATTGTCTATTGTCTTCTCCCCATATCCCCTGACTCCACTATCTTCAAGAGCACTATCAAGCTCTCTCTTGAAAGTAGTGTGGTTTGAGGAACTGAATCATGGAATTATCGGACACTGAAACAATATTCCTCGCACCAGTCCTAAGAATCTTGTGTTCTATTTTTCTGACCTTAGTAAATATTATTCCCAGTGAGGTAGTGTAGTCAAATGAACAGTTGAGGAAATTAGTCAGTAAATGATCTCTTTCTTGATTGCTTCCTTTCCTCATCTTGTGACATCTTCTCATCATTCCAAACGAGCTTCTTGGCTGAAATTCAAGCATGCCCCATGAGTGCTTTCTCGGAAGTAGCTAGTAATTCTTTTTTATTTCCTGGTGAGTCAAAATTCAAGAACTGGAAGATTTCATTCTCAACGCAGAGGCTATACAAAAATATAGAACGGGTGGAAACCCAAAACAAAACCAGAACATTCTGGAAATTCTCGGCAGGTCAGGCAGCGACTGATGAGAGAGAAGCAAAATTAATGATGGGTTTGGAGTACAATAATCGGAGAGGACTTTGTACTGGTGTCAGGGATTACTGGGGAGAAGGCTGGAGCATGGGATTAAGAGGGGGAAGATAGATCAGCCATGATTGAATGGGGGAGTAGACTTGATGGCCGAATGGCCTAATTCTGCTGCTGGAACCTATGAACCATGGTACAAAATAACCTTTTGACCAGGAACTGCAGATGTTGGAATCTGGTGTGAAGCAGAAAGTGTTGGGGGAACTCAGCAGATCCACACAGGCCTTATGTGTTGAGGGAAATAGGCAGAAGTTGTTTCAGGCCGGGACCCCTCTTCCGACTTCTGAGGGAGGGTTTAAGAAGGAACTGCAGATGCTGGAAAATCGAAGGTAGACAAAAGTGCTGGAGAAACTCAGCGGGTGCAGCAGCATCTATGGAGCGAAGGAAATAGGCAACGTTTCGGCCCCGAAAAACGTTGCCTATTTCCTTCGGTCCATAGATGCTGCTGCACCCGCTGAGTTTCTCCAGCACTTCAGAAGGAGGGTCCTGTCCCGAAACATCGGCACGGTGGCGGAGCAGTAGAGTTGCTGCCTCACTGCTCCAGAGACCCTGGTTCAATCCGGACTGCGGGTGCTGTCTGTACGGAGTTTGCATGTTCTCCCTGTGATCGCGTGGGCTTTCTCCGGGGGTGCTCCAGTTTCTGCTCACATCCCAAATACGTACAGGTTTGTTATGTTAATTAGCTTCTGTAAAATTTGTCCCTTAAGGGCCTGTCCCACGGGCATTCGACTCCATGCGGCAAGCGCTACCTAACGTGGTCGCTTGAGCCGTACGGCCTCGCGGGGCCGGTCCCACTTCGATCGCCGGAGCCGTATGGAGTTGTGCGGGGCTGGTCCCGACATCACGCGGGGCTCTCCGAAAAACCGACACTGTTCAAAATTTCCGCACGGCAACGGCCTGCCGGCCCGCAGCCGCCTCAACGCCGTACGCACCGCCTCGACGGGCGTGCGCAGCATCTGCAGTTCCTTCCTACACAAATATACCATTGGTAGCCAAAAATGCTGGAGAAACTCAGCGGGTGAGGCAGCATCTATGGAGCGAAGGAAACAGGCGACATTTCGGGCCGAAACCCAGCTGCTGCGGAGGTACACAAGTATACCTGGAGTATTGTGTGCAGTTTTGATCCCCTAATTTGAGGAAGGACATTCTTGCTATTGAGGGAGCCCAGCGTAGGTTTACAAGGTTAATTCCCGGGATGGCGGGACTGTCATATGTTGAGAGAATGGAGCAGCTGGGCTTGTACACTCCGGAGTTTAGAAGGATGAGAAGAGATCTCATTGAAACATATAAGATTGTTAAGGGCTTGGACACGCTGGAGGCAGGAAACATGTTCCCGATGTTGGGGGAGTCCAGAACCAGGGGCCACAGTTTAAGAATAAGGAGTAAGCCATTTAGAACGGAGACGAGGAAACACTTTTTCTCACAGAGAGTGGTGAGTCTGTGGAATTCTCTGCCTCAGGGGGCGGTGGAGGCAGGTTCTCTGGATGCTTTCAAGAGAGAGCTAGATTGGGCTCTTAAAAATAGCGGAGTCAGGGGATATGGGGAGAAGGCAGGAACGGGGTACTGATTGGGGATGATCAGCCATGATCACATTGAATGGCGGTGCTGGCTCGAAGGGCCGAATGGCCTACTCCTGCACCTATTGTCTATTGTCTATTGTCTATTAGACCCCCACTCCTAGTCCCAGTCAAAGCCATGCAACTCAGCGCACTGCAGAGGCTGGAGAGCTGAAACTCGATAGGCATAAACCAATTTGTTATCCACACAAACACTAGTACGACAATTTGCTCAATTCCTGTCTCCTCTCTGGCTCATTTGAATCTCCCTTGGTTAAGCTTCAGTTCCAAGGCTAATGACCGCTGTTCCACTGGGCCCGCTTCTCGATGGAGCCCTATTGCAGAGAGGGGCTGCTTAATGTCTCCGGGAAGCAGGAGACGGCAGAACCGTTGCCGCCACCAAAACCTGTTGTTTGTTCTGTGATGTCCAAACTGGCGGCGGGCACCGTCACGCCCGAAGGGGCAGGCATCAGACACGCACCATCGGCTTGGGATTTCACCCGCTGGCTTTCTTGACCTCGTCCGCTGGCGGAACCCTGGGGCCTCGCAGAAGATCTGAGCGGAGATTTGTCGAGTGGGACTGTGTGGCTCCACACTGTCGATGGAGTGCAACGAAACAACATAGGCTGGATGGTCTGGACCTGGATCTGGATGTAGTACGCTGAACAGCTCTAGGTAGAGCATCAAGGGCCTGTCCCACTTGGCCGTCATTTGCGCGTCACGCAGAAGGCGCGCGAAGATTTTGTACATCCCAAAATCCTGGGGCGCCGCGTGCGTCACTGCCTACGTCACCATGCACCATGCGCGCGTCGTGCGTCGTGACGTATAAATTATGTCGCGTAAATGACGCCCAAGTGGGACAGGCCCTTCACTCAGCGCTGGACAATTTTATACATTTACACCGAAGCCTATTAACCTACAAACCTGCACGTCTTTGGAGTGTGGGAGGAAAATGGGAGCGTCTCTGGAAAATCAACGCAGGCGACGGGGAGAACGTACAAGCTCCGTACAGACAGCACCCGTAGTCGGGATCGAACCTGGGTCTCTGGCGCTGCATTTTCGCTGTGAGGCAGCGACTCTACCGCTGCGCCACCGTGCCTGCCCAACCCAGTCACGGGTTTGGGAGATGGCGGGGTCACCAATGCACGACTGACTCGGAGTCACAGAGTGACACAGTGTGGAAACAGGCCCTTCGGCCCTACTTGCCGACTTGCCCATTGTTTTTGCCTTTGCACTATTATAGTTTGTTTATATATACATATGTATATATCTAGCAATATACATCAGAAGATCATAAATGATAGAAGCCATTCGGCCCATCAAGTCTACTCTGCCATTCAATCATGGCTGATCTATCTCTCCCTCCTAACCCCATTGCGCTGTATCTCTGAACTAAAAATAAAGTTAACTATCTGAAGATGCTCTTAGACTCATAGAGTCATAGAGACATAAGTCGTGGAAACAGGTCCTTCGGCCCAACTTGCCCACACTGGCCAACATGTCCCTTCAACACTAGTCCCACCTGCCTGCGTTTGGCCCATATCCCTCTAAACCTGTCCTATCCACATACCTGTCCAACTGTTTCTTAAATGTTGGGATAGTCCCATCCTCACCTACCTCCTCTGGCAGCTGCTGAGTTCCTCCAACACTTTCTGCTTCGCACTAGATTCCAACATCTGCAGTTCCTGGTCATCAGGTCATTTTGTACGAAGGTTCATAGGTTCTAGCAGCAGAATTAGGCCATTTGGCCCATCATGTCTACTCCTCCTTTCACACACACACACACGCCACACACACACACACACACACACACACACACGCACGCACGCACACACACACACACACACACACACACACACACACACACACACACACACACACACACACACACACACACACACACATCTACACGCACACACACACATACACACACACACACTCACATCTACATGCACACACACACACACACACACACACACACACACGCATATACACATACACACACACACACACACACACACACACAGACACACACACACAGAGACACACCACACAGACACAGACACACACACACACAGATATACACAGATACACACACACTCACACACACACACACACACACATGGCTAGTTGCCATGTCAGCCAATGCAGTGAAGGCTTTCATAAATTGATAAGAGAATGTATTCATGCCACAATAAGCACCATTTTCCTTTGTTTAATTGAATTTTGGCCAAATTGCCGTGCTTCCCTCCCACCCGACAGTGTTGCCAGTCTGGGTTTTTATCTACTAATTATGTGCTGTTCTTCCTGTCATGAGAATTAAAGTGCTCCTTAACCCGACTCACCCGCCCGCATCTATTAAAAAGGCATTACGAGTTAGCATCATTTTCAATATATCGCCCCTATCATTTCTCCCCATTATCATGCACAGTTTTGGCTCTTACTTTTCAAGGAGTCATAGGAGCAGAATGAGGCCATTTGGCCCATCGGGTCTACTCTGCCATTCAATCATGGCTGATCTATCTTTCCCTCCCATTCTCCTGCCTTCTCCCCATAATCTTTGACTAATACTAATGAGTATTAGTCGTATAATCAAGTACTAATCAAGAATGTCAATTTCCAACTTAAAAATATTCACTGACTTGGCCTCCACAGCCGTCTGTGGCGAAGAATTCCACAGATTCACCACCCCCTGACTAAAGAAATTCCTCCTTTCTAAAAATACGTCCTTTTATTCTGAGTCTGCGCCCTCTAGTCCTAGACACTCCCACTAGTGGAATCATTCTCTCCACATTCATTCTATCCGGGCCTTTCACTTTCAGGTTAGAGGTACAGCATTGTGCTGGGTCATGTGTACCAAGGTATAAGTGGAAGTCTGGTAACAGCGGGGAGGATGAGCATTTTACCAAGGACGCATCACAGCACGGTTTGGGAACAGCTCCATCCGGGACCGCAAGAAATTGCAGCGAATTGTGGACGTAGCCCAGACCATCACACAAACCAACCTCCCTTCCATTGACTCCATCTACACCTCACGCTGCCTCGGCAAGGTCAGCAGCATAATCAAGGACCAGTCTCACCCCGGCCATTCCCTCTTCTCCCCTCTCCCATCAGGAAAAAGGTACAGAAGTGTGAAAATGCACACCTCCAGATTCAGGGACAGTTTCTTCCCAGCTGTTATCAGGCAACTGAACCATCCTACCAGGCACGGAAATCGCTATCAAAACACGGGAGGGGGCACACACACAATTTCTTGGCGGCCGCGCTCGCGCACGCACGCGAGGCTTCAGCCGTGGGCCCTGTGGACGGTAACATCGGGAGCTGACCTGGCTGGTGACCGACTCCGAACTCCAGCAACAGCAGGTTCGTCCGCCCCGAATCGTGGGGCTTGAATCGGCCCGTTCATGGGGCCTTTCAGCGGCCGGCAGGGGCTTCGACATCGGGAGCCTCGATCGCCTCGATGCAGCGGTTTGATTTTAAGCCGCGCCGGGCGATGAAAGGCCCCGCAAACGGGCCGATTCAGCTCTTAGAAAGCGTCTGATAAAGTCCGGATTACAAAACATGGGGGGGATTGTCCCCCACCTCTCAAAGCACGGGGGACGTGCCCCCCCTGTCCCCACCAGGATTTCCGCCCCATGCATCCTACCATAACCAGAGAGCAGTCCTGAACTACTATGTACCCTCATTGGTGACCCTCGGACTATCCTTGACCAGACTTTGCTGGCTTTACCTTACACTAAACGTCCTTCCCTTATCCTGTATCTGTACACTGTGAATGGCTCGATTTTAATCATGTATTGTCTTTCCGCTGACTGGTTAGCCCGCAACAAAAGCTTTTCACTGTATCTCGGTACATGTGACAATAAACTAAATAGAACAGGACTAAACTGAAAGTTCCTTTCTACACACTGTAGCTGGTGCTAAATCAATTTCCATTTCAGATGCCCACACTTATAACGGCAATGAAAGAGGCCATTCAGCCCATTGGGGGCATGCTAGCTCCCAAGAGCATTCGCCAACCTACTCAGCCTGGACCTTTGGAAGGTCAGGGAGATAGAAAACCATGAGATGAGAATGGAGTTAATAGACAATAGACAATAGACAATAGGTGCAGGAGTAGGCCATTCGGCCCTTCGAGCCAGCATCGCCATTCAATGTGATCATGGCTGATCATCCCCAATCAGTACCCCGTTCCTGCCTTCTCCCCATATCCCCTGACACCGCTATCTTTAAGAGCCCTATCCAGCTCTCTCTTGAAAGCATCCAGAGAACCTGCCTCCACCGCCCTCTGAGGCAGAGAATTCCACAGACTCACCACTCTCTGTGAGAAAAAGTGTTTCCTCGTCTCCGTTCTAAATGGCTTACCCCTTATTCTTAAACTGTGTGGCCCCTGGTTCTGGACTCCCCCAACATCGGGAACATGTTGTTAAAGAAGGAACTGCAGATGCTGGAAAATCGAAGGTACACAAAAACGCTGGAGAAACTCAGCGGGTGCAGCAGCATCTATGGAGCGAAGGAAATAGGTAACGTTACGGGCCGAAACCCTTCAGCCTGCCTTCCTGCCTCCAGTGTGTCCAAGCCCTTAACAAGTTGAGAAGGCGAGATAGATCAGCCATGATTGAATGGCTGGCGTGGTGGGCTGAATGGCCTAATTCCGCCCCTAGAACGTACGAACGTATGGGCTTGAGAGAGGCAGTGCCTACGGGGTTTCCACCAATTCAGGCATTAGACATCCCCTTGCAATGTATCATGTCAAAGTCATTCATTTGCGGCCCATTTGTAAGTGATCCTGAGAGAGTTGAGCATCCACCGTTCAATCTCGCCACTTCTCACACCAGAGGTGTTCGGTGTGACCTCTGCAAAGGAGATACCCAATTGAGCGCTGACAGCTCTTTCCTTTAATTTTCAAATTAAAATATATCCCCAGCTGTTTGCTGTCCAAGACAAATGTTTGTTTAAGTATCCTTTCATGTGAATGAATGCAGTTTGCCATTCTTTAATGGCCGACTGTCTTACAACCTTGGCCACGGCTGGATGTGTGAAAAAGTCACTCTCAAACGTTTCCTGAACGACGCAGGTGTTTCCAGCCTTGTGAATGTGTTCAAAGCTCGCCGGTCTGGTGTCGGAAGGAACTGCAGAGGCTGGTGTAAACCCCGAAAGGTGGACGCATAAAGCTGGAGTAACTCGGCGGGTCAGGCAGCTTCTCTCTGGAGAGGAGGGGTGGAGGGTGACGTTTCTGGGCCGAGACCCTTCTTCACTCAACCAGTCTCGTTCCACGGACTCTAACTATGGGGTCCGGAGACCAGAGAACATCGAACGTGTAGGGAGGAACTGCAGATGCTGGTTTATCGAAGATAAGGCACAGAAATGCTGGAGTAACTCAAGGGGCCAGGCCGCATCTCTGGAGTTAAACAGAATCAAAACTTCGGGTCAAAAGCCTTCTATAGACAAGTCCAACCCTAAGTGTCAACCTATAGTTTTTGTCCAGAGATGCTGCCTGACCCAATAGACAATAGACAATAGACAATAGGTGCAGGAGTAGGCCATTCGGCCCTTCGAGCCAGCACCGCCATTCAATGTGATCATGGCTGATCATCCCCAATCAGTACCCCGTTCCTGCCTTCTCCCCATACCCCCTGACTCCGCTATTTTTAAGAGCCCTATCTAGCTCTCTCTTGAAAGCATCCAGAGAACCCGCCTCCACCGCCCTCTGAGGCAGAGAATTCCACAGACTCAACACTCTCTGTGAGAAAAATGTTAAAACATAGAAAATAGGTGCAGGAGGAGGCCATTCAGCCCTTCGAGCCAACACCGCCATTCATTGTGATCATGGCTGATTGTCCCCAATCAATAACCCGTTCCTGCCTTCTCCCCATATCCCTTGATTCCACCAGCCCCTAGAGCTCTATCTAACTCTCTCTTAAATCCATTCCAGTGACTTGGCCTCCATTCTGTTTCCTCGTCTCCATTCTAAATGGCTTACTCCTTAATCTTAAGCGGTGGCCCCTGTGACCCATTGAGTTATTCCAGCATTTTGAGGCTATCTTTCAGGGAACATAGAACATAGAACGGTACAGTACAAGAACAGGCCATTCGGCCCATGATGACCAAGCTGAACATGATGCCAAGACCATTGCTTATCTACGCGTAAGAACGAGCTGCAGATGCTGGTTTAAATCGAAGGTAGACACAAAATGCTGGAGTAACTCAGCGGGTGAGGCAGCATCTATGGGGAGAAGGAATAGGTGACGTTTCGGGTCGAGATCCTTCCACAGAATCATTTTTTTATTTTCTTCTCTTTTGGTGGGAAGAAGTGTAGTCAAGATAGCTGTGGGAGTCAATGGATTTGTAGTAGATGTCGGTCAATAGTCTGTCTACTGTGATGGAGACGGTGATATCTAGAAACGGTAGGGAGATGTCGGAGATGGCCCAAGTGAATTGGAGTGCAGGATGGAAATTAGTGGTGAAGTTGATGAAGTCAGTGAGTTCTGCATGGGTGCAGGAGGTGGCACCGATGCAGCCGTCAATGTAGCGGAGGTAGAGTTCGGGGTCTCGACCCGAAACGTCGCCCATTCCTGCTCTCCAGAGATGCTGCCTGCCCCGCTGAGTTACTCCAGCATTTTCTGTCGACCATTGCTTATCGACCGACTCATAACCTATATCGCTCCATTCCCCCAATATATCCACGTGCCTATATTTCCCCATCACCCTAGTCCTGTAGAGTTTCACAGTCCGTACAACTCGTTATCTCCTACCTCACAGCCAACAATGGAACATTGTGGGCTCCGCCTTTCCTTGATCAGCGTTGCTTTCCGCATATCTTTGTTCTATGTACCGTCTATATCTCTCGTTTCCCTCTCCCCCTGACTCTCAGTCTGAAGAAGGGTCTCGACCCGAAACGTCGCCCGTTCCTTCTCTCCAGAGATGCTGCCTCACCCGCTGAGTTACTCCAGCATTTTGTGTCAATCTCAAGATTCAAGATTCAAGTGAGTTTATTGTCATGTGTCCCAGATAGGACAATGAAATTCTTGCTTTGCTTCAGCACAACAGAACATAGTAGGCATGAATACAGAACAGATCAGTGTGTCCATATACCAATGCATATATACACACACACACACACACACATAAATAACAGATAAAGTGCAAAGGGCTATTAACGATCAGAGTTGTAAACCGCGATCTTCGGTGTAAACCAGCATCTGCAGTTCCTTCCGACACATGCATTGAATTTATGATTTGAGACTGTTTTAAGTCGTTACAACCCAGCATTTCTCCCTGGACTGTCACCTTGTCGTGGTGGAGAAGCTTGTGTGGACCTGAGATCCTGAGAGCGATGCCGTGTGGAGCTATGTTCCTGGTAGGGCCACCCATGGCGGTAAGGTCGAGGGGGAGGTCTCTGACAATGAGCCAATCCAACCAAGACCTCAACGGTGGAACAGGCGGAGGACGATGGCTGACCTTAGTGGAGCGTCACAACGGCTGGGAAGGCGGTTGAAGGCTGCGGCAGAAAAGGGTCTCCGGTCGTCTTGGACTCCATGCCACTGGATCCTGACCCAGATCTGTCAAGGACCGTGGGGTGGCTGTCTGTGCGCCAGTCTCCCCACGTTAAACAAAGTCACACGAACAGGCGTCCTCCATGAGGGGGCAGTCATACTCGTCTCGAGTGACCGCCGATGATACAACCCAGCGGTATATTATTGATTTCTCTAACTTCATGTAACCTTTGCATCCCCTCTATCTCAAACCCTCCCCACCCTAGTCATACTAACTACAGTCATCTTGTTGAGTCTCATTGTCTATAACACATTTTCACCTACCCCATAGTTAACAATGGCCTATATGTTTTTTTGCATATCTTTCATTCATTTGTTCCACATCTCTACATCACCGTAAATATCCATATCTCTCGTTTCCCTTTCCCTCTGCCTCTCAAGGGCCTGTCCCACTTTTTCGGCGACTGCCGGCATCATTGACTGACGTATCAGGTCACCGAAAAATTCGCGGTGTGACGACGTATTGACGCGCGGTATTTTTTCAATTGTCGCAACATTTTTTTTGTCGCCGCTGGATTTTGAAATGTTCAAAATCTTTTGGCGACACTGATATGACGCCGGCAGTCGCCGAAAAAAATCGCCAAGTGGGACAGACCCTTCATTCCCGGGATGGCGGGACTGTCATAGGCTGAGAGAATGGAGCGGCTGGGCTTGTACACTCTGGAGTTTAGAAGGATGAGAGGGAATCTCATTGAAACATATAAAATTGTTAAGGGCTTGGACAGGCTAGAGGCAGGAAACATGTTCCCGATGTTGGGGGAGTCCAGAACCAGGGGCCACAGTTTAAGAATAAGGAGTAAGCCATTTAGAGCGGAGACGAGGAAACACTTTTTCTCACAGATAATTGTGAGTCTGTGGAATTCTCTGCCTCAGAGGGCGGTGGAGGCAGGTTCTCTGGATACTTTCAAGAGCGAGCTAGATAGGGCTCTTAAAAATAGCGGAGTCAGAGGATATGGGGAGAAGGCAGGAACGGGGTACTGATTATGGATGATCAGCCATGATCACATTGAACGGTGTAGGAAGGAACTGCTCCTGCACCTATTGTCTATTGTCTATTGTCTATTGTCTATTCATCAGTCTGAAGAATGGCCTCCTATTCCTTTCCTCCAGAGATGCTGCCTGACCCGCTGAGTTACTCCAGCTTTTTGTGTCTATCTTTAGTGGTTGGGCCAAGCTTGATTGTGTTGCATTAAGGATCACTTTAGATGCACAGCTGATTTTATCCTCATCAGGACAAACATATTTTGCTCCACCATCTACTTCCTGCAAGCGGAGGTTAATCACTGCCGTTTATAGTTATTTTTGGACCTTTCCCAAGGCTCATTTGTCTTGTTGACATCCATGATTAGTGTGTTGGCATAACGAAGAAATATTTGAGTGTAAATTAACTCGTGGTTTCTCTCTCTTTCTCGCTCCCGAAAACAACTTCACAAATTGCGTTTTGTTTCCCCCCTCTCCTCGCCACAAACCTCTCAGGTTCGCTCCCGAACCAAGTGGACCTCTTCCTTCCCCTCTCCCCCCCCCCCCCCCCACCCTGGCACCTGATCGAGGTGGTCCCTGAAAGGGGGCCTTGTTCTCCCTGAGCGGACAAGACTGCGGTCGACAGGAGTCAAGAAGGGGAGAGCGGCACGGTGGCTCAGCGGTAGAGTTGCTGCCTCACAGCGCCAGGGTTCCCGGGTTCGATCCTGGCTGCGGATGCTATCTGTGCCGAGTTTGTACGTTCGCCCCCGTGACCTGCGTGGGTTTTCTCCGGGTGTCCCGGTTTCCCCCCACACTCCAATCAAGTACAGGTTTGTAGGTTCATTGGCTTCGGTAAAGATTGTAAATGGTCCCTAGTGTGTGTAGGGCGGTGCTGGCGTTAGGGGGGATCGCTGGTCGGCGCGGACTCTCTGGGCTGAAGGGCCTGTTTCCGTGCTGTATTAAACTAAACTAAAATAAACACTCTGATTGCTTACAAAGTTAGACTAATCCAGCCGGTTTGCCAACATATTTAGGAGGCAGCATGGAAACAGGCCATTCGACCCATCACTGGCAAACGAGCTCCCATCCAGACCCATCTTCCTGCACTTTGCCCAGAGTTTTAGTTTTACCTTGAGTGCTTCAGCATGGAATCAGCCCCTTTGGCCCTCGAGTCCTGGCAACACCCTCGTAAGTCTTCTCTGCACTCTTTCCAGCTTGACAACATCCTCCCCTCAGCAGGGTGACCAACACTGAACGCAGTACTCTGAAGATAGACACAGGTGTCAAGTTGGGAAACGGGGAAGTACAACGGGATCTGGGGGTCCTTGTCCATCAGTCAATGAAAGTAAGCATGCAGGTACAGCAGGCAGTGAAGAAAGCGAATGGCACGTTGGCCTTCATAACAAGAGGAGTTGAGTATGGGAGCAAAGAGGTCCTTCTGCAGTTGTACAGGGCCCTAGTGAGACCACACCTGGAGTATTGTGTGCAGTCTTGGTCTCCAAATTTGAGGAAGGACATTCTTGCTATTGAGGGAGTGCAGCGTAGGTTCACAAGGTTAATTCCCGGGATGGCGGGACTGTCATATGCTGAGAGAATGGAGCGGCTGGGCTTGTACACTCTGGAATTTAGAAGGATGAGAGGAGATCTCATTGAAACATATCAGATTATTAAGGGTTTGGACACGCTAGAGGCGGGAAACATGTTCCTGATGTTCGGGGAGTCCAGAACCAGGGGCCACAGTTTAAGAATAAGGGGTGAGCCATTTAGAACGGAGACGAGGAAACACTTTTTCACACAGAGAGTTGTGAGTCTGTGGAATTCTCTGCCTCAGAGGGCGGTGGAGGCCGGTTCTCTGGATTGTTGCCTCGTTGTCACCTTCCCCTCAGCCAACAATGATCCATTCGACATTTTTCTTGAGCTTTGTCCGCTTTGATCTCTTGTTTTCACACCTTACCCTTCCATATCTCTCTGTCTCCCTCTACCCCTGACTCTCAGTCTGAAGAAGGGCCTCGACCCGAAACGTCACCTGTTCCTTGTCTCTCGAGGGATGCTGCCTGTCCCGCTGAGTTACTCCAGTATTTTGAATCTACCTCGGGATGTAAACCAGCATCTGCAGTTCCTTCCTACACCGCCCTTATGAGCCCCCCCCCCTCCCCACCCCCTGGTTGGTTGTAAGCCCTGGAGTAGAGGGCCTGTCCCACTGAACGAGGTAATTCAAGAGCTCTCCCGAGTTTAAAAAAAAATCAAACTCGTGGTAAGCGCGTAGAATGTACGTAGCGGGAATGTACGGAGCTCGGGGACGTCTCTTAGCGGCTCGGGAAACGCGGTAAGCTCGTGAAGACTCATGAAGATTTTTCAACACGTTGAAAAATGTCCACGAGAGGCCCGAGTACCTACGAGCGGCCATTACCGTAATTCTCCCAGTTCGAATCAGGGGAAACTCGGGGAGAACTCTTGAATTAGCTCGTACAGTGGGACAGCTCCTTTACTCGACAATGCAATTCAACTTTGAAGGTGAGCCGTATAAATGAGCCCAAAAATGAGCCAGCTCGCTCCAGGCTCACGTCAGCGAGCAGAAATCGCCCTGGTTTTAGAAATAAAAGATGCAGCTAAAATGGCCAGGAGACGGCCCAGAGGAGAGGACTTGTGCCAACTCCAGAAAGCCCAAGTGAGATATTTACAAGCAGTGACCTTGCCAAGTCTTCAGTCATAAGCAGTGGCGGGTTGAGCACTTCATTTACGCTTCTTTGTGAAAGCTTATCCGCCCTCTCCAGACTGATTGGGAGGAACCTGGTCTACTGTTCTCTCCATGACCCACTCTCTTGCTGGGAAGCCCCTGGGCTGGGAGCGTTGTCGAAGCCACTCCGGTCCCTGTCGCGAGTGCTGAGCCGGGACTGCCCTCTGAGGAGGGTCAGTGGAACCTCCGCACACACACACCTCTGCCAGTAGATAAGGCACGTGGAATCGGAGACGGCCCCAAGGAGATTCCCAGCGCAGCTTTCTTCCAAAAAAAACCCCATTGTAAATGTGCGTGCCGTGTTACTCCGGCACTTCATGCTTTACCCATCAATCCACAGTCTTTTGCCAAAACAGGTCCAGGTTCCGGAGAAGGGTCTGGACCCGAAACGTCACCCGTTCCTTCTCTCCAGAGATGCTGCCTGTCCCGCTGAGTTACTCCAGCATTCTGTGTCTGTCTTCCCTTGCTTTCCCTCTCTCTCCCCCACCCTAGTTCTCCGACCAGATTCACAATTTAATCAGGAAGAGGGAGAGGGAAAGCAAGGGTTACTTGAAGTTAGAGAAGTCAATATTCATATCACTGTGTTGACATCAACTAGCAAATCCAACAGGGGATTCTGGGCATATGTCAGTTTGGTTTAGTTTAGTTTTGAAGACACAATGTTTTTTGAGCAGCAAGAATCACAGAGGGGAATTTCTTCTTAGTTTAAGTCTGAAGATGGGTTTCGGCCCGAAACGTTGCCTATTTCCTTCGCTCCATAGATGCTGCTGCACCCGCTGAGTTTCTCCAGCATTTATGTCTACCTTCGATTTTCCAGCATCTGCAGTTCCTTCTTAAACATTCTTCTTAGTTTAGTTTGGCTTATGGGGCTGTCCCACTTAGGCGATTGTTTGGGCGACCACAGGCGATTGTTGCAAAATTTTCAACGTGTTGAAAAAATTTCGACGACAATGGCGTCAATTTTTGCTGTCGTAAGTTGTCGTAGGTCATCGCCAGGTGTCGTAGGTGAATTCCATTAAAACTAGTCCCTGGCAATCGCCTAAGTGGGACAGGCCCATTAGTTTAGAGATACGCGCTGTCCATCGATCACCTATTTACACAAGTTCTATCCAACACTCCAGGGACGATTTTCAATTTACAGAGGCCAATTAACCAACAAAACTACACGTTTTTTTGGAGCGTGGGAGGAAACTGGAGCACCCGGAGAAAACCCACGTACAGACAGCAGCCGAGGTCAAGGGTCGCACCCAGGGTCTCCGGCGCTGTGAGGCAGCAACTCTAACGCTGCCCGCTCCTGAAAGCTAACATTTAAGGGGGACATTTAAGAGTGCAACAAGGATTTTGTTGTTGAATAGAAATAAGATACCTCGCGAAAATTTGACACGAGATTAAGGAGAGGAGCCCTGATGTTTGTCCAACCACCCCCCCCCCCCCCCACCCCCTCCTCATCCCCACCCCCTGCCAATGTAGTAGATACATTCAGGCATGCGATGGTCGGGTTTCTCTGCAAACAAGAAGTGCCACAGAAAGGCAAAGATCGCCTTTATGTCCATCAGTATAATCCCGGTACAAAGCTGGCTGTTTCCTCTGCCTGATCCGAGCCTTGTTCTTTGGCTAGGCTCGAATCCATCAGAGACTTTGTTGCAGACTCACCATGAGCAAATAGAGCTGACAGCTTCCTTCCTCAAAGTAAACAGGCCTTATGCTTCAGCAGCAAGTCCTAATGCCCTCATCTACACAACCTCCATGTCGACCCTTACTAACAGTGTGCAAGCAAACAAAAAGAAAACCCTTTAAGCTAAACTAAAACTTAATAGTGACACTAACAGAAATAGTGGAAGGTAGTTGAGTTTTTAGTTTAGAGATACAGCGCGGAAACAGGCCCGTCCGCCCGCCGTGTCCGCGCCGACCAGCGACCCCCCCGCACACCAGCACTATCCCACACACACTGGGGACGGTTTACAATTTTTACTGAAGCCAAAATTGGAGGTCTTTGGAGGGTGGGAGGAATCCGGAGCACCCGGAGGAAACCCACGCGGGTCACGGGGGGAACGTGCAAACTCCGTACAGGCAGCACCCGTAGTCAGGATCGAACCCGGGTCTCCGGCGCTGTGAGGCAGCAACTCTACCGCTGCGCCACCGTACATTGATAGGTAAAGGTTTGGAGGGTGGGAGGACCACTTACGCGACTGGTGTAGATGGGGCATCGAGGTCATAGACACATTGAAACATAGAAAATAGGTGCAGGAGGAGGCCATTCGGCCCTTCGAGCCAGCACCGCCATTCATTGTGATCATGGCTGATCGTCCCCAATCAATAACCCGTGCCTGCCTTCTCCCCATATCCCTTGACTCCACTAGCCCCTAGAGCTCTATCTAATTATCTCTTAAATCCATCCAGTGATTTGGCCTCCACAGCCCTCTGTGGCAGGGAATTCCACAAATTCACAACTCTCTGGGTGAAAAAGTTTTTTCTCACCTCAGTCTTAAATGGCCTCCCCTTTATTCCTTCATCATGGGCAACTTGGGCATGAAGGATTTCCCTCCATGCTGCATGACTCTCCAATCGTGACACGAGACCCGGGTTCGATCCCGAATACGGGTGCTGTCTGTGCGGAGTTTGTACGTTCTCCCCGTGACCTGCGTGGGTTTTTCGCCGGGTGCTCCGGTTTCCTCCCACACTCCAAAGACGTACAGGGTCTGTAGGTTAATTGTCTTCGATAAAAAATGTAAGTTGTCCCTAGTGTGTGTGTAGGATAGTGTTAGTGTGCGGGGATCGCTGGTCGGCGCGGACTCGGTGGGACGAAGGGCCCGTTTCCACGCTGTATCTCCAAACTAAACTAAAACTAAAACAACTCGATAAAATGTTTCGGAGCGTAGAACACTACAGCACGGGACCAGACCTTTCAGCCCACAGTGTCGGTGCCAAACATGATGCCGAGATACTGTAAACTAGTCTGACGGGCCTGTTTCTACGCTGTATGTCCCCGTGACTCAGTATGAGCGTGGAAGTAGGCCCTTTGGCCCATCAGGCCGTTACTGACCTCAACCATCCATTTGCACTAATCCCATTTTATTTTCCGCACATTCCCATTAATCCCACCCAGATTCCACCCCTTCACCTGCTCTCATTTTTGTTCACCCTGCTATAAGAAGGATGCGGTTAAGATGGAAGCAGCGGCCGAGAAGATTTACAAGCACTTTATTTATTTACCTCTGCACATCCCCGCTGAGAAATATACGCCAATGACCGTACCTATCTGAAGGGAATTTGCCTACATATAAAGAGTGAAAGTTATCCCATTCATAGAGTCGTACAGCGTGGAAACAGGCCCCTTCAGCCCAACTTGACCACACCGACCAACATGTCCCAGCGACAGAAGATAGGCACAAAATGCTGGAGTAACTCAGCAGGTCGGGCAGCATCTCTGGAGAAAAGGAGTAGGTGATGTTTCGGGTCGAGACCCTTCTTCAGACCAGTGTTGTGTCCCATCTACACTAGTCCCACCTGCCTGCATTTGGCCCGTATCCTTCCAAACCTGTCCTATCCATGTACCTGTCCAAATGTTTCTTAAACATTGGGATAGTCCCAACCTCAACTACCTCCTCTGGCTGCTCGTTCCATACACTCACCATCCTTTGTGTGAAAAAGTTACCCCTCAGTTTCCTCCCTCAACTTAAACCTATGCCCTCTGGTTCTCTACTCCCCAACTCTGGGCAAGAGACTCTGTGCGTCTACCCTATCAATTCCTCTCATGATTTTATACACCTTTATAAGATCACCCCTCATTCTCCTGCGCTCCAAGGAATGGAGTCCCAGCCTCAGAATAAAATGAGGGACAAATTTAAACAGGAAACAATAAGCCTATGTTCCAGAGTCATGGAATCATCGAGTACATACAGCGCGGAAACAGGCCCTTCGGTCCAACTTGCCCACACCGGCCAACATGTCCCATCTACTCTAGTCCCACCTGCCTGCGTTTGGCCCATATCCCTCCAAACCTGTCCTGTCCATGTACCTGTCCAACAGTTTCTTAAACGTTGGGATACGTTCCATACACCTTTGTGTGAAAAGGTTGCCTCTCAGATTCCCATCAAATCTTTTCCCCTTCACCTTAAACCCATGTCCTCTGGTCCTCGATTCCCCCAAGAGACTCTACCTGATCTATTCCTCTCATGATTTGCGACACATCTATAAGATCGCCCCTCATCCTCCTGCGCTCCAATGGAATAGAGTCACAGCCTGCTCAACCTCACCCTGTAGCTCAGGCCCTCGCGTCCTGGCAACATCCTCGTAAATCTTCTCCACGCCCTGCATCCACAATAAATCTCATGGCCACAGTAGCTATTCATGGACCTCTGCTTCTGTGGAAGACTTGACAGAGTTTGTTTGCTGGACTTCTCTGTTACTCCAAACGAGAAGGAGAGAATAGGTTTGGGCAGGCCTGACATTTCAAACGCCAGGTGGATAATCTTGGCGGACAAAAGGAGCAGAATGAAGTGTTTGTGTTCAGTTAATCCACGGACCCTTCTTCCACTGAAGGCTCAGGAACCTCAGAAGGTTGGAGGGTGCAGCCTGCAATTGTTTTTTCCCCCCCGTTGGAAATGGCAACTCAACTCTGATGTGTCGGAAGGAACTGCAGATGCTGGTTTAAACCGAAGGTAGCCACAAAATGCTGGAGTCACTCAGCGGGACAGGCAGCGTCTCCGGAGAGAAGGAATGGGTGACGTTTCGGGTCGAGACCCTTCTTCAGACTGAATGTTTTCACGAGTTTCATTAAACAAATTGAAGCATCACCTTTGGAATGAGAAAAAGGGTCTCGCCCAGAAACGTCGCCTATTTCCTTCGCTCCATAGATGCTGCCTCACCTGCTGAGTTTCTCCAGCATTTTTGTCTACCTTTGGAATGAGAATGTGGCTTTCAATTAAAATGTCGTCTTTTTTTAGTTTTCGTTTAAGGGCCTGTCCCACTTGTCGATTTTTTCGGCGACTGCCGGCATCATGTCAGTGTCGCTAAAAGATTTTGAACATTTTAAAATCCAGCGGCGACAAAAATTTTTTTGCGACACTTGAAAAAACATCGCGCGCCAATACGTCATCACGCTGCGTAACGCCGCAAATTTTTCGGTGACCTGATACGTCAGTCAATGATGCCGGCAGTCGTCGAAAAAATCGGCAAGAGGGACGGGCCCTTTAGAGATACAGAGCGGAAACAGGCCCTTCGGCCCACAGAGTCCGCGCCGACCAGCAATCCCGGCACACTAACGCCATCCTACACAAACTGGGGACAATGTACATCTATACCATGCCAATTAACCTACAAATTTGTACCTCTTTGGAGGTAACTGGAGCTTCCCGGAGAAAACCCACGCAGGTCACGGGGAGAACGTGCAAACTCCGCACAGGCAGCACCCGTAGTCGGGATCGAACCCGGGGTCTCTGGCGCTGTGAGGCAGCAACTCTACCGCTGCGCCACCGTGCCATGATGTTTGCGAAATTATACATACAGACAATCAAACTAAA